>CM076579.1:437761270-438097226 GCA_034641835.2 Pinus albicaulis
AAAAATAAATAAATAATATTAACAATAACAAATGAAAAATAAAATCCAAATCTTTTATTAATTTTTTTCAAATTTTTCAAGAATTTCCATTGTTAATTTAACAAAAACCATTTTTCCAACATATTCCTCATACTCCTAGCTTTCCAACAAATTATCTCTTGCTTGATTTGGCCTTCTAAAACCCAAGATATGGTCACCAGAAGAGAGCACCCAATCACTGTTGATTTAATTCGTAAATTAATCTTGACCATTAATTTAAAAGACTAATTCATTAATTATACATTAAATGTTAAATTAATTAAGTAAATAACTAAAACTAATTATTGAAATTGTCCACTGTAAAAAAAATATAAAATTTGTGAAAATTTATATAACTAAATAAATTCAAAATCTAGAAACTAAATTTATATAAAAATCAAATCTAATATATAAAATATATCTAAATAAGTTAAATTCAATTAAATCGAGAAACTAAATCTACGTAAAAATAAAATCTAATATATAAAATATATCTTAAATTCAACTAAATTATAATAAGATTTAAATCATGGCAACAAAATTAATAATTAGAAATCAATAAAAGATATATTAAACTAAAATAAAAAGAAAAAGTAAAAATTAAATTAAATTAAATTAAATTAAACTAAAACAAAATCCCACATGAGCTTGTGGTTACCTACCTTTATTTTTTTTGGTCTTATTTTTTTTAATGAGCAAATTGTTTATACTCTCATGAATGGCTTCGGCAACAACTTCTATAAATTCATAAAGAATTTTCTTTTGTATCATTTCGTGGTAAAAGTCGATGGAAATTTTGGAGACATTACACATGAGTTTTACTATTAACGTCTTATTGTGTAGACTTGCTCTTATCAACCAAGAACCATAAATCATTAAAGAATATAATACATAAAAGAAGAGAACATGTTTAATGAAAAAAAAATATATATATATACACTTGTACCATTAATTTATATGAACTTATTTTTTTATTATATTTTGGTTATTCAATAAAAATAATTATATTTATCAAAAGTGCAAGAGTTATTTTTATTAAAATAATGTGAAAATTTCATCAGCGAAATCATAATTATTAAGCTAGACGTATTAGTGGGATTTTGTTAAAGTTTTTTGTTATGACGGAATAATATCACTAAAACCCTATTTTACGAAAGATAAGCCAAAGGAATCAATAATAAAAAGTGTAGAAAGCCAAACATCTAACAAAATAAACCATCAAATCAACCTCTGAGTTCAAGCAAGACAAAATCAAATGTAAATGAAAGCAATGTTTTCCAAAATCAAATAGGGGACCCTTAATTTTTTCACCAGAATTAAGTTGAGCTCTTGAGACCTCAACAAGTGGAGTGTGAATACACCTTGTGTAACCACATCATCTTGGAGCCCTTGTTGTCACCTTGGAGCTTGACATGTGTACCTTTGGAGTGTAGTGGTCTACTTGTGTGAACTGTTAGTTTTTGTAGCATCGGATGGTGTTCTAGTCTCGAAACTTTGAGGAAAGACTAAAACATAGGATCTCTCCAAAACCCAAAAATTGTTTCTGGAAATTCCACCTAGAGATAGCTCAATTAAATTAATTAATCGATAATTAAAAATGTCTCTAAGTCTAACTTAGGGAAATTGGTTAATTAATACTAATTAATTCAGAAATGTGAGAATTCTCTAGAAAATCACACGAATCGACTTGGAGATTATCTCAATCATTGATTAAGTTTTAATCTTGGTCATTGGTGTCCCAACTAGAGATTATAAGAAGAGGTCGACAAGTATATGGAGAAATGCACACCGCAGTGAGTGAGAGCCAGCAATGCGAGTTCCTTGGGCAGGTTGAGCTAGCCTGCAAGAGAGTTTGAGGCAGAGAGGGGCAGAGATAGTGATCTGGAGGAATATTTTCCAATTCTAAAGAGGCAAGAGAGGAGGTTGAATTATTTTCTCAAGGAGGCAACGCAAGGCCTGCATAGAGCCTCAGAGAGGTTGTTCAATTTAGCGGGAGAGGAATTTGTTTCATTTTTCAGAGGCGGGGATGATTTTCCAGTAAGCAGGAGAGACACTTCCCCAATCAGCAGCAGGTAAGACAGACTGAGTAGCATCAATTACAGGTTAAGCATGTGATAGGTTGCACAGAGCCTATGTAGAGGGTTTGGATTATTTGCTTAAGCTAGTCTGTTTTGAGCTGGGATTGCTTGGACATGAGGGTAAATTCTCTCAGGTGATTTTTCCAGTATTTCTCTCAGATTGGATAGCTAGTTGGGCATCCAAACTTTTCTACTCAGAATTCATTGTTGCATAATAATAAAACCCTCATTTGCTACAATATTTTTCCCGCATTAGGTTTTTCTGGGGACATTTGTCCATAAATAAGAGCATATTTTTTATGTGTGTGTGCTAGCATTTATCAATTCCTATTTTTTCTTCTGCATTATTTTTTATGGTGAAGAAATTGCAGTGTGAATAATTCGTTATTTTGTCGTAAACAAAAAAAAACTACATAATTAATTTTTCAGTTAGAAGAATTATTTCCAATTGTTTCATTTCAAGGAATTTTCACATGGAATCAGAGCATATTTGACAGAGAGGAGGCTCAGAATCATAAGAGGAAAATTTCATTATTCAAAGGGAGCAGCAAGATAGAAGTTGCATAGGTTGCATAATGCCAAGCCAAGCAGTGAGAATTGTTGGACAAGGTTTGATTTTCCAGTCGCAGGTGGTAGGAAAATTTGATTTGTCCAAGGAAGTGATTCCAACAGGCAGAGGGAGCAGTAACTCAGTATTTTCGCAGAGCATATCTCTTGTTTGGGCGCAGAAAGGTTTTTGCAACAGTTTCCTAAAGTAGAATCAACATCGAGTGGAAGAGAAAGTGCACACACACACAGAGATTTCTCTCAGAGGCTTTCTAGTTCAGAAATCCAATATTCCTAGTTGCAGTAGGCAGTAACAATATGGATATTTTCTCACTCCATAAGGGAGTGTGAATAGCGGAGCTAGCATCTGAGCAGGAGAAAGAGGGATATTTCCATTACAAGTTGAGTTTTTGCAGAAATGGCCATAGTCAAGCTTAAATATCATGACAAATTGGATGGTGCTTTCAACTATATCATCTGTAAGGCCAAGACATCCTTTCTCCTAGATGAGAATGGTATGAAAAATTATGCAGACAACGTTGTGGGAAAACCTACAGATCAGCAACATCTAGAAAAATTCAGAAAGGAAATGGCGAAGGTGAAGCGGATGATTCTCGATGTAGCTCGAGATCACATAGTCTCACACATAGCAACCAAGAATACGACCAAATAAGTGTGGGATGCTATTGCATGGTTATATCAAAATCCTTTCATGTAGTGGAAAATTTTTGTGCAGGAAAATTTGTGAAATGCTAGGATGCAGAAGGGTGAAGGCATAAATCCCTGTCTCACCAGAATTCAAGATATTTGAGATCAGCTTGCAGTCGTAGGGGAATCACCTCAAACTATAGAGCTTGTGTGTTTGACCCTAAATAGTGTCTCCGAGGAATTGGAAATCTTCTTCCAAGGAATTTTGGCACAAGATACATTACTTGGGTGGGACCAGATGCTGTCAGACCTACAACAGGAGAAGATGAGTTGGTCTCTATTTAAGAGCTCCATTAGCAGCAGTAGTAGCAAGGGATCAAAAGGTGTGAATGAGGAAGATAATGTGGCCCTTACATCGAAGGAGACATCAAAAAGTCCCAAACATGGACAAGGCTCGCATAGAGAGAAGAATAAGAAAAAGGATTTATCTGAGATCAAGTGCTTCAGGTGTGGCAAGTTTGGCCACTACAATACTCAGTGTCCTAAAAGGAATAAGGACAAGAAGGAGAATTAGGATCAGACGACCATATCTGCGGAGATATACAAGGTATCCTCCCAGTTGGAGGAACAATTCGCCATGTTGTTACACAGGAAAATCCTCTCTACGGACAGAGACGATCCCTCTAGCCCTAGGGTGGGTTTAGTAACAACATGGAACAATTAGAAGCCTACTTTCCTAGATTGTAAATGCATGCAGATCATGAATATATCACCTACCTCAATATGATGTTAATCCTCGCTTGAATCCTTTGATCCTTTGCGCTCCGTAGTCAGATCCTCACTATTTCCGGCGCTTGTTTACCTGCACAAGGGATCAAACAGAAGGAAACGTGAAAGCATAACATATATCTTGCATGTACAATATACTTAGCTGATCAAGGAAAACTAAGAATCCAATCATACATTAAATACAGGAATGTAAAGCACGAATCAATTGTATTATATTAAAATAGAGAGGGGTAGTTACAACATGTGCCTTGATGTCGCAGCTCTCCTGTGGGTATGATCCTCATTCCAGTGCCGATCGGCACTGCCCTAGACCAAAAAAGAGCCATCGGGATAAGTGAGACATGGAGAGGGCGCGTTGCTCTAGATAATAAGGTTTTCAAGGAGTTGCTTCAGGAATGGTCAACATAAAGTTTACTCATTGTTGATCTGAAATGTGTGAACAAAATATTTCTTATACAGAGATAGACAGTAGGGGCATTTACTGGTTATTTCACCTTTACTAGAAAGGATGAAACCAGAAGCTTCTGGCCCTCTTACTGGCTCTGCCTAAAGAAATATAAGGTAAACACTAAATCGATTTGTCAATGAAATTATTTTCTTATGTTTGCAAAGTATTCATTAACCAAATTTTATGTGTGAATAAGCAAGTTCAAGTATTCTGCAATGGAAGTAATGTGGTTTGAAGTGAAACTAATGAGTTTTGATCATTGTATAAGTCTCATTGGAAAAAGTGGACTTATTAAAAATTACTGTTTAATGTAGTAAAATCTATAATATGGTAGAAAAAATGCACAACATAACAGTAAGCATTTGTTTAAGCAGTTCACCCCTCTCTTGGGCTACCTCTGTTGGGTCCAAAAGCCTCCAAATAAGCTTTTCCCTCTTTCATTAATGCTCAAAATAAGTATTACACTGTGAAGAAAGCCTCAAAAGGATAAAATAGCTGCAAATTCAGAAACAAAGGACTGAAAACAGTAAAAATCGACTATTCATTCACCTCAAATGGATGAGTATAATCCAATACAGCTGATCTTTCACCAAGCCCTGGTGGCTCCACAAGCAAATTCGCTGATAAAATCGCTGAAATAGTGCCCTAATGGCTCTGCAACCTATCCCAACAGCTCCATAATGCTTCAATACCCTCAAATCAAAAAAAAAATCGCTTCAAAAGGATTTTCCTAGCCAAAGTTATGGCTAACTGAAGTTTGCCCAGTGTCCCCTTGAAAAGCTCCACTAAATGTGGAGCAACTGCAAGTTAAGCCCTCCAAAATAGGGATTGGCGCCAAAGATGGGCACTCTGCCGTAATTTCCGCCGAATTAGGGTGGCTGACGAATAAGGTCCATAGGACCACAACCTCCAGAAATCGTTTAAATAACTTGAGTTTATCTTGGCATATTATAAGGTTTAAACCGCACCTACCGCCGGTCCGATGTGACCACGTCCCAAACAAAATTAACGTTTAAATATAATTTTCACCCCATGGTTTAACAAGACCTACCGTTGGCCCAGTGGTCGGGCCGCCCGGTAGGCTCTGCCCTGACCCGGGTTCGAATTCTGCCGCACCATAAGAAAGTTTTAATAAACCAATTTTCATTCGACCGTTGGGGCCACGTGGCGGCCTCCGGGCTGGCCACGTGGTGCCCTTTCATTGGCTGCCTTCGAAATATTCCGTAGAATATTCTATGGAATATTCCACAGAATATTCCCAGAATATTCTGTGGAATATTCTTTTTTTAATAAAAAAAAAATTATAAAGTCAAATTGGCCATTTTTTTACTGAAATTGGAAAACTTCAAAGTTGAATAACTTTCTCATATAGCGTCGATTTTCAGTGACATTCGCGTCTACAGGATCATTTTTCCGAGCTCTTTCCAGTCGTTCTGGTTTGGACCAATTCTAAGCAACTTCATTTTTGAGCATACTTGATCTCCTGATCAATTGTGCTGGAAGGGATATGATGGCACATTTTCATAATGGAAAATAGACACAGGGATCACTGTTAGGGGTCTCCAGGATCAGGAATGGGGATTATAGGGACAGTGACAAATTGTTGTGTAATAGACGCTCGTTAAAGCACGAAGGTCGAACGAGAGTGAGGAGTGAAATGCTTTAAGAATACGTGCCAATACCAAGACGTCGTCGTCAGAAAACCTGCGCAAACAAGCACATATATACATAAACTGAAATCTCTAAAAAAATCACATGACATGAGGTATGGATGCAGCTATCCATAGAAGTAAGCATGAAATAGGATCTGAGGTATGGGCGCGGCCATCCAAATAAAGAGGATCACAAATATAGACTCAAGGTATGGTCACAGCCATCCAAATGAAAGAGACATGTGTACAATCATGAATAATACATATATCCTCGCATCCTAGGCTTTATTAGACAAAACCTAGGGTCTTTCGCTCCATTGCGACTCGAACAAGTACAAATTCAAGCATGTGAATAAATGAGTTGAAGTTGAACATGTAAGAAATTCACCTGATTACCAGTCAATGATTTAAACCGTTAACAGACGCGAGAGAAACCACCAATGATGACAATGGATCTCAAGGTACTAGCATTACAATCCACGATATGTGAATAAGGAGATGAATTTGAACACTCGTGGAATCACCGGATCAAAGGCCAATGATGTATGCATGTCATCGGATGTGAACAACCTGCCATTAGGGCATGCGGGCTCTAAGGTACTGAAAAAGGGATCTCTAGATCAACTTCCCTGATAATGTGCTGAAGTCAACAAGAAGTGATCCGTCGAATGAGGGCCATAATGTATCCCACATCATCGACACGAGATGCAGGCAATAAGATAATAATGAAAGTGATCAGAGAACTGGGCAATGAATGAGACGCATAAGGAAATTCACTTGAACATATCAGAGACACGACTCTAAAGTTTGGCAGTATTTGACTCAAATGGAATCAAAGGTCATGTTTGAAGAGAATGGTGATGGCATGAGAGGAAAAACATATTTCCCAAACCCATGGAGGAAAAATGATGAATGAAGGATATCCCGAACTCGACACGAAATAGAGGACGTTTCATGTTCAACAGCGTCATATTTCCAACACAATCTATTATCGCTTTCCATTTTCCCCCACCATTTATGGCGAGTACCCCAATTATTTTTGTATACAAGCTTGAAGGGGATATCATATGCTTGTGATATAAGTGTCTCCTTCGGACAAATCCATCCTAGTCCATTTTACGAGCCCTGGGGAGGAGGAACTCGATGTTGTCATGATGACGGATCCAATGTCGTTAAATTTTAATAAGTCATACAAAGTTGGAACTCAGCATCTTTTTGTTTTTAGAGAGTTTGAAAAGAGGTGAAAAGAAAACTCTAGATGGCCCTTTTCGTAAATATTCCCTCATACCAGAAAAGGTAGAAAACGAAGTATGATAGAATCTCTTAATCGCAATTGACTAAGGTATTCCTTTTTCGTAAATAATTTATCCCGGCCCGAAAAAGGGGTAAATGTATACTGGGTAAACGACGTTTCGTGCACTTTAACGAGTTCAAAACGACAAGAACTCGGCAATATTTTCATGTTTAGATAGTCAGAAAAGAGTTGAAATATGACTCCACCTGAAGTAATGAGTGGTATAAAGGATAGCAACTGGTTCTGGTTATGGTGGAACTGCTCAAAACATGATAAAAGTTAAGAGGCTAGCTAACAAGACCACTCATCGCAACGGTTCCCCAGGAATGAGTAAAAAAACCAAGTGAAGATGTATGATTGGCCAAGCAGATGGCGACGATGGAATGAGAAAGCCCAGGTTCATCTAGAAAAACACAATGATAAAATGGCAATCACAAGAGGTGAAATTAAAATGGTTTCAATTTTCCACAAGCTTGAAAACATGGAAAACTATGCTTGAAAAAGTAGTGCATGCCCCCAGCAGGGTGACTCAATTCAAGGTACATGCCCCACAAGCTTCAGTGCATTCGCCTGAGTAGACAGATAGTTACTGATAGGTGGATGGAGCGAAGGTTCAATTACGAGATCAAGTGAAAGACTCGATTGGGATTTGACGAGCTCTGATCAAAGACTCGAATTGAAAGGGAATCTGTTTCATTTTTTAATGAGGTTGACATAGTAAAAGAAGTATCCTCATAATACCTAATTCATTTTTTAATGAGGTTGACATAGTAAAAGAACTATCCTCATGACACCTTGTTTTATTTTTTAAAGAGCTTGACACAAGAAAAGAACATTTCTCTCAAGAGCTTGTTTCATTTTTTAAGGAGCTTGACACAATAAAATGAACTATGCTCCGACGAGCTGATCAAGACATATTAGAATTCATGGCTTCCAAGAGGTTCTCATCTGAAGGGAGAACAACATCTCGTAAATCGCAATCGAATTCCCCTAGTAGACGGTACGCGACGACACTATCACTGGATGAGGGCAATGAACAAGTGGTAACATAATTAACCTGTGGCGGGGAAGATATCACCGACAAGTAAGGACCAGGAAGGTATAATGGTAGGCTAGATGATACATCAGAACCAAAAAATGGAAGTTGATAAATGGTCACGATTCGACCTTCGTGTGGAAAACAAATCACGCAAAAGAGATATGAGACAAGCGTTCCCATAGCATAAGCATAGTCACGCCTCAGGAGCAAGTTAAAATCCAAGGGGCCTTGGACAACCATCACATCTATATAGACAATCTTTCCCACTAAAGTAATAGGTAACTTTGGAAGGATCCCTAATGGTTAACTAGTTCCTCTGCTAAAAGCCAACAGATTTTGAGTAACATGCACAAGTTGCGGAGAACCGAAAGCTTTCCAGGTAGTTGAGGACAGACTACTAACCAAGGCGGCTTCATCTATAATCATGCCTGGTACGACCATATTGCAGGCCAGTACAGTGATGTCAAAGGGCACATAAGAAGGAAGACGGTATCCCGTGAATCGACTCCAATCAAAGGAAGCGACCAAACTACATGGAGGGGGTGACATAGGAATAAGAGGATTATCCCCCTACGTTATGAGAGCGGAAAGACTATCCTCCTAGATGTCGGGAACGAGAGTAGGAGGATCACTTTCTTGGATTGTGGTGACGGGAGTCGGAGAATCACCCTCCTGGATCGTGGAAACGGGAGGATCACCCTCTGGTCCCGAGGAGGCAGAGGAAACAAAGAGAACCTGACTGGGATGAGGCTCGCTCTCGACGGAAAAGACCTGATGGACGGTAGGTGGAATCAGGTCGACCTTTTTCTCAACCAATGATTGGTCAGAAATGGACTCAGGAGACTGACTTTCAAAGAGAGCGGAATTGACTGGACATAAATCCCGATCAATGGGTTGAACAACTAGTAAAGGACACGAAGAAAACTTCCGGTAACCAACGGGAAGACAAGACTCAGAAGCTGAAAGGGTATCCATCACTTTAGAGGCTTCATCCATATAAGGACAAAGGTGAATGCGATTGTTCCCTTCACATAACCTACAGGGAAATTTGGTTTTACCCTATTTTTTACGAGTCTTATTATCTCTAGATGAAGGCTCATCATCAGCATGAAGCCCAGAGGTTGATGATAAAGGATGAATCGGGGCAACGAACCACACTTCTAACAACTTGGGAATACTAGGTCAATCATGAAGAAGATGGTCACCCTCACATAGCTTGCAAGGGAATTTAACTCTACGGGACGCAATGAGATGTCTCTGAACATTAGCGACATGGGTAGGAATAGTTGTTGATTTGCCCCCTAGCTTATTTTCCTTCTTCTTCTTTGACTTCTTCTTCTTCTTCTTAGCCACCTGGTTACTAGAATCCAGACTTTCACCAGGCGAAGAGGAAGAACAAGGTGAAGAAATGGGCGAAGAAGACAAGGCGTCAACCTTACGATCAAAATAGGGTTGACATGGTTCAGGTGGAGGAGAACTCGGTTGAGAAACAGATGGTATATTTGAAACCACAGGGGTTGAAAATAACCAAACCGACAGACCAATGGTTAATCTCGGGAGGGAAAAATTTGCCATACACAAGGCACCAACATTTCCGAAAGAAGGAAACGAACCAGGATTCCCATCCGGGGGAACCCTTGGGTTGGTGAACTCAGGAATCGTTTCCATCGATCTCAATCGAAGATAAGCACAGGTAAAATGTTATCGTGGACGATAAATTTTAGAAAAAAACAAATCAAAAGGGGTGAACTAGGAAAAACGATTAACATGTAGCCGTGAACTACAATATACCTTGGTGATCAAATGAAAGAGAAATGACCAAGGACTTAACGTACAGCAGCCAATATCCCCGAATGTTGTGTTCAGAGTATCACGTCTACAAGGCAGCCGACACAGTTACCTATGGTAGGTTTGCAGCCTGATCGTGTCTCCCAAAATATACACGACGGTACGTGGAAGTCCAAATCCGTAGTAGTGTTGTCTCATGCGTAACTGTTCGATGAGAGCGTCCCAAAATATACTTTCATACATCAATATAATTCCATACGCAGGACGGGATATCACCCCTCGGGCTGTAACGCGGGTTGTTAGCGACAGCTCCTACGCTTAACGACGTCGAAACATGTCTCTAGCCTAGACCTCTAAATGTGGTTCGTTAGGTTCCAAATTCACCTTAGGTTGATTGAATAAATTTTAAGGTTGATCTTGAATTATGTCTCGGTTTCAGAGTCCTACCGATGTCACCTGAACCCCTAAGATGTAGCTAAATGAGAAAAGAACCATTCATTTCGATGAATACTACGTTAATGAGGCAGAGAGAAACTCACACAATCAACGCAGAAACAAAACAAATGCATAAAATAAAATTCACTTTTCTCTTCAAGTGCGGAATTTCAACGCTAAACAAATTTTTTTACAATTTCTTCCTTTCACTAAATGCACTTAGAAGTGAATCGAAATGATATTTTCATTTTCTAAGGCGAAATGAAACAAAAATCTTTTTGTATTTTTCTTATAAGCACAATGCGAAATGTAGAATGCAAATTAATCAACAATGCTTTGAGTACTAATGAAATCTATAAAAAATGCATGTAAGAGGCAAAGATTTCGAAAATCAAAGAGATATGTAAACCATTTTCTTCAAAACAAAGCCCTCTTCATTCACACACTGATCAATCACTCAAAGAAAACAAACTCTAGTCAGAGAACAAGCAATTGTAATCCATGTTTGATGGTGAATAGAAACTCAAATGCATTCAAAGTTAACACTTGAAAAATGTTATCCGTGAGAACCAACCGAAAGACGAAACTCAATCAAACACAAAGCCTGAAAGGTATGACAAGACTTGATTCAATGGGAAGTCTGGAAGTCAACAAAGTAACCAACCTACTCGAATGACTCGAGGACACCTAGAAACCCTAACAAGATAAGGATGCAGTAGCTTTGCAAAAGAGACAACCAAAGGTGCAAAATTTGAACCAGAAATATCACTAAACAGAGAAGAACAAGAGCTATTCCAACAAGAAAGAACACTCAGAAGGATAAGACCCACTCGCTGACCAAATGAAGGAAACCCTAAAAAAGTTACATAGAAATCAGCGTGACTGTTAAGCCGCAACTCGCGCTGGAAGGGCAAAAACGCAACTATGTAAAACGCATTTAGCACCGATCGGCGCGACTGTCAGAGCAATACTATCGTCGATCGAGGAGAAGACTAAAAAACAAAAGGGTTTTCTAAACTGACACCAGGCTTATCACTTCAACACAGAGATAAAAGTCTATAAGCAATTATAGGAGCTATAGAGATAAGAAGATGGACACTCGACGAAAATCGATGACAAAACAAGAAATAAAAAATTGAAAACAGTAGACTAAAGGCTAGCTAGCACTCCCCAGCAGAGTCACCAATTTGTTATGTAGGAAAATCCTCTCTGTGGACAGAGACGATCCCTCTAGCCCTAGGATAGGTCTAGTAACAACAAGGAACAATTAGAAGCCTACTTTCCTAGATTGTAAATGCATGCAGATCGTGAATAGATCACCTACCTCAGTCTGATGCTATTCCCCGCTTGAATCCTTTAATCCTTCGCGTTCTGTAGTCAAATCTTCGCCATCACTGGCGTTTGGTTGCCTGCACAAGGGATCAAACAATAACAAACGTGAAAGCATAACATATATCTTGCATACACAATCTACCTAGTTGATCAAGGAAAACTAAGAACCCAATCACACATTAAAGACAAGAATGGAAAGCACGAATCAATTGTATTATATTAAAATAGAGGGGGAGTTACAACCTGCACCTTGATATTGCAGCTCTCCTTCGACGGGTTCTGATCCAGGCACGTTTCCAAAGCGCTCTTTCAACTTGATGTCGAGGGAAAAAGGTCTCAAGTCTCGCTCGATACCTATAGCAACAAATATCTCTCTGATGTTCTTCTATCTCTATTCTAACTAGCAGGGCTATGGGAGATTGTCCATTTTATAGCAAAGGAAGAGGGAGCATGGATCCAGTTAAGGTGGGGAAATGGGTTATCCCTTTGGGTGGATCCACTTTTGTAGGAACAAAGAGCCCAAAGGGAGAAGCTCGACTCTATTCTTAGGAAGAAACAACCAACTCTCCGCCACGAAGCTTCTAGATCTCGAAACTTCACTTCCATTTTTAAAAAACTTTCTAGAAGAGGATCGGCGTGAGCGAGATACGGAGAGGGCGCGCCGCTCCAGATAATCAGGTTTTCAAGGAGCTGCTTCAAGAATAGTCAACAGAGAGTTTACTCATTGTGCTCGAAGGGATATGATGGCACATTTTCATGATGGAAAATAGACACAGGGGTCACTGTTAGGGGTCTCCAGGATCAGGTACGAGGAGTACAGGGATAGTGACAAATTGTTGTGTAATAGATGCCCCCTAAAGCATGAAGGCGAAACAAGAGTGAGGGGTGAAATGCTTTACGAATATGTACAAGGACCAAGACGTCGTCGTCGGAAAACCTACTCCAACAAGCACATATTTACATAAAATGATAAAACTGAAATAATCACATGACATGAGGTATGGACGCAGACACCCATAGAAGTGATCATGAAACAGTGATCCGAGGAATGGTCGCAGCCATCCAAATAAAGAGGATCACAAATATAGACTCAAGGTATGGTCGTAGCCATCCAAATGAAAGAGTCATATGTACAATCATGAATAATACATATCGCCTCGCAGCATGCATCACGACCCAATCAAGTACAAATTCAAGCATGCAAATAAATGAGTTGAAGTCGAACATGCAAGAAAATCGCCTGATTACCAGTCAATGATGTAAACCGTTAATAGACGCGAGCGAAACCACCAATGATGACAATGGCTCTCAAGGTACCAGCAGTACAATCCACGAAATGCGAATAAGGAGCTCACGTCAAACACTCGTGGAATCACCTGATCGAAGGCCAATGATGTAAGCCTGTCATCGGATGTGAACAAGCTGCCATTACAGAATGCAGGCTCTAAGGTACTGGAAAAGGGATCTCTAGATCAACTTCTTGGATAATGTGCTGAAGTCAACAAGAAGCGATCCGTCGAAGGAGGGACATAATGTATCCCACATCATCGACACGAGATGAAGGCAATAAGATAATAATGAAACTGATCAGAGAACCAGGCAATGAATTAGACGCAGAAGGAACTTCTCTTGAACATATCAGAGACACGACTCTAGAGTTTGGCAGTGTTTGACTCAAATGGAATCAGAGGTCATGTTTGACGAGAATGGTGATGGCATGAGAGGCAAAATAGATTTCCCAAACCCATGGAGACAAAGTGACGAATGAAGGATATCCCCAACCCGACACGAAACAGAGGATGTGTCATGTTCAAGAGCGACAAACTGGCAACATAATCGATTAATGCTTTCCATTTTCCCCCACCATTTATGGCGAGTACCCCAATTATTTTTGTATACAAGCTTGAAGGGATAGCATATGCTTGTGATATAATTTTGTCCTTCGGACAACTCCATCCTAGTACATTTTACGAGCCCTAGGAAGGAGGAACTCGGTATCGTCATGATGACAGACCCAATGCCATTAAATTTTAACGAGTCCGACAAAGGTGAAACTCGGCAACTTTTCATGTTTAGAGAGTTTGAAAAGAGGCGAAAAGAAAACTCCAGATGGCTCTTTTCGTAAATAGTCCCTCATACCCGAAAAGATAGAGACTGAAGTGTGAGAGAACCTCTTAGTCGCAATTGACTAAGGTATTCCTTTTTCGTAAATAATTTATCCCAGCCCGAAAAAGGGGTAAACGTATACTGGGTAAATGACGTTTCGTTCACTTTATCGAGCGCAAAACGACAAGGACCCGACAATCTTTTAATGTTTAGAGAGTCAGAAAAGAGCTGAAAGTTGACTCCTCCTAGAGAAACGAATGGTATAAAGGATAGCAACTGGTTCCGATTATGGTGGAACTTCTCAAAACATGATAAAAGTCAAGAGGCTGGCTAACAAGGCCACTCATTGGAGCGGTTGCTCAGGAATGGGTAAAACAATAAAGTGAAGGCGTATGATCGGCTGAGCAGATGGTGACAATGAAATGAGAAAAACAAGGTTAATCTGGCAAAATAGGCTTTTAAAAAGGTAATCACGAGAGGCAAAATGCGAATGGTTTCATTTTTTACACAAGCTTGAAAACATGGAAAACTATGCTTGGAATTGGTTTCACAAGCTTGAAACAAAGATAAACTATGCTTGAAAAAGTTTGCATGCCCCAGCATGGTGACTCAATTCGAGGTACATGCTCCCCCCCAATATTCATTGCATTCACCGGAGTAGACTGCTAGTTACTAACAGATGGATGGAGTGAAGGTTCTGTTATGAGGTGAAGTGAAAAACTCGAACTGAAAGGGAACTGGTTTCATTTTTTAACGAGGTTGACATAGTAAAAGAACTATCTTCATAAGACCCAATTCATATTTTAACGAGGTTGACATAGTAAACAATCTATCCTCATGACAACTTGTTTCATTTTTTAAAGAGCTTGACACAATAAAATGAATTGTGCTCCGACGACCTAATCAAGACATATAAGAAGTCATGGCTTCCAAGAGGTTCTCATCTGATGGGAGAACAACATCTAGGAAATCACAATCAAATGCCCCCAGTAGATGGTACACAACGACAGTATCACTGGATGAGGGCAATGAACAAGTGGCCACATAATTAACCTGTGGTGGAGAAGATATCACCAGCAAGTAAGGACCAGGAAGGGACAACGTTAGGCTAGATGTTACATCAGGACCAAACAATGAAAGTTGATCAATGGTCACGATTCGACCTTCATGTGGAAAACAAATCACGCGAAAGAGGGATGAGACAAGCGCTCCCATGGCATAATCATAGTCGCGCCCCAGGAGTAATTGGTAATAGGTAAATTCGGAAGGATCCCTAACGGTTGACTGGTTCCTCTGTTAAAAGCCAACATATTTTGAGTAACAGGCACAAGTTGCGGAGAACCGAAAGCTTGCCAGGTAGTTGAGGACAGAATACTAACCAAGGCGCCTTCATCTATAATCGCGTCTGGTACGACCATATTGCAGGCCTGTACAGTGATCTCAAAGGGCACATAAGAAGGAGGACAATATCCCGTGAATCGACTATAATCAAAGGAAGTGACCAAACTACATGGAGGGGGTGCCATAGGAATAAGAGGATTATCCCCTTACATTACAGGAGCGAAAATATTATCCTCCCGGATGTCGGCAATGAGAGCAGGAGGATCACTTTCTTGGACTCTGGCGACGGGATTCAGAGGATCACCCTGCTGGATCATGGAAATAGAAGGATCGCCCTCTGGTCCCGGGGAGGCAGAGGAAACAAAGAGAAACTTACTGGGATGAGGCCCACTCTCAATAGAAAAGACCTGATGGACCGTAGGTGGAATCAGGTCAACCTTTTTCTCAACCAATGATTGGTCGGAAATGGACTCCGGACACTGACTTTCAGAGAGAGCGAATTGACTGGAGATAAATCCCAATCAATGGGTTGACCAACTAGTAGAGGACTCAAATAAAACTTCTGGTAACCAACGGGAAGACATGACTCGAAAGCTAAAAGGGTATCCATCACTTCAGAGACTTCATCCATATAAGGATAGAGGTGAATGGGATGGTTCCCTTCACATAACCTATAGGGAAATTTGGTTTTACCCTGTTTCTTACGAGTCTTACTGTCTCTAGCTGAAGGCTCATCATCAGCATGAAGCCCAGAGGTTGATGATGAAGGATGAATTGGGGCAAATGACCACACTTCTAACACCTAGGGAATACTAGGGAAATCACGAAAAAGATGGTCATCCTCACAAAGCTTGCAAGGGAATTTAACTCTACGGGATGCAATGATATGTCTCTGAACATTAGCGGCATGGGTAGCAATAGTTTCTGATTTTCCCCCTAGCTTATTTTCCTTCTTCTTCTTAGCTACCTGGTTACTAGAATCTGGACTTTCACCAGGCGAAGAGGAAGAATGAGGTGAAGAAATGGGCGAAGAAGGCGATGGGTCAACCTTAATATCAACATAGGGTTCACATGGTTCAGGTGGAGGAGACCTCGGTTGAGAAACAGTTGGTATATTTGAAACCACAGGGGTTGAAAATAACCAAACTGGCAGACCAATGGTTAATCCCGGGAGGGACAACGTTGCCATACACAGGGCACCAACATTTTCGAAAGAAGGAAACGAACCAGGATTCCCGTCCAGGGGAACCCTTGGGTTGGTGAACTCATGAATCGTTGCCATCGATCTCAATCTAAGATGAGCACGGGTAAAAATTTATCGTGGACGATAAATTTTAGAAGAAAACTAATAAAAAAGGGTGAACTAGGCAAAAAGATTACCAGGTAGTCATGAACTGCAATATACACCTTGGTGATCAAATGAAATAGAAATGACTAAGGACTTAACGTACGGCACCCAATCTCCCCGAATGTTGTGTTCGGTGTATCACGTCTACAAGGCGGCCGACTCAATTACCTATGGTAGGTTTGCAGTGTGATGGTGTCTCCCAAAATATACGTGACGGTACGTGGAAGTCCAAATCCGTAGTAGTGTTGTCTGATACGTAACTGTTCGATGAGAGCGCCCCAAAATATACTTTCATACATCAATATACTTCCATACGCAGGACGAGATATCACCCCCGGGCTGTAACGTAGAGTGTTAGCGACAACTCCTACGCTTAACGACACCGAAACACGTCTCTAGCCTAGACCTCTAAATGTGATTCGTTAGGTTCCAAATGCTCCTTAGGTTGATTGAATAAATTTTAAGGTTGATCTTGAATTATGTCTCGATTTCAAAGTCCTACTGATGTCACCTGAACCCCTAAGATGCAGCTAAATGAGAAAAGAACCATTCATTTTGATGAATACTACATTAATGAGGGAGAGATAAACTCACACAATCAACGCAAGAACAAAACAAAAGCATGAAATAAAATTCACTTTTCTCTTCAAGTGCAGAATTTCAAAGCAAAACAAAAGTTTTTACAATTTCTTCCCTTCACTAAATGCACTTAGAAGCGAATCGAAATGAGATTTTCATTTTCCAAAGCGCAATGAAACAAAAATATTTTTGTATTTTTCTTATAAGCACAATGCGAAATGTAGAATGCAAATTAATCAACAATGCTTTGAGTACTAATGAAATCTCTCAAAAATGAATGTAAGAGGCAAAGATTTCGAAAATCAAAGAGAGACACAAACCATTTTCTTCACAACAAAGCACTCTTCATTCACACACTAATCAATCACTCAAAGAAAACAAACTCTAGTCGGAGGACAAGCAATTGTAAACTATGCTTAATAGCGAATAGAAACTCAAATGCATTCAGAGTTGACACTTGAAAAATGCTATCTGTGAGAACCAACCGAAAGACGAAACTCAATCAAACACAAAGCCTGAAAGGTGTGACAAGACTTGATTCAATGGGAAGTCTGGAAGTCAACAAAGTAAACAACCTACTCGGATGACCCGAGGACAGCTAGAAACCCTAGCAAGACAAGGATGTAGTAGCTTTGCAAAAGAGACAACCAAAGGTGCAAAATTTGAACCAGAAATATCACTAAACAGAGAAGAACAAGAGCTATTCCAACAAGAAAGAACACTCACAAGGATAAGACCCACTGGCTGACCAAATGAAGGAAACCCTAAAAAAGTTACATAGAAATCGGTGTGATTGTTAAGCTGCAACTCACGCTGGAAGGGCAAAAGCGCGACTGTGTAAAACATATTCAACGGTGATCGGCGCGACTGTCAGAGCAATACTAGCGCCGATCAAGGAGAAGACTGAAAAAAAAAGGGTTTTCTAAACTGACACCAGGATTATCACTTAAGCAGAGAGATAAAAGTCTGTAAGCAGTTACAGAGGCTACAGAGACAAGGAGATGGACACTCAACGAAAATCAATGACAAAACAAGAAATTAAAAATCGAAAATGGGAGACTTAAAGGCTAGCACTCCCCAGCGGAGTCGCCAATTTGTTATGCATGAAAATCGTCTTTATGGAGAGAGACGATCCCTCTAGCTCTAGGATGGGTCTAGTAACAACAGGGAACAATTAGAAGCTTACTTTCCTAGATTGTAAATGCATGCAGATCGTGAATAGATCACCTACCTCGGTCTGGTGCTATTCCCCGCTTGAATCCTTTAATCCTTCACGCTCAGTAGTCAAATCTTCACCGTCACCAGCGTTTGGTTGCCTGCACAAGGGATCAAACAACAACAAACGTAAAATCATAACATATATCTTGCATACACAATCTACCTAGTTGATCGAGGAAAACTAAGAATCCAATCACACATTAAAAACGAGAATGGAAAGCACGAATCAATTGTATTATATTAAAATAGAGAGGAGGAGTGACAATCTGCGCCTTTATGTCACAACTCTCCTTTGACGAGTCCTGATCCAGGCACGTCTCTAAAGTGCTCTTTCAACTTGATGTGGAGGGCAAAAGGTCTCAACTCTAGCTCGATACCTATAGCAATGAATATCTCTTTGTTATTCTTCTATCTCTTTTCTAACTAGCATAGCTATGGGAGATTGTCCATTTTATAGCAAAGGAGAAGGGAGCATGGATCCACTTAAGGTGGGGAAATGGGTTATCCCTTTGGGTGGTTCCACTTTTGTAGGAACAAAGAGCCCAAAGAGAGAAGCTCCGCTCAATCCTTAGGAACAAACAACCAGCTCTCCACCATGAAGATTCTAGATCTTGAAGCTTCACTTCCATTTTTAAAAAACTTTCCAGAAGAGGATTGAAACGGGTATGATCCTCATTCCAATGCCGATCAGCGCTGCCCTAGAGCAAAAAAGAGCCATCGGCAAGAGCGAGACACGGAGAGGACGCGCCGCTCCAAATAATCAGGTTTTCAAGGAGCTGCTTCAGGAATGGTCAACAAAGAGTTTACTCATTGTGTTGGAAGGGATATGATGGCACATTTTCATGATGGAAAATAGACATAGGGGTCACTGTTAGGGGTCTCCAAGATTAGGTACAGCGAGTACAGGGACAGTGATAAATTGTTGTGTAACAGATGCCTCCTAAAGCATGAAGGCCGAACAAGAGTAAGGGGTGAAATGCTTTACGAATACGTGCCAGGACCAAGACGTCGTCGTTGGAAAACCTGCGCCAATAAGCACATATATACATAAACTAATATCTCTGAAATAACCACATGACATGAGGTATGGACGCAACCACCCATAGAAGTGATCATGAAACAGTGATCCGAGGTATGGTCGCAGCCATCCAAATAAAGAGGATCACAAATATAGACTCAAGGTATGGCTGCAGCCATCCAAATAAAGAGGATCACAAATATAGACTCAAGGTATGGCCGCAACCATCCAAATGAAAGAGTCATGTGTACAATCATGAATAATACATATCACCTCGCCACCTAGTCTTCATCAGACAAAACCCAGGGTCTTGCGCTCCATCACGACCCGGTCAAGTACAAGTTCGAGCATGCGAATAAATGAGTTGAAGTCGAACATGCAAGAAAATCGCCTAATTACGAGTCAATGATGTAAATCGTTAACAGACACGAGAGAAACCACCAATGATGACAATGGCTCTCAAGGTACCAGCAATACAATGCACGAAATGCGAATAAGGAGCTGACGTCGAACACTTGTGGAATCACCCGATCAAAGGCCAATGATGTAAGCCTATCGTCGGATGTGAACAACCTGCCATTAGGGCATGCAGGCTCTAAGGTACTAGAAAAGGGATCTCTAGATCAACTTCTTGGATAATGTGCTGAAGTCGACAAGAAGCGATCCGTCGAAGGAGGGCCATCATGTATCCCACATCATCGACACGAGATGAAGGCAATAAGATAATAATTAAAGTGATCAGAGAACCAGGCAATGAATGAGACGTAGAAGGAACTTCTCTTGAATATATCAGAGACACGACTCCGGAGTTTGGCAGTATTTGACTCAAATGGAATCAGAGGTCATATTTGACGAGAATGGTGATGGCATGAGAGGCAAAACAGATTTCCCAAACCAATGGAGGCAAAGTGACGAATGAAGGATATCCCCAACCCGACACGAAACAGAGGATGTATCATGTTAGAGAGTGACATACTGCCAACGTAATCGATTAATGCTTTCCATTTCCCCCCACCATTTCTGGCGAGTACCCCAATTATTTTTGTATACAAGCTTGAAGGGGATAGCATATGCTTGTGATATAAGTTTGTCCTTCGGAAAAATCCATCCTAGTACATTTTACGAGTCCTAGAAAGGATGAACTCGGTATCGTCATGATGATGGACCCAATGCCGTAAAATTTTAATGAGTCCGACAAAGGCGAAACTCGGCATCTTTTCATGTTTAGAGAGTTTGAAAAGAGGTGAAAAGAAAACTCCATATGGCCCTTTTCGTAAATAGTCCCTCATACCTGAAAAGGTAGAAAACGAAGTGTGAGAGAACCTCTTAGTCGCAATTGACTAAGGTATTCCTTTTTCGTAAATAATTTATCCCAACCCGAAAAAGGGGTTAACGTATACTGGGTAGATGACGTTTCGTGCACTTTATCGAGCTCAAAACGACAAGGACTCGGCAATCTTTTCAAGTTTAGAGAGTCAAAAAAGAGTTGAAAGTTGACTCCTCTTGGAGGAATGAGTGGAATAAAGGATAGCAAATGAGTGGAATAAAGGATAGCAAATGGTTCCAGTTATGGTGGAACTTCTCAAAACATGATAAAAGTCAAGAGGTTGGCTAACAAGACCACTTATTGCAGCAGTTCATCAGGAATGGGTAAAACAATCAAGTGAAGGCGTATGATCGGCCGAGTAGATGGTGACGATGAAATGAGAAAAACAAGGCTCATATGGCAAAACAAGCTGATAAAAAGGCAATCACGAGAGGCAAAATGCGAATGGTTTCATTTTTTACACAAGCTTGAAAACATGGAAAACTATGCTTGGAATTGGTTTCATTTTTACACAAGCTTGAAACAAAAATAAACTATGCTTGAAAAAGTTTGCATGCCCCCAGCATGGTGGCTCAATTCGAGGTACATGCCCCCTCCAATCTTCAGTGCATTCACTGGAGTAGACTGCTAGTTACTAACAGATGGATGGAGTGAAGGTTCAATTACGAGGTGAAGTGAAAAACTCGAATTTTAACAAGGTTGACATAGTAAAAGAACTATCCTCATAAGATCCAATTCATTTTTTAACGAGGTTGACATAGTAAACGAACAATCCTCGTGACAGCTTGTTTCATTTTTTAAGGAGCTTGAAACAAGAAAATGAACTGTGCTCCGACGAACTTGTTTCATTTTTTAAGGAGCTTGAAACAAGAAAATGAACTGTGCTCCGACAACCTGATCAAGACATATAAGAAGTCATGGCTTCCATAAGGTTCTCATCTGATGGGAGAACAACATCTCGTAAATCACGATCGAATGCCCCCAGTAAATGGTACATAACGACACTATCACTGGATGAGGGCAATGAACAAGTGGCCACATAATTAACCTGTGGCGAGGAAGATATCACCGGCAAGTAAGGACCAAGAAGGGACAACGGTAGGCCAGATGTTACATCAAGACCAACGAATGAAATTTGATCAATGGTCACAATCCAACATTCATGTGGAAAACAAACCACGCGAAAGAGGGATGAAACAAGCGCTCCCATGGCATAAGCATAGACACGCCCCAGGAGTAAGTTAAAATCCAAGGGTCCTTGGACAACCATGATGTCTATATAGACAATCTTCCCCCCTAAAGTAATAGGTAACTTTGGAAGGATCCCTAACGGTTGACTGGTTCCTCTATCAAAAGCCAACAGATTTTGAGTAACAGGCACAAGTTGCAGAGAACTGAAAGCTTGCCAGGTAGTTGAGGACAAAATACTAACTGAGGCGCCTTCATCTATAATCGTGCCTGGTATGACCATATTGCAGGCATGTACAGTTATCTCAAAGGGCACATAAGAAGGAAGACAGTATCCCGTGAATCGACTCCAATCAAAGGAAGCAACCAAACTACATGGAGGGGGTGCCATAGGAATAAGAGGATTATCCCCTTGTGTTACGGGAGAGGAAAGACTATCCTCCTGGATGCCGATAACGAGAGTAGGAGGATAACTTTCCTGGACCGTGGCGACAGGAGTCGGAGGATCACCCTCTTGGATCATGGAAACGGGAGGATCGACCTCTGGTCCCGGAGAGGCAGAGGAAACAAAGAAAACCTGACTAGGATGAGGCCCGCACTGCGACATCAACTTGATGTGGAGGGAAAAAGGTCTCAACTCTCGCTTGATACCTATAGCAACAAATATCTCTCTGTTGTTCTTCTATCTCTGTTCTAACTAGCAGAGCTATGGGAGATTGTCCATTTTATTGCAAAGGAGGAGGGAGCATGGATCCACTTAAGGTGGGGAAATGGGTTATCCCTTTGGGTGGTTCCACTTTTGTAATAACAAATAGCCCAAAGGGAGAAGCTCGGCTTTATCGTTAGGAACAAACAAACAGCGCTCCGCCATGAAGCTTCTAGATCTTGAAGCTTCACTTCCATTTTTAAAAAACTTTCCAAAAGAGGATCGATGCGGGTATGATCCTCATTCCAGCGCCGATCGGCGCTGCCCTAGACCAAAAAAGAGCCATCGACACGAGCGAGACACAGAGAGGGCGCGTCGCTCCAGATAATTAGGTTTTCAAGGAGCTGCTTCAGGAATGGTCAAGAGAGAGTTTACTTATTGTGCTGGAAGGGATATGATGGCACATTTTCATGATGGAAAATAGACATAGGGGTCACTGTTAGGGATCTCCAGGATCAGGTATGGGGAGTACAGGAACAGTGATAAATTGTTGTGTAACAAATAGGCTCTCTAATTTCAATTGTTATATCTACTACATGGATCTTGGATGTGCACAGTACATAGGATGCCACAAACATGAATTTTTGGCCATAAACAACTTCATATGGTGTCATTTTCGTAGCTCCATGATAAGTGATATTATATCACCATTTAGCTGTTGATTTATGGTAGCATCGTATGTGCTCTAAGTCTCAAGTTTTGCAAGGAGTCTTAGACACATTTATTCCAAAATACCCAGAAAGCATTTTGGGAAATTCCACCTGGATGGGGTTTTATTAAAATAATTAATTATTTTTAATGGGAGCCTAAGTCTAAACTTAAGGGAATTGAAATAATTAAAGTATATTAATAGAACTGGGTGTGAAACTTCTAGAAAAAGATAGAGACCAAGTCAATATGATCTAAGTCATTGACTATGTTTTAATCTGGGTCGTTGAATTATCAACGAGAAGATTATAAGAAGGATTTCGATGGGCATTTGGAAAATACACCGTGTGAGTCTAGAGATAAAATTTCTCAAGTAAGTAGCGCAGAGCAGCCAGAGGATTTCATCGAGTTGATTTGATTGTAGTGAGGGGCAGTGATAGTTCTGGTTGGAAGATCTTTTCCTGCACTGGGAATACTTAGCAGAGAAGGCAGAGAAGACAACACAAAAGAGGCAGTGTAGGAGCTATGCTGGGAAGCGCAGTGCCATGCAGAGGCAATGCTGAAGCCTTGAGGAGATCTGAAGTTTTGCTGAGGATTAGTCAGATCTAGTGCCGGAGTGTCGGGGTGTGAGACCGGAGGGGCTAGAGATCAGCATCCAGCCAGCAGAACGACCAACAGAAGGAGGTGATGCAATCCCCATCTAGAGTGACACAAATCTGAGCAGATGCAGCGTGGGGTTGTCCACTTTAGTGTGGGTCAGTTCTAGATCTCTAGTGTCAGTGTGAGGTAATCCTCACTAGTTCTTTGTCAGTCAAATTCCCTGTGGATAGCCAAAATTTGGCCATCTAGTTGTATTCATAAACTTCTGCTTAATAATATCAAACCCTCATCTGCTGCATCGGTTTTCCCACATTGGGTTTTTCCGAGGACTTAGCCCAAAAACAATGGTGTCATGTGTGTTTAGTTTTCGTCTTGCTCAGATCTTGTTTCCGTGTTTATTTTTCCGCAGTTTATTTATGTAGTGAAGGTTGCAGTGTATTTGCTTCAGTATTTACTTGTAAAACACAGGAAATAAATTGTATAATTTATCAAGTAGAAGTAATATCAATTTTCTGCAATAGGGATTCCAGGTTTAGGAATTTTCACATTGAATCAGAGCATGTATAGCAACACAAGTGAAGCAAGATAACAGTCAGGAAGAGTTCCACGTTGAAGAGAAGGAGGGAGATCGAAGAGCTGCATAGGCAACAGATCGAATCCCCAAGGGATTGCGTAGTCCAAGCCAGGAGGGCAAGATTTGCAAGGGAATCTCTTTCTGAGTGAGTCGACGGAGAGGTACAATTTCCAGTTTGCAATTTGTCAGCGGCAGAGGGAGCAGCGCAACAACAGCTTCAATGTAGACCAGTTTCTGGTGGAACGCAGTTTTCTTGTAGTAGCAGTTGTGTTGATTTTTGGTAGCATCAGAAGTGCTTTAAGTCTCAAAATTTGAGGAGAGGCTTAAACACATGTATTCCAAAGAACCCAGAAATCATTTGTGGAAATTCCCTCAAAACATGTTTTATTAAAATAATTAATTATTTTAATGGAGACCCTAAGTCTAAACTTAGGGAAATTAAAAAATTAAAGGACATTAATAAAACAGAGTGTGAATCTTCTAGAAAACACGGATAAAGTCAAGTTATGATCTTAGTTGTTGATTAGAGATCTAATCTCGGCCATTGATATCTTAACGTAAAGACTATAAAGGAAGACTTGAGGGTCATTTGGAAAACACACTAGTGTAGATACTTAGTTGCCCGGGTAAATCGATTTTCTCAGTGGCTGAAGTTCAGTAAGAGAAAATTGATCCAGAGGGAGATTTGCAGGTGGAGGAGAGGCAGAGAGGGTTCAGCAGCAGTCCGGGGTGCAGGAGCAGGTGACGCAGTGGCAAGAAGAGACAACGCATGGGCAGGAAGGGAACAATGCAGAAGGGTGATGCAGTTCTGTGTAGTACCCACGCAGAGCCAGTGCAATGGTAACGCAGGAGGTCCAGGAGGGTCCTTCCGAGGTCATTTCTCATCAATTATTTTTGTGAGAAGGTTCTCCAGTGTTATCGTAGAAAGTTTCTCTTCATTACTGCTAATTGTAAATTGTACAAGAAGATTACTGTTGAATAATAGAAACCCTCATTTGCTACACCAGTTTTCCTCCATTATGTTTTTCTGGGGACAATTGTCCAAAATATCTGTCATTCATGTGCTAGTATTTTCCTTGTTGTTTTGCTCAAATATTTTATGGTGAAGTCTGCATTTGAATTTATTTCAATATTTGCTGAAGAGATTTTTGTAAATAACTTATTTCTGAATTATAAGTAGAAGAAGTAACATTATATAATGCAGTAGGATTTCAAGTTGAAATTCTCACATGGTATCAGAGGAAGGTTAGGCAAGAAAGCAGGAGGATCTACGCCAAAGGGGATCTCGTGGTGTTGCTTTGGCAGAAAATCGTACCCCCAAGGGCTTATGCGTTCCTTTGCAGAAACTGTCAGAGAAGGGAAAAGCACGGAGAATATGGAAGAACGAGTTTTATCAGAGTTGGCCTCTAGGCTGGAAAAAGAATGTGCGTGCTTATCCAACAC
Source organism: Pinus albicaulis (assembly GCA_034641835.2). Lineage (NCBI taxonomy): Eukaryota > Viridiplantae > Streptophyta > Pinopsida > Pinales > Pinaceae > Pinus > Pinus albicaulis. The sequence goes on from CM076579.1 coordinate 437,787,434, forward strand.
TGCATCATCAGATGATTGGTATATTGATAGTGGGGCTTCAACCCATATGACTGGGGAAAGAGAGCATTTCTCTAGCTATCAAGAAGAATGGATGGACTTCCAAATTACTATGGGAAACAAGACAAAGTGTACCCCTGTACGAAAAGGGATCGTAGCATTTTAGACAGAAGCAGGAGAGAGTCTCTCATCCACTAATGTGCTACATGTGCCAGGTATGGGAATGAATTTACTTTCAGTATCTCAATTGCAGGACAAGGGATATGATGTATACTTTATAGGAAGAAAAGTCTAAGTCAAGCATCCAAACTGGAAGAAGAAAGCTCAAATTGGGACTCGAAGCAACAAACTAACAAGTTGCAACTTGAGTCTCCAATGGCACTGACACACAGCAATCTAAGCGGCGAATCAGATCTGAATGAACTATGGCACAGGCGAATGGGGCATCTACACCATCGAGCTCTGAGAATGCTCAGAGAAACAATTACGGGAGTTCCAGTTCTTAGTACCAAACATGATGACATGTGCAGAGGGTGCTTTTGAGGCAAATACAATAAAGCAACATATCCCAGGAGCAACAATAGGGAGAAAAGTGTATTAGGACTAATACACTCAGATATCTGTGGACCATTCCAGGAAGACTTGAATTTACTTCCTTAAGACCAAGCATGAGGTCTTTGATCGGTTCAGAGAATTCAAAACTCTGGTAGAAAACCTAATTGGGAAGAAAATCAAAGTATTGCGTTCAGATAACGGTGGTGAATATACTGATAAAGAATTCACAGACTTCTGTGCAAGGGAGGGCATCAAAAGAGAATGGACAACTCCTTATAATTCGGAGCAGAATGGAGTTGCAGAATGGAAAAATGGGACAATTGTTGGGGTAGCAAAGGCAATGCAGTATGACCAAGATTTGCCTAGATTTTTGTGGGCAGAAGCATGCAGCACGATTGTATATATCCAGAACAGGACCCCTCACAGAGCATTGGGAAAGACAACACCTGAGTGTCTTTACAGGGACGAAGCTAGAGGTAAGTCACCTCAGAATTTTTGGGAGTGTGGCATATTGTCATGTCCCAGATGAGAAGAGGAGAAAATTAGATCAAACTGCTAAGAAAGGGTATCTTGTGGGATATAGCGAGACATCCAAGGCGTACAAAATCTACATTCCGGGAAATAGGAAAGTGGTTGTAAGGAGGGATGTGAAATACATGGAGGATTGAGCCTTTAGAAAATCTCGTGAAATGCCTACCGAAGAACAGTCTGAGGATGAACCTCTTGTCCAACGGTAGCGAGGAGAAGCTCCAACAGATGGAAAACCATCAGGATCTAGCACTATGACTAGTACTAAGATTTATTTAAGAGAAGAAAACCAGATAGGTCATAACAGATGGGACAGCGGGAAGAAGAGATGATTGAGCCACCCACCACCAGTAGTAGAATCAACAGAGAAGTATGACAGACACTGAGGGATGCTAAGGAGTTTGTTGGGGCTCCTAGAACCGAGAAGAGGCAGCATAGACAACCTGACAAATACCAAGCATTGGTAGCGCAGGTTGAAGAGCCATCTAGCTTTCAGGATGCTGCGCAGCATCAAGTTTGGGTGGATGTTATGGTAGAGAAGTACAACTCTATCATGACCAATGATGCCTAGGAATTTGTACCTAGACCACAGGACAAATCAGTTGTAGGTTCCAGGTGGATCTACAAGATCAAGTATACTACAGATGACAGTGTAGAGAAGTACAAGGCCAGGTTTGTGGCTAAAAGGTATGCTTAGAAGGAAGGGATAGACTACGAAGAAACCTTCGCCCCAGTAGCCAGGTATACCTGATCAGATCTCCATTATATCCCTTGCAGCGCAGATGGGATGGGAGATTCACCAGATGGACGTCAGGACTGCGTTCTTGAACGGGATGATAGAAGACGAAGTTTACATCAAACAACCAGAAGGCTTCGAAACACATTAGAAGAAAACTCATGTATGTAGGCTAAAGAAATCCTTGTATGGACTTAAACATGCACCTAGAGCATGGTTCGGTCGAATTGATGGATACCGACAGTAGATGGGATTTGTCAAGAGTGACGTTGATCCCAATCTCTACTATCTCACAGTAGAGAATGAGCCTCTGATTTTGGTTTTTTATGTAGATGGTTTGTTCTTGACATGATCATCTAGGCTCATCAAAGACTACAAGAAGAATCTCGAAAAAAAATCGATATGAAGGATTTGGGGTTGATGCACTATTTTTTAGGATTGGAAGTTTGGCAGCACAAGGGAGAAATCTTTCTTGGGCAAGGGAGATATGCCATAGAAATTCTAAAGAGATTTAGAATGCAGGACTATAGACCCATGGCTACTCCAATGATCACAAATTGGAAGAAAATTGATGCATCTGAAGATAAGGAAGTCGAGCCCACCTTGTACATGCAGCTCATAGGGTCTCTCACGTATCTGGTCAACACCAGGCCATACATTTGCTACGCTATTAACTCCCTCAGTCAGGTTCTTTGATATGTGCGAGGAACTGTCGAATATGGATTAAAATACACCCAAGGCGATGACATCATTCTGCGTGGATTCACAGATGCAGATTGGCCAGGAAGTTCTGTAGCTCGGAAAAGTACCACAGGGGACTGCTTCAACATTGGATCAGGTATGACCTCCTAGTGCAACATGAAGCAGAAATCCGTAGCACTGAGCATTGCTGAATCAGAGTATATGGCAGCCAGCACAGCTTCGTGGGAGGCCATATGACTTAGAAAATTTCTCGTGAATTTATTCAGAAGGAAGATGGAAGCGACCAGTATTCTATGTGATAATCAGAGTTGCATCAAGCTCTTTGAAAATCCTGTTTTTCATGATTGACCAAAACACAAACAACATCAGGTGTCCTTTTATCAGAGATTGTGTTCAGCGGGGAGTAGTACAGTTGTAGTATATTCACACAGGAGATCAGGTAGCAGACATTCTCACCAAGGCCCCAGGGAGAACAAAGTTTGTTCACTTCAGGGAAGAGATGGGGATGATTGAGAATTCGTTTCAGTAACGGATTAAGCAACACTTAAGAGGGAGTTGTAGTACGAATGCAGCAGTGGCAGTGGTAGTGTCATGGGCAGCAATACATTAGCAGTAGCAGCACAGTGGCTGATGGACAGATTGTCAGATATTAGCAGCGCAGAGGACGCTTCGGGGTCAGAGCAGTATGGAGCAGGCATTTGTTAGAGCACCTTCCTCGCTAAGAGGGAGTGTTGATTTTTGGTAGCATCAGAAGTGCTCTAAGTCTCAAAATTTATGGAGAGGCTTAGACACATGTATTCCAAATAACACAGAAATCGTTTGTGGAAATTCCACCCGAAACATGTTTTATTAAAATAATTAATTATTTTAATGGATACCCTAAGTCTAAACTTAGGGAAATTAAATAATTAAAAGGCATTAATAAAAGAGTGTGAATCTTCTAGAAAACACGGATCAAGTCAAGTTATGATCTTAGCCATTGATTAGGGATCTAATCTAGGCCGTTGATATCTCAACGAGAAGACTATAAAGGAAGACTTGAGGGTCATTTGGAAAACACACCAGTGCAGATAGTCAGTTGCCCGAGTAAATCGATTTTCTCAGTGGTTGAAGTTCAGCAAGAGAAAATCGATCCAGAGGGAGAGTTGCAGGTGGAGGAGAGGCAGAGAGGCTTCAACAACAGTCCGAGGTGCAGGAGTAGGTGACGTAGTGGCAAGAAGAGACAACACAGGGGCAGGAAGGGAACATCGCAGAAGGGTGATGCAGAGCCAGCGCAGTGGTGACGTTGGAGGTCCAGGAGAGTCCCTCCTAGGTCATTTCTCATCAACTATTTTTGTGAGAAGGTTCTCCAGTGTTATCATAGAAAGTTTCTCTTCGTTACTGTTGATTGTAAATTGTACAAGAAGATTACTGTTGAATAATAGAAACCCTCATCTTCTGCACCGATTTTCCCACGTTGGGTTTTTCCAAGGACAATTGTCCAAAATATCTATGTCATTCGTGTGCTAGTATTTTCCTTATTGTTTTGCTCAGTAATTATATGGTGAAGTTTGCATTTGAATTTATTTCAATATTTATTGAAGAGATTTATGCAAATAACTTATTTCTGAATAATAAGTAGAAGAAATAACATCAGATAATGCAGTAGGATTTCAAGTTGAAATTTTCACAAGTTGCTGGTGCAGAAAGCGTCAGAAGAAGAAAGAAGAAGCATACTGTGGGAATTATGACCTTAGAGAATTTCTTGCCCAAGAAATTCTGATTTCCCATGCAGAAGCAGCGTGATTGAGATTTATTTGGCTTACTCCAGCAGGGAGTGCGTAGACGCAGTTGCGCGGAGGGTTAGAGGGGAAATTCGACATTTGTTTGGGTGAGATGGTAGCAACCGGGTTGTGAGACCAAGATCAGTTGGAGGGTGCCTGCAACTATGTTATCTGGAAGGCAAGGATCTCCTTCCTTCTGGATGAGCATGATCTCAATACCTTCATCGATAGTGTTGTAGTTGTCCCCGCAGACGCAGATCTACTGAAGGCCTACAAGAAAGATATGGCTAAAGCCAAGAGATTTGATCCTCGACAGAGTGAGCGATCATATTTTTTCGCATATTTTTGGCAAAGGGACTGCCAAGGAGATGTGGGATGCATTGTCTACGCTATACCAGGGGTTTTCCGAGCAGCAGAAGATGTTCGTGGAGGAGAGGATGTGATCTACGAGGATGCAGAAGGGAGAATGCATAGATTCGTTCTTATCGAAGCTTTAGGATGTTCAAGATCAACTGGACGCTGTAGGGTCAGCATCTCAGGCCCTGAATTCTGTTTCCGACGAGTGGCAAGTCTTTGTCCAGAGTATCCTGGGCAGAGAGAAGTTGTAGGATCGGGAAGGAATGTGGGCAGCTCCTGTTAATTTTGCGCAACTAGGTCCAAACTCCATGTTGCACTGCTAATATGAAGATGATTATATTTTTGTTGGGTTCCTCTTTCAGAGAGGTGGAAGATTGATCTAAGGATCATCTTGTTTGGATGAGCAGAACATATATTTTGATTTTATTTTCCACACATGTGCAAGGTTGTCCAGATTTGTAATGTAGGCTCACAAGCCTAATAGATGTGTCACACTCCCTCACTGACTGATATAAATTGGAGAGACTTGGAGATCATTTTCTCATAAACTCATCACACATTATCTTTTGATCTGATTGGTTCGATCAGCCTTTGGAGGCCTCTCTCTCTCACACGTGCGGAGCTGCAGCTAGGAAAATTTGCTGATTGTTTTAGGGCTGATTGCTGGTGCGTTGACCGTGGTCAAACCTTGGTGTTTTGACCTCTGAATTGTGCAGAAATTCTGATCTTGTGAGGTCGCTTTTGAGGGCACAAAGATCGAGGTAAAAGGACCTGTTGACAGAAGCCCTAAATTGCAGCATTGACTTTCTATGTTGACTTTTTTTTACCAACGTTGACTTTTGAGGAGCTGTCTTTGCGGGGTGTGTGTGACACTTGGAGGGTTGGTTGATCTGATGTTGAGAAAGACTTTGTTGGCTGATGCATCCTGTTGACTTATGTAACGCACACTATTCTCTATCTTTGCTGGACAAGAAGAATTGTAAAGCCTGATCTATATTATTGGCTTGTTTTCTTTTGATCTATTATTGTGTTCTATCAACATTTTAATTTCATGTTTATGTGATTGCTATATTGAATCGGGCCTAAGAAAGATTCAAGTAAAATTGCATTAAGGATAGAACCTTCCATGTCTATTTAAATTTAACATGGTATCAGAGTTGAGGTGAAGACAAAGCCCAAGCTAGTGTGGAAAGCAATCATCAAAGAAGAAATCCTATCAAGGACCAATGGCCTCCTCAACCTATAAGGGTTTCAAATCTGATGATAAATTGATTGATAAGTCTGATTATCATGCATGGCAGATGTCCTTGGATTTGGCATTAGAAGATCAAGATGTCATGGATTATGTGCAGGGGAAGATCCTTGAGCCTCCATCAAATGCACCTGCTGCCACAAAGACGAAGTATAGAAAAGAGGAAATCCAAGCAAAGATGATTATTCGGGATTCTATTCATAAGCACTTGCTTGCTTACATTTCTGAGCTGAGCACATCTAAAGAGATGTATGATAAGCTAGTTAGCATGTTCAGGGCTAACAATGTTAATCAAGTTATTTTATTGAAGAATCGATTGAATAATATCAAGAAGGGAAAGGATGAATCCATTCAATCGTATTTTATGAGGCTCATTGAAATCAAGAACAATATCCTAGCTATTGGAGAAGAAATCGCTGATCAAGAGATGGTTCTCATTGCGCTTGGAGGTCTCCACCGTGATTGGTATGCATTTAATACAACTATTCTTAATAATAATGTGATTCCTGATTTTGATGAAATATTGACGAGATGCACTAAAGAGGAGACAAGAATGATGGAGAGAGATCGTCCCTCTAATGGAAAAGGAGGTGACCCTACTGCCTTCAGCGCTCATGCGAAGAAGAGAAACAATGGTGGTCCGAGAAATCAAAACCATGGAAGAGCGAGGCCCAAAGGAAGGAAGGGAATATGTTACACTTGTAACAAGTTTGGTCACTATGCAAGAGAGTGCCCTAATAGAAGAGACTCTCCCATGGATGATGACAACAGCAACTCCAGGGGGAATGGAAATCAAAGGAACAACAGGTTCAAAGGAAAAAAGAAGGCTATTGTAGTGGAAATGGGCAACCTTTCAAAAGGTCAAGAAATTCCAAGTAAGATGAGTCTAATGTTGTTGATAATAAGAAAATGAATTTATTCTTGTATCTTCCCTCTTTGCTGCATCTCCTCCCAACACCCTGGATGTTTGGTTGATTGATAGTGGTGCTTCAAGGCACCTCACTGGCTATAAAGAAGCCCTCTCTGATTTGATCGAGAAGGATACAAATCTTGAAATTATCCTTGGAGATAACGCCACCTATCACGTGAAAGGGATAGGGTCTGTGACCCTTCACCTATCTCAAGGTCAAGTCCTCTGTTTACAAGATGTGTTATACGTACCTGATCTAAAGAAGAACCTTGTGTCTATTTCGGTGATGGAAGACAGAGGGTTCAAGGTGGCATTCGTTGATGGAAAGGTACGCATCTGGAAGAAAAACTTCAAAGAAGCTCTTACTATTGGTTTTAGAGTTGATACGCTCTACCAAGTTGGAGGAAGTCCATTGGGGGCTATGTCATGTGATACAACTCTTCAAACGGAGTTATGGCACCGGAGGTTTGCACACCTTCATTACAAAGCCCTTCTCGAAGCAAGGAAGGTGGTGACAGGGATGCCCGAATTTAAATATGATCATGAAGGTATATGTCAGGGTTGTGCCGAAGGGAAGCATACAAGGGGATCATTCCCCTCAAGTGTCACAAAGAAAACTGATATCTTGCAGTTGATACATTCTGAGGATGTTCCTATTACATGACTTTTACATATGACTTCTCTCGCAAGACCTGGATATATTTCTTGAAGAAGAACGGCAAAGCATTCAAATGATTTTGTACCTTCAAGGCCTTGGTGGAAAATCAAACCGAGAAGAGAATCAAAGTTTTGAGGACCGACAATGGGTCCGAGTATGAGTCAAATGAATTCAATGACTTTTGCAGTGAAGCTGGCATTAAGAGGGATACCACAACTGTGTATACTGCTGAGCAAAATGGTGTTGCTGCAAGAAAGAACATGACCATTATGGAAGCTGCCCGCGCCATGCTATGTGACCAAGGTCTTCCGAAGTTTCTATGGGGAGAAGCTGTGAACACTGTTGTGTAGGTTCAAAATAGATGCCCACATTCCACTCTACACTCCAAGACTCCCGAAAAAGTCTTCTCTGGTAAGAAACCTGATGTTTCTCATTTTAGAGTTTTTGGTTGTCCTATTTACTTTCATGTGCCGAAAGAACAGAGAAGCAAGTCGGATGCTTCTGGAAAGAAGGGAATGTTTGTGGGCTACAGTGAAACTTCGAAGGCATATAGAATCTATGTGCCTAGTCAAAGAGAAGTGGAGATATGCCATGACGTCACCTTTGATGAAGATGTTGCCCTCAAGAAAGTAAGAAATCTTCCTAGCTCCAAGGAAGACAAAGAAGATGAAGAAGCAGGGAAGCAGGAAGAGCCGCAAAATGAACCAATGCCCGTTGCTGAAGGACCTATGGATCCTATTGATTCACCTCCTTCAAATAAGAGAAGACCCTCATGGCTTAGGGATACTCTCGAAGATGCCGAGAGACATATTGCACCAAGGGGGACATTCCGAGAAAGCAAGAAGCCGAATAGATACCAAGGGTATCTAGCAACCATGAGTACAATTGTACAATCTGAGCCTGGATCATTTGAAGAAGCCGTAAAGCATCAAGTTTGGAAGGATGCTATGCACGAAGAATATGAGTCCATTATGAAAAATGATGTCTAGGAAGTGGTCCCAAGACAGGAGGACAAATCTGTTGTCACCTCAAAATGGCTCTATAAGATCAAGCATGGATTTGATGGTAGTGCTGAAAAGTAAAAGACAAGATTTGTTGCCCGAGCCTTCTCTCAAAAAGAATGCATAGATTATGATGATATATTTGCACCTGTAGCCCACTATAGCACCATCTGATCTATTATTTCCCTTGCTGCAACGCAAGGATGGAGTCTCCATCAGATGGATGTGAAGACTGCTTTTCTACATGGTTCAATAAAGGAAGAGGTTTATGTGGAGCAACCTCTGGGGTTCGAAGTCCAAGATAGAGACACCTATGTATGCAGGTTGAAGAAAGCCCTCAATGGGTTGAAGCAAGCCCCCAGGGCCTGGTATGAGAGGATAGATAGCTACTTGATGAAGTTGGGCTTCACTCAAAGTAATGCTAATCCAAACCTTTATTTTAAAGTTGATAAAGAAAGGCCTCTCATTCTAGTTCTTTATGTGGACGATCTCTTCCTAACATGTGCTGACCCTCTCATTCATCAGTGTAAGAGGGAGCTAGCTTCTGTGTTTGAGATGAAAGACCTAGGACTGATGCATTACTTCCTAGGCTTGGAGGTCTGGCAAAGGCCAGGAGAGATTTTCCTCTCTCAAGGAAAATATGTCGTGAAGCTGTTGGAGAGATTTGGTATGGTGGACTGTAAGTTTGTGTCGACACCGATGGAACTCAACTTTAAGAAGTTGCGTGGAAATGTTGCTGGGCCAAAGCTGGGAAATCCCACCGAGTATCGACAACTCGTGGGGGCCCTGATGTTCTTAGTGAACTCTCGTCCGGATGTATGTTTTGCAATGAACACTTTGAGTCAACATATGGTTGATCTTCATCACATTAACTGGATTAGTGCCAAGAATCTATTGAGATATCTTTGGGGCACAATCAACCACGGGCTGAGATACACTGTCGAGAGTTTGATACTCCATGGATACACTGAAGCCGAATGGGCTAGCAGCGTGGTGGATCGTAAGAGCACATATGGATGTTGCTTCACCTTGGGTTCTACTTCTATATCTTGGATGAGCAGGAAGCAGAAGTCGGTAGCTTTGAGCACCGCTGAGGCCAAATACATTGCAGCACGTATGGCCTATTATGAAGTTGTTTGGTTGAGAAAGCTCTTCAATGAGTTGTTTGGGCATGTGCTAGATACCACCATTATCCTTTGTGATAACCAGAGTGGGATTCGTCTTTCTGAGAATCTCGTGTTCCACGATTGATCCAAGCATATTGATATTAGGTACCACTTCATTTGGGATATGGTACAACGAGGCGTCGTAAGACTCGATCACATTGGGACTGATGAGCAGGTCGCGGACATTCTCACGAAGCCCCTGGGGAAGGTCAAGTTCCTAACCTTCCATGAGAAGCTTGGAATCGTGGAAAGACCCTATTGTGAGGGTCCTGCTTGAGTTGGACTATGAGCTTTCGGAGCTCCATGGGGCTTGGGGATAGCTTCTTGGAGCTATAAGCACACACGGGGCTAGGCTTGTTGAACATTGTTGTGCTTCTGCCCCACTGTTATGATATTGAGTTGGTTCACCTCTCTTTGATCTATGCCTCGCACACATCCTACCCATGGAGTTTCAGACTCATGGGAAGTACCTCCCATTTGGCCAATGAGGTGCGAAATGTGGATAGAGACCAATAGCAAGACCGATGGACGCATCGGAGATTGTCGTACTCTCTATGTCTAAGATGGCACGTGTCCAACACCTTGATCTGGGATCAAGTATGATGATGTTCTTACCTCTAAACTGACTCTGGGTCAGTAAACTAACTTCTAGTTAGTATGAGACTCTTTTTGAGTTCGAGAGAGGTTTAACTTCTAAGCTGACTTCGGGTCAGTAGAGCGTGATGTCTTTGTGACTCACCCTTTTTTGTTTTATTTACATAAAAGAGCTAGCAAAGCAAGTTACGACAAGATGACGCACGATGATATATGATAGTTCACGATGGTACTGATCTTTGGATGGCACAAGTGGACAGATAGAGTTCTCCCTAGTTGAGAGGGAGTGTTAATTTTGGGCAACTAGGTCCAAACTCCATGTTGCACTGCTCATATGATGATGATTATATTTTTGTTGGATTCCTCTTTCATAGAGGTGCAAGATTGATCTAAGGATCATCTTGTTTGGATGAGCAGAACATATATTTTGATTTTATTTTCCACACATGTGCAAGGTTAGCCAGATTTGTAATGTAGGCTCACAAGCCTAATATATATGTCACACACCCTCACTGACTGATATAAATTGGAGAGACTTGGAGATCATTTGCTCATCAACTCATCACACATTCTCTTGTGATCTAATTGGTTTGATCAGCCTTTGGAGGCCTCTCTCTCACACGTGCGGAGCTGCAGCTAGGAAAATTTGCAGACTGTTTTAGGGCTGGTTGCTAGTGCATTGACTAGCGTTAACCGTGGTCAAACCTTGGTGTTTTGACCTTCGAATTGTGCAGAAATTTTGATCTTGTGAGGCCGCATTTGAGGGCACAAAGATCGAGGTAAAAGGAGCCTATTGACCGAAGCCCTAAACTACAGCGTTGACTTTCTACATTGACTTTTGAGGAGCTGTCTTTGAGGGGTGTGTGTGACACTTGGAGGGTTCACTGATCTGATGTTGAGAAAGACTTTGCTAGCTGATGCATCCTGTTGACTGCCGTAACACACACTATTTTCTATCTTTGCTGGACAAGAAGAATTGTAAAATCTGATCTATATTATTAGCTTGTCTTCTGTTGATCTATTATTGTGTTCTATCAGCATTTTACTTTCATGTTTATGTGATTGCTAAATTGAATCAAGCCTAAGAAATATTGAAGTAAAATTGTGTTAAGCATAGAACCTTCCATGTCTATCTAAATTTAAAAGCTCCTAAGCAGGAAGATATGAGGAGAGACTTAGTCAAGTGCAAGGTTGATGGCAGCAGCAGCAGTGGGACGAATCCTAAGGTGGAGGACGACAATGCAGACCTTGCATCTAAGGGGCAGCAGGAGCAGCGGAGGCGAAAAAATGACGTATGAAAGATCAAGTGCTTCCGGTGTGACAAGTATGGTCACTATGCTACGCAGTGTCCTCTCAAGAAGAAGGACAAGGATGAGAAGCACGATCCATAGGCTGCAACCGCAAGGATCGAGGAGGAAGAGTTTGCGATGATCACCCACATATCTCCAGGGGACAATTGGGGTGATCTAGAACTGTAGTTCGAAGAGCTGTAGCTGGGTAGGATCCTTAAGGATTCCACCTCTTGGAATGGGAGCCCATCTCAGAAGAAGTAGGATGGACCAATATTAGTTGGTGTAGAGGAGTGTCGGAGTGACAGCGTAGTCCAATTCAGTGTGGGTCAGTTCCATATCTCCAGTGTCAGTGTGAGGTAATCTTCACTAGTTCTCTGTCAGTGAGATTCTCTATGGATAGCCAAAATTTGCACATCCAGTTGTATTCATACACTTATGCTTAATAATATCAAACCCTCATCTGTTGCAACTGTTTTCCCGCATTGGGTTTTTCTGAGGACTTGATCCAAAAATAACAGTGTCATGTGTGTTTAGTTTTCTTCTTGCTCAGATCTTGTTTCTACGTTTATTTTTCCGCAATTTATTTATGTAGTGAAGGTTGCAATGTATTTGCTTCAGGATTTACTTGTAGAACACAGTAAATAACTTGTATAATTTATCAAATAGGAGAAGTAATATCAGTTTGCTGCAATAAGGATTCTGGGTTTAAGAACTTTCACATCAGCAAGGGGGTTCCATTGTATTCATTAGCGTGACCTTTTAAAAGCAAAGCATCTCAAATAAGTTTCTAAGCACTTATCAACCACTTATGTTTGACCATCCACATCGGGTCTTGATATGAAGCAATGGAAGTGGGTATATCATGTAGCTTAAATATTTGATCCATGAAGGCCTACAAAACCAAAGATGGAGTTAAAGGATGAGCTATGAAAATTCGTAGACCTGAATTCCTACTGCAACAAACTGATATTACTTCTCCTACTTGTTAAATTCTACAAGTTATTTACTGTGTTCTACAAGTAAATATCGAAGCAAATAAAACTGCAGCCGTCCCTAAATAAATAAAATGCGGAAGAAAAGTACTGAGCATGAAAGAAATATCACACACATATGACACCGTTGTTTTTGGACTAATGTCCCCAGAAAAACCCAATGCGGGGAAACCGGTGCAGTAGTTGAGGGTTGGTATTATTAAGCAGTAATTTGTGAATACAATCTAGATGCCCAAATCCGCCTATCCAGCAGAGAATCTGACTGGAAGAAAATTAGTGAGGATTACCTCACACTAACACTAGACATTCGACAATGACCCAACCCTGAACTGACAAGTCCCACGTTACCTCTGTGCTGCCTTTGCGCAGCTCTGCGTCACAATTGTTGAACCGCGTCACTCCCTCCGCCTGATCTTTCTGTTGGCTGGATACTCGATCCTCTGGCCCTTCAGTCTCACACCCCGCCTCCCAGCACTGGATCTTATCTGACCCTCGACAAAATAGCATATCTCCTTAGAGGCTCAGCACTGCCCAGAGTAGCCCTTATGCTGCCTCTTCTGGTTCTTCCTCTGCCTTCTGCGATGTATTCCAGACTTAGGAAAAATCTCTCCGACTAGAAATTATCTCTTCCCCTCACTGTAATAATCACTTCGATGATCTCTCCAGCTGCTCTGCGCTACTCACATGAGAAATCGATCTCTAGATCCTCTTCTGAAGTGTTTTCAAAATGCTCATCAAAGTCCTTATAATCTTCTCGTTGAGAAATCAACGGCCCGGATTAAAACATAATCAAGGGCTAAGATCAACTTCACATGATCTTCGTCTTTTTCTAGAAGATTCACACCTAGGTCTATTAATACACTTTAATTATTTTAATTCCCTAAGTTTATACTTAGGCTTCCATTAAAAATAATTAAAACCTCATCCAGGTGGAATTTCCTAAAATGATTTCTGGGTATTCTGGAATACTTGTGTCGAAGCCTCCTACATAATTTGACACTTGAGCACATCTGATACTACCAGAAATCAACACTCTCTCTTAGCGAGGAATGTGCTCTAGTAATGCATCTTGTTGAAGCATCACCCTGACTCTGTAACACCTCCTTCTGCGTTGTTGATGTCTGACATCACTACCCACCAACTATTGCGCAAACGTTGCATCTATGTTGTTGTTGACCCTCTATGCTGCTACCAACTGCATCTACACTACAACTGTGTTGTTGTTGCAGCAGGAAAACATCCAAAATACTGAACTAAGTGTTCAACATGATGCATCTGATACTGGAGATATGACTACTTCTAGTCTCTGTGCTGACCCTCTGAAGCCTCTGCGCTGCTACTGATTGCACTGCTTCCAACTCTGCTATTGGCTGCTCAGACTCTGGCACTTTCTAGCCACTAGAACTGTCACTTCGGCACTCCTCTGCACCAACTAACACTGGTCTATCCTGCTATTTCTGATATGGGCTCCCATAGCAAGGTATTGATCCAAGAGGTGGACTCCTCAAGGATCCCGCCCAACTGCAGCTTTTTCGAACTATAGTTCTAGATCACCTCAATTCTCCCGTGGAGATATGTGGGCAATCATCGCAAACTCTTCCTCCTCGATCCTTGCGTTAGCAGCTTGCGGATCATGTTTCTCATCCTTGTTCTTCTTGAGAGGACACTACGTAGCATAGCGACGAAATTCACCACACCAGAAACATTTGATCTTTGAGACATCCTTCTTCTGCCTCCACTATTCCTGCTGCCCCTTTGATGAAAGGGTTGCATTCTCCTCCTCCTTGGGCTTTGTCCCACTGCTACTGCTGCCATCAAGCTTACACTTGACTAAGTCTCTCCTCATCTCTTCCTACTGAAGAGTTGCCCACATCCCTTCCCAATCTGACAACTTTTCTCTGCCCAGGATACTCTGGACAAAGATTTGCCACTCTTCAGAAACGGAAATCAAGGCCTATCTAACCATCTTCGTGGCCTGAGGTGCTGACCCTACAGCTGCTAGTTGATCTCGAACATCCTGAAGCTTCGATAGGAACAAATCTATGCATTCTCCCTTCTGCATCCTTGTAGATCACATCTTCTCCTCCAAGAACATCTTCCACTGCTCAGAAGACCCCTGGTATAGCGTAGCCAATCGTCCCACATCTCCTTCGCAGTCCCTTTGCCAAAAATGTGCAAAACTATATAATCCGTCACTCCGTCGAGGATGAATCTCTTCGCTTTTTCCATATCTTTCTTGTAGGCCTTCAATGGATTCAGATCTGCAGGGACAACTACCAAGCTATTGATGAAGGTCTTGAGATCGTGCTCATCCGAAAGGAAGGAGATCCTTGCCGTCCAGATTACATAGTTGGAGGCACTCTCCAACCGATCATGATCACGCAACCCGGTGGTTGCCATCTCACCCAACCAAATGTCAAATGTTGCCTCTAACCCTCTGCGCAGTTGGCTCTACGCACTCCATGCTAGATTGGGCCAAATAAAACTCAGTGTCTAGTGCTTTTGCACGGGAAATCAAAATTTCTTGGGCAGTAAATTCTCTGAGGTCAAAATTCCCTCAGTATGCTTCTTATTCCTTCTTCTGACGCTTTCTGCACCATCAACTGTTGTAGCAAAAAACTGTGTCCACCCAGAAAACTGGTCTGCGTTAAAGCCATTGCTGCGCTACTCCCTATGCCGCTTACAAATCATGAACTAGAAAATCCTACCTCTCTATTGACTCATTCAAAGAGAGATATTTCCTCGCAAATCTTGCCCTCCTGGCAATGGAGTGCGCAGTCCCTTGGGGATTCGATCTGCTGCCTACGCAGCTATTCGATCTCCCTCCTTCTCTTCAATTTTGAACTCTTTCGGTCTGCTCTCTTGCTTCACCTGCGTTGTGATACCATGCGAAAATTTGTAGACCCGAATTCCTACTACAGCAAACTGATATTACTTCTTCTACTTGTTAAATTCTACAAGTAATTTACTGTGTTCTACAAGTAAATATCGAAGCAAATACAACTACAGTCGTAACTAAATAAATAAAATGTGGAAGGCAAGTACTGAGCAAGAAATAAATATCACAAACATATGACACCATTGTATTTGGACTAATGTCCCTGGAAAATCCCAATGCAGGAAAACCAGTGCAACAACTAAGGGTTTGTATTATTAAGCAGTAATTTCTGAATACAATCTGGATGCACAAATCTGGCTATCCAACTGAGAATGTTACTGGCAGAAAATTAGTGAGGATTACCTCACACTAACACTAGAGATCCGACACTGACCCAACCCTGAACTGACAAATCCCACGTGCCTCTGCATCACAACTGCTGGGAACTGCGTCACTCCCTCCGAGTGATCTTTGTGTTGGTTGGATACTTGATCCTCTAGACCTTCGATCGCACACCCCGACTCCTGGCATTGGATCTGATTTGACCCTCAGCAAAATAACTTATCTCCTTAGAGGCTTAGCACTGCCTCTGCGTGGCTCTACGCTGCCAAGCGTAACCCTTACGCTGCCTCTTTTGGTGTAATATCCCATTTCGGGGATATCTCTAAAACACAACCAAACTCCAACCAGAGATGGACTGGGAGGGCGTTTACCAAATATTTCACCTCTGTGAAGAGAGTGAGACCTGGAGGCTACCTGGCCCTTTCCAGACTCTGTCTAAGTGTAATATTCCTAATTTGCAACAGCAAATTGGACTATTCTATTTTGTTTATTTTGCCACCTATAGTTTGTAAGTAAATAAAAAGTGAGTAAAGAGGGTCTAAACTCACTTAAATGAAATAAGACATCCACCTAGTAGCACAACGTTGTGACTTAAGTGGGAGTCAAGGAGGGACCCAACACCACGTGGAGGAAGGGGCCTATGTACACTCTAGAAGTTTCTCCAAGCTTCTGCGCAGATAAGGATGAGAATGTGGATAAGGATGAGGATGTGGAGGAGAGAGAGAGGCCACATTTGGTTTTGGAGGGAAACCAACACTATAAAAAATGGAGGAGCCTCCTCATTTGGGACATGTTTTGATGCTTGGATGCTTGGATTATGGATTGTTGAGTGAAACATATTGTCTTCTTTGGCACGCTGGCTGTTTAGCCCGTCTGCTGCACTGTTTAGTGCAACCGAGTGTCTCCGTGCGGAGATCTCACCCTTAGCCCCGAGGGACTTCGAGTGCCTGCTCGGGCAAGGTTATTTTCTTAGCATCATCCTCCAGGACAGCGTTATTGCTGCAGCAGCATAATACTGTGTTGTAGGGTGTTGCCGTGTGACTTCACGACACCACCTCCTTCTCTTGTTTTTCAGAGGGAGAGTCTCTCTTTCCTTTGGAGGATCAGATTGGGAGTCATTGGAGCTGATTTTTATATCTTGGCATCAGGCCAACACTTATTCTGCCTCTACTACGCAGTCCCTCTCAGTTACTGCGTTATTTTCAGGGTGTTGCTGCAATGAGGTTTTGTAGATTGTTTGTGGGTGTGATCTCAAGTGTAAGGATCAGCCTTCCACTTTGGAGATCTATTGGATGAGGTCTACTTCAGTTGCTCATCATCTTCAGCCTTCTCTATTTGGTTTCAGTTTGGAGTTGGCAAGAGTGGCAAGAGCTGCCTCATTATTCTGCATTTTTGTCGATTGTGTATTTCTGTACTCTTCAATCCCTTGGACGATTGAGATATTTCTGCTTATAAGGGTTATAGCTTTGCTCCCCTATTGTCTTTGAGCCATCTATTTTCATACCCATGTCTTGACACTATTTTAGAGCAGCATTATATCATATACAACATTTTTCTTTGTCTGGGGTTTATGCAGAAATAGCAGTGCTTTTCATGTTTATGTACATGTGTTGTGGAAGCTTGAATTTCTTATCTTGAGAGGTTGTTTCCTCAATATTTTTATTCTCTCTTTATGCTACATATATTATTGGCTATATATTCATCTTCTTGTCTCACATCTTCTGTAGAAACGCTAAAAGGGTTTCTGCATCAATCTTTGTCTTGCGGCACCTCTATTTTGAGGGGTTTTTCTATATAAACTGTTGTTTAACCTTGCTGAAAGCATATGCCTTTTTTTAGAATCTATGCTTCTGTGATCCATATAAAATTGTAAAATCTCTTTCGGTAATAATCACATATAATGGAACGTTGTCGACACGTTTCGAACCAACCAGTGTGGTTCATCATCAGGACTAGGTGAGAGATCAGATCAAATCAATAAGCTTAAATAGATGTAGAGATGTTTAAACTAGCCGTTTTCTAAACGGCTAGTTTGACTTTTTAATAATTTAAAATGTTTTTTAATAAGTAACGGCTAGTTCCCTCCTACTATTAAACTAGCCGTTTAGAAAACGGCTAGTTTAAACATCTCTACATCTATTTAAGCTTATTGATTTGATCTGATCTCTCACCTAGTCCTGATGATGAACCACACTGGTTGGTTCGAAACGCGTCGACAACATTCCATTATATGTGATTATTACCGAAAGAGATTTTATAAGCATATGCCTTGTTATCAAACTAATTCTCTGATTATTCATAGTTATTTTCATCTCATACCTTCATAAAATACGCTGCCCTTGCTTCAGCAAATTTCTGCATACTCAAAGTCTTGGGAAACTGTGGCTTTCTTAATTATTAGCCTGTGAAAGGAGGAACTGCTTAATATAGAAAAACGTTTTTGTTTGAGCTGAAATTCGACATGGAAGTCCCCCTTGACCTATTCTAACATATTTCGTAACCTCGACCTGCCACACTATTTATATTTCTTATTCACTCATTTTAGCGCCAAAAAATCCTCACTTTCCCACCTTTTGCCTCAAAAGTCGAAAGTAAAGGTTGCTACCGTTATTTATTTTGCTGTCGGCATTTTCAGAGATATGATAGATAGCTGAAGCCCCATACCCCAGAAGAATGCTGTGCATGATCTCGCCGAAAGAATCCATTTTTTGGGAATATTTCGTATCGTAGCATAGTTCTCACCAAATCATGGAGCTAGTTATCTATGGAAAATATGAGGATATCACAACAGCGTGGTCATGTACCTTTTGAGATTATTTCCGAGGAATGGAAGTCCATGGAGGAAGACTTCAAAGCAGCCTTGCCTCTTCAAGATTGATCGTCGCCTCGCACAGATGAAGGAGGAAGGTACAGCAGGTCAGTGATTTCAGCATGCGTAGTTCAGATTTGCAGCGGACCACTGGGAGATCACCTCTTCCCATGCATGATAAATCCAACAGTCCCCCGTGAGCCTGCTTCAAGAAGACCGGAATCTGGCAGAAAAAGGAGAGTTATTTTTTTCGGTATCCGTAAAGATGCATCCAATCGTTGAGGAGGTCAAGAAGATTGAAGAAAAAAGAAGAGGAAGTACCACATGCCTAATTCTCATCAAGAAGAAGAGATCAAGAACACCCTCTGAGGAGGTCAGAAAACGCTTATCACACTCATGGAGGAGCAAAACACACGCACCAACAAATGAAACACACTCAGAGGAAGGAACCTCTTGTAGCCTCCTGCAACAGTTCCAAATGCAGATCAAGAGCAAAATTTCTTGGTTGCAATCGTTACCGTGCAACATGGATGAAGTGGGAGGTCTCAAGGAGAGATCTCACTAGGAGATGCAATTTCTCAAATTACCACCTACAGTGGGATGCATTTTTCTTCCTTCTCACAAGAGCATAGGAAAATGGAGGATACCTTAGATGGATAACATCTCTTGCGTTTAAAGGACATCCTTTGAGCTATACACATCATGATGGAGGTTTTTTACCTACCACCTATTTGATTCTTGACAGGGTCTCAGCTGATCCTTGAGAAGTTTATATTTCAAAATCCTATGAAGTGCGAAGTCAAAAATTTTGATTTGGGAGGATGGTAGGCCCCTGCGGAGGAGTACCAGATGAGGAGAAGAAGGAGGCATCCACAAGACCGAGAGTGGATGGGATGATGAGCAAGGAGCTAGGAGGCTACTTGCAGAGCTCCCAGGATACCAGCAGGTGAGGTCAGCCGCGCCGGGGTTACCTGAGGGAGTTTGGCCATCACTTGTAATGCGCATCTATGAGCAATGTGGCAAGAGAGGCTGGCTCAGCCGGTTACTCTTGAAAGAGTTTGGCCATCATCAGAAGATTCTCTCCTAAGAGTCGAGGATGAAGGAAAGATGGCCTGATATTTGCACTCATTGAGCAGCATAGATATGGATGCATGGTGTTGATATGATTTATCATCTATTGTGTCTTCATCACATGATTGGTATGATGGAGGTGGTTGGGGAGGCAAACAGCAATGCCTTGTTGCTTATTTGTTTCTCGAGTAAGTGAAGATTTGCTCTCACACTTTGTATGATGTTGGCAGAGGAGGAGAGATGGGTACTATCTTGTTTTTTGATGATGATTAAGCACTCTCTCGATCTGGGGAGGTATTCTACATTTGTTGCAAAGATTATTAGAGGAGTCTTTGACAAGGAGCATGTCAAAGAATGGTGCTTTCTAGCTGATTGTGAGTTTACTCGCATGAGCTCGCGTATTGTCACCTTTTGGAGCATAGATTTATGGACATGTGCCTGCAGAGGATATGGTGGATCTAAACTCACAGTCCCAGATCACTTCATATTTGTTGCACTTAGAGGAGGAAGGATGATAGGAGACATTTATCACTATGGTATATTCTTCTCTAACTTGGATTTCCAAGCAAGGAGGATTATCTTCTTGTAGCATGGTTCATTCTTCTTCATAGCATGCCAAAACACTATGGAGGACTCATTTATGGATCCATGTACCATCTTACTTCAAAAGATATGGTGAGGAGTTTGTCATACATTCGTTGATTCAGACACTCTCTCTGCCATTCCTATGCAAAGCATTGCTTCACAAAGCAAAGTTTGGTCATATTGCTCCATGAGTTTTATTGGGCTGTTCCAGTACATGATGGAGTGCAACCATCTCTTTGGGCTTTTGGGAAAATGTTTTATCACCCCATGTATGTTCATTTGCAACACTATATCATGTATCATATGAAGACATGCATGGTTGGTAATATAAACATTTTTCTTAATTTTATCACAAAATAGTTCTGTAAAATCGTTACTGCATTTGTTGGGGAAGCTGTTGGTACCTCTTTTCATCACAGTAACCTTCCAAAAGATTTTCTTCATTTTGCCGCCGATCATACCTCTGATTTATTATAGATCAGATTTGTATGGGAGGTTTGATTATGTAGGGAGACACAAGAGTTGGATGTGTCTTTTGAGGAAGAATTCTCACATTCTCTCGTACTACATGTTCTAATGGGAGTATGGGGAGAGGTATGGCCACCACTACTACATATGTGTTCTCTTTTGAGGTGGGCCATGAGATTGATATTCATCCATTGTATTACCCATGGGCAAGTGTTTGGTCTTATGTTAAGGTTACATTCACCATTTACTATCCATTAGTAGATGTGATGAATCTTGTACATTGCTTGCCATTTAATTTTCTCTGTTACAGTGATGAGACGACGTTGTATCCTTGTGAGAGATTGTTCGCATTATGTATCCCCATGTAACACCTTCAAGAAATATCCATTAGGACACCCATGATGCACATGTCCTATTCTTCATGGATGAATTGCTTTAGCCAAATTTCGTCTTCTTCATTGTTGGAGGGAACCTTCTTTGAGGATTGCTCTTTCACTTGCCATTGGAGGGCAAAGATTTGTGAGCCCAAGATCAGTGCGACACCCCACACTTGTCATGATTGGAGAGAAGAGCATGGGACAAGCTATGATGCTTGCCAAGATCGTATTTTTCAGCCCACCTTCATTACCTCGCAGCTTGAGGTGGAAGGGAGATTTTCTGGAGCTGCCTTGTCGGGAGTGGCTCATTTTGTTTGGATGATTGCTTGTGGATGGAGATCCATGAGAGAGATGTTCCCTCACTTCATGCCTTGAGTGGAGGATGAGTCAGACATACCGATGGGACAGCTTACACTATGACGTATAGCACACCGTGAGTCATGGTCTCACTGCTCATAGCTAGAGGTAGTGCACACCCGAGCCAGGACTTGGGCTATTATTGACCATGGTGGCGAGTGATCCCGGAGGATCAGTTGGTTGGATGGTACCATGAGATCAATTTGGATCTCCCGCATTTAGAGATCCCTTCATCAGGATGATGCGTAATACAGGGAGACTGAAGGTTTATCCGGGACCTGCATGGCAAGACGGTGAGAGCATCCGCTAGAGGAGACTTGACCACAGCAGCTGCTCGAGGGGAAAGCAACATTTTGCCAAGGGGGACTGTAATATTCCTAATTTGCGACAGCAAATTGGAATATTCTATTTTGTTTATTTTGCCACCTATAGTTTGTAAGTAAATAAAAAGTGAGTAAAGAGGGTCTAAACTCACTTAAATGAAATAAGACATCCACCTAGTAGCACAACGTTGTGACTTAAGTGGGAGTCAAGGAGGGACCCAACACCACGTGGAGGAAGGGGCCTATGTACACTCTAGAAGTTTCTCCGAGCTTTTGCGCAGACAAGGATGAGAATGTGGATAAGGATGAGGATGTGGAGGAGAGAGAGAGGCCACATTTGGTTTTGGAGGGAAACCAACACTATAAAAGATGGAGGAGCGTCCTCATTTGGGACATGTTTTGATGCTTGGATGCTTGGATTATGGATTTTTGAGTGAGACATATTGTCTTCTTTGGCACGCTCGCTGTTTAGCCCGTCTGCTGCACTGTTTAATGCAACTGAGTGTCTCCGTGCGGAGATCTCACCCTTAGCCCCGGGGGACTTCGAGTGCCTGCTCGGGCAAGGTTATTTTCTTAGCATCAACCTCCAGGACAGAGTTATCGCTGCAGCAGCATAATACTGTGTTGTAGGGTGTTGCCGTGGTGACTTTACGACACCACTTCCTTCTCTTGTTTTTCAGAGGGAGAGTTTCTCTTTCCTTTGGAGGATCAGATTGGGAGATATTGGAGTTGATTTGTATATCTTGGCATCAAGTCAATAGTTATTCTGCCTCTACTGCGCAGTCCCTCTCAGTATCTGCGTTATTTTCATGGTATATTTGCAGTGAGGGTTTGCAGATTGGTTTGTGAGTGAGATCTCAAGTGTAAGGATCAGCCTTCCACTTTGGAGATCTATTGGAGGAGGTCTATTTCAGTTGTTCATCATCTTCAGCCTTCTCTATTTGGTTTCAGTTTGGAGTTGCAGTAGCTGCCCAGCAACTCCGGCATTTTTGTCGTATTGTGTATTTCAGCCAATCCCTTGGAGGATTGAGTTATTCTTGCTTATAAGGGTTAGAGCTTTGCTCCCCTATTGTATTTGAGCTATATATTGTCATATATATGTATTGGAGCAGCATTCTATCTTAGACTGCGTTTTTCATAGCCTGGGGTTTATGCAGAAATAGCAGTGCTTTTCATGTTTATGTACATGTGTTGTGGAGGCTTGCATTTCTTCTCTTGAGAGGTTGTTTCCTCAATATTTGTACTCTCTCTTGCTGCTATATATATTATTGGCTATATATTCATCTTCTTGTCTCACATCTTCTGGAGAAAACGCTGAAAGGGTTCTGCATCAATCTTTGTCTTGCGGCACCTCTATTTTGAGAGGTTTTTCTATATAAACTGTTGTTTAACCTTGCTCAAAGCATATGCCTTGTTATCAAACTAATTCTATGATTATTCATAGTTATTTTAATCTCATACCTTCATAAAATACGCTGCCCTTGCTTCAGTAAATTTCTGCATACTCAAAGTCTTGGGAAATCAGGGTTTTTCTTGACTAGTCGGGAAGGAGGCACTGTTTAACATAGCAAAACGCCTTTGTTTGAGCTAAAATTCGACATGGAAGTCCCCCTTGACCTATTCTAACATATTCCAGAACCTTGACCCGTCATTTTACGCATATTTCCTTAATCACTCATTTTAGCGCCAAAATACTCACTTTTCCCCACCTTTTTGCCCTTAAAAGCTGAGTAAAGGTTGTTGCTGCTATTTATTTTGGTTGCTGAACATTTTCAGAGATATGATATGATAGCTGAAGCCCTCATACCTGAAGAATGCGTTTTTCAGGCATGATCTGCTGAAGAATCCATTTTTGGGAATATTTCACTAAGAGTATGAAATAAACACACCAAGTGGTATAGAACTAGAATGCCCAGAAATACATAAAGATAACAGTAAAGCAGACATACCATAGCATAGATAGAATGTACGACAAATCATCCAGAAATATAGAGAGAGAATGCTAAGCCATTTTATTATACTGAGAAATATAATGAAGTACAATAGGTGATCAGAGTGATGGCACCTAATCTTGCTCAAGGCAAGTGAAGAAATACTCTCAGAATATCAAGAAATGGCTGCTCTCTGAACTGCGTCCCAGTTGCTGGAAAACTGCCGTGTAGCTGCTACTGCTGAACTGAATTGATGACTTGGGGTTGATCCCCTCGCTGGAATGAGCTGAAAATCTGGAATCCACCTCTACTCATCAACCACAGCAAAACCCAGAAATCATATCTGAAATGGTTGACCCCCGAAAATCACCCCCTTGGGGAATTACGTTGCCTTCCAAGGCTCTGCGCAGAGGCTGAATAGGAATAACTGAAATACGGCCTCAAACTCCACCAAAATCCTCCCAAAGGCAAAGGTTGATCCTCTGCTTGATCTCCGGGCTCAAAACCCCTGCAAGAAACTCAATCCGGAGCTCCTCCTGAATGGACTGCGTCCTCCCTCTCAATGACTGCGCAGTCTCTGAATGCACAGCTCCGCAACAAAACCCAAACACCAATCCTCCCACAAAATGCTGAAGAAACTACCTTGCTCGAGCAGGCACTCGAAGTCTCCCAGGGCTAAGGGCGAGATCTCCGATCGAAGACACTCAACGCACTAAACAGTGTTGCAGACAGGCTAAACAGCCAGCGTGCTCAAGAAGTCAAAACGACCAGCTCAATATCATCAACAACGAATCATCAAAATGAGGAGGCTCTCCCCTCTATATAGCATGAGCCCCTCTCAACCCTAAGGCTCACCTCCTCCAACGTTGCCACATGCTCCCTCTTGGCCTGCGCAGTCCCTCCATGTGTCTACGTGGGTCCCCTCTCTGCGTGGTCTCTTGGCCCCCATGGCTCACTTAAGTTACAACGTTGTGCTACTAGGGAGTGAACTTTTATTTCTAAAGTGAGTTATGTCTTCTTTACTCACCTTTTTATTTATGAATAAACTATAGACGGCAAAATTGAGCAAAATCGAATATTCCAATTAGCCATAGCTAATTAGGAATATTACATTTGGTTCTTCCTCTGCCTTCTCTGCGATGTATCCCCGGCATAGGAAAAATCTCTTCAACCGGAAATTATCTCTGCCCCTCACTACAAGAATCACTTCAATGATCTCTTCGGCTGCTCTGCGCTGCTCACTTGAGAAATCGATCTCTAGATCCTTTCCCAATGTATTTTCCAAATGCCCATCGAAGTCCTTCCTATAATCTTCTTGTTGAGAAATCAGTGACTCATATTAAAACATAATCAAGGGCTAAGATTAACTTGACTTGATCTTCGTCTTTTTCTAGAAGATTCACACCCAGTTCTATTAATACACTTTAATTATTTTAATTCCCTAAGTTTAGACTTAGGTTTCCATTAAAAATAATTAAAACCTCATCCAAGTGGAATTCCCAAAACGATTTTTGGGTATTCTAGAATATGTGTGTCCAAGCCTCCCTTCAAAATTTGAGACTTTGAGCACATCCGATGCTACTAGAAATAACCATGAGCTAGGGCACAAAAATGAGCAACTTTTGGAAGACAATCTACCAATGAGCAACTTTTAAAAGGTGATCTACCACCATCGTAGTCATTATTTTTTTTCCCACTTTTTGAAGTGCCACAATAAAATCCATAGAAATGTCAATCCAAATCTATGTTGGGATTGGTGGAGATTGCAATGCCCTTGGTAACTTTACTGCCTCTCCTTTGTTTCTTTGGAAAGCATCACAAGATGCTACAAAATCTTGGATATATGTTTTCATGCCTTCCCAAAAAAAGAACACTTAGATCTTTCATAGGTTTTATGAAAGCCAAAGTGACATGTTGCCACTCAATTTAACAGGGGTCCTAGGAGGGATTCCTAAAAGGACTACTACTAGATCAAGTGGCAACAATTGGGACAAGGACCCACTGTCACCTCAATCGAAGTCCCCTTCTCTTTACGGGCTTTCACCGATGGGAGGAGTTCCAGTATGAAGGAAATCACTAACGAATGATAAGTCAATAATAGAATAGGTAGTGATTTCTAGAGCCCGTTCACAGGAGAGACTCAAATGATAGGGTTTGCTTGCTTTAGAAGCAAGGTGTGGTGCTCTCCAAGAAAGGCTCAGAGGAGGCTTAGATCTAGGGATGCCCTAGACCTAAGATTCCCAAGGAAAGAAGGTTTCTAGGTGGTTTTGTGAAATAAGGGATGGTGAAGAAATGGGACCACAAAGAAGCCTAAGAGGGCCATGTTACCCACCGCCTATGGGTAGTGTATATAGGAGAATTTTTTTTCTCCTAGATGGTCCTCAGCAGGCAACCCCTTGCAACCACCAGATAACTCAATGTGCCATTATCTCTGCCACCTGAGCCATCCATATGGTCCCTCGCCTACTTCTTATGATTATATGTTTGAAGGTGGGCCCCCCAATGCCCAAGGTACGGCTTTTCATTGATATAGTTGAGCAATTTTCCTTACTTGTCATGGGCACTTTTAGGCATGGATTGGTGGGGGGATTCGGCAGAAAGAGTAGGCTAGGTTTGTACTCTTGTTTCTACTACCCGATTTCATGGTTAGCCTTGTATCCTAGTCCCGTGGGATCTCCTTTACTGTGCATTGGCTTTTAGGGTTGGCACGACATGGGAAATCTAAATTTTGGTTGTGTGGCCCCATTTCCCAACACCATGTACATCACTCCCTTCCACTCATTTTGATTCCATTCATCTCTTTTCCCATCCGGGTCCACATGTGTCCACTGGGTCCACACAAGGTTAGCCTCCCCCTCCTCATGTCCGCATCTCGGGTCGGGCTTGGAACGATGCCCAGAGGTTGATGCAGCGAAAAAAAAAGAAAAAGCATAATTTGGCCACTCTCAACACAAAATCTACCACAAAATGCAAAAGATGGTTGGGACATACAAATTTAGCACGTGGGAAAAAGTCAAACATGAGCTCTACCCCTTATCCATGGCCATTACCCTGGTTCCTATGGGCCCTAGATCAGCCCCCTCCATCATTAAGGAACCCATGATTGTCTCGACCCCTGGTGGGCAATGAACTGCCCCACCTTAAGGGGGATACCCATTGTTATATATTACACAACATGCTCTCATCCCCTAGAGCCCTGAGCAGTTATGAAGAATAATCAATCAAAGGCAAAAGGCATATGAAGAAGGGTCGAAAAACAAAGGTCGAGGTAACTCATGTACCACGATTTTCTCCCTCCTACACTTATATACCCAGGTGTGGGCTTCCCTTATTATAGATACCCTTGTACCATGACACGTGGTTTGGATGATTCCCCTGATCTCCACTTTGTTCCATTACCATATCATTTGCCACTTACCACTTGAGGGATGTACCATGGACATGTCACCCCCTTTAAAGGTTGAAATCACCTAATAGGGTCCTTGATTAACCCCCTTATTGAGCTTGGAGACACTTGTACATGTCGAAGCGCACTATGGAAGGGCATGCCACCATGAAGTGCCCCATTGATCCCATGACTTGTAAGCTCTTTTACTTGATTATTCTAGTGATTTTTTGTATTGGAGGGCAAGGGGACGCATTGGATCTTATTCAGGATTGTAGTTGGGTCTCCATTTGGGGCTTCGTTTCCCTAGACAGGGTCCTAGCCCCTCCAGAGGGCCACATTGGCACTTGTAGGGTGAGCATTGAGAGCCATGGGCCTCCACCATAGCAGAGAATACTTAATGGATCCCCAACACCACTCATTTATTGCTCGTGTTCCACCTTTTGAATAAGGATGATGCACTTGGTTCACCATGCCCAACTTGCTCCACTTGGCAGATGTTCTAGGGTCCAGATGTGGATGTGTCTCACCGCAGAGGGATTATATCATCATCCTGGCCCTTACAGATGGTTTACAAGCATTCTTGATCCACTTGGAGACCCATGAGGATGTCTTTGTACCCCTCACACCCACTTGAGGGAACCACGGGGATTTGCTTGGAAAACAAGGGGCCAACCCCTTTTCCACTATGTTTGAGGTCTATTCTCACACCATGGCACACTCTAGACTTCATTAGGCCTCCTCAAAGGCCCAACGACTCACTTTATTGATTATTATACCCTCTTGAGAGGCTTATTATTATGTTATTGAGCTATCTTGGTGGGCTTGCCACCAAGAGATGTTATCATTACACATTTTATTATTTGGGGCTCAATTAGGCCAAATTAGGCAAATCAAACTCATTAGCGATTGTATAAATAAATGAGAGGTGATTCATTCTCTCATCATCACTTGGATTGGGATTTAGTAGCTACTTGAGAATTTTGCATTCCCTTTTGGAGGACGAGTTTGGATTACATGGATGAATTTTGATGCTTGGATCTATTTCTCGTCTTGGAGCTTCATTATTGGCATTATTTGATGATTGGATATACTCATTTGTACATGTAAGTGATATTTTTCATGCTTATTCTTGTTATTTACTTTGTCACTTGAATGTTGCTGGGATTTTCGCTATACAAGTCTGAAATTTACTGCTTTTCTATAAGAAATTATGGAAATTTTGATCTTTTGTAGCGTTGCATCATTGCATGGGCCATGTATGAATGGGTGAATGCTCCTAGAGATCATTTTGTTAAAATACATCTTGATAAGTTGTCAATTATTGCATATCGACGTATAAAGTCCTTAAGTAGCTGCTCTCATGCCCCAATGCCATGTGAAGTTGCTTGAAGGCCTCCTTGATTGGGTAAACCTCTTCCAAACCATAAATTCTCCATGACTCCATCTCTCCCTAAGGATAAGGCACTAGTCCTTCCATAGGTGATCATTTCTAAAGAATATTTCTCTCACCTCTCCTTCTCTTCTAGTTTTCCCTTGGCTAGTGTCCTCATTTGGATCATTGCATTCAATTCTAAGAAGATTTGTTCTTTGATCCTATTCCGTTACATAATTAGGTCAAGCCCCTTCTTGGTTGATCAAATCCACTTCCTTGACCTAATTTTGGGTCCACTTGGTCCCATGTGGTCCCACAACTTTACAATTCCAACTCCACAAAGATTACATAAAGACCAATTCTCCATAAGGATTTCGAGGCCTAGGAATCATCTTTACAAGATATATTCCCAAACCCTAGCCTCAAGAATCCTCTTAGCCCTTCTTGTAGAATCTATCACCTTGGTTTCCAAGCAAGAAACCCATATAATTGAGTCTCTCTTGTGAATAGGCCTTGGGAATCACCCTTCATCCTTTCATTGACAGATTCATTATTGTGATTCCTCTTATATCGGGTCTCCTCCCATCAATGAAAGTTCGTAAAGAGCGGGAAGCCTTAGATGAGGTGACAGTGGGCTATCGCTCCATTAATTACCTTGACCTAGTAGTTTCTCTATAGGATCCCCTCCTAGGACCCCTGCTAGTGGGAGTGGTAACACGCCCAAGCAAAGCCTAGGGTTTTGGGTGAAACATAAAATAAAAGGTCTAGACTAAGAAAGGGAGAAGAAGGGATCAAAATAAGTAAACTTCCTTTGAGTTTTCAAGCGAAATAGATCCCTTGGAAGGCAGCTAACCTAGAAGGATCAAGGGCTAAAGGATTTGGGAGCTAGGGCTTTGAGTATCTCACAAACCGACCATGGGATTGACTTCAAATTTGCAAGGCATGTAGAGGATACGTCAACGCAACTCCTCACCAACTCGTTGAGCAAACCAATGGCTAGAGTAGAAGTCATTGGATGCCCTAGGAAGAACATCTAGGATTAGTACATGGAAATTTAAAAAAGGAGGAGAATTTATGGTGATCACCAAGGACTAGTAGACCAATGCCTTGCCTATTCAAGAGAATGGATTCAAAGTGATTTTGATCAAGGATTTTTGCTTTATCAAGGAGCCTTATTGCAACTTCGCATAACCTAGAGAAACAATTACAATGTGGCAACAAGGATTTATACTTCGTTGTGCAAATTAATGGAGTTTCAAGGTGAAAAGCGTTTACCCACCCCTAGGAATAGTTTGATCTTCTTGCCAAGATGAATAATGGATACAATGAGCCAAGATTACATGTCTTGATGAATTTTGCATCATCAATTAGGGTACGAAATTAATCAAGCATAGCATTCCATACATTAGACATTATATGAGAGATTTCACATAAGAAAAGCACTTACATGACAAGAAGACTATATCCATCCATTAGACTTGCAAAAATGAAGCTCCAAGACAAATAGCAAATATCCAAACATCAAAATACATCAATTAATCTCCAAATCGTCCATCAAATTGTCGATCCGAGTTCTTTTTCCAAAGAGATACAAATCCAAGAGATGATGAGGAATGAAATGAACCTCTCATTAATTTATATGGTCCTCTAAGGGATTTGAATTGCCTAATTAGGCCTAATGATGCCCCTAATAATAAAATAATGTACAATAATGTACAAATAACAACCTTTTGGTGAAAAGCCTTCCAAATAGCTCCATAATATGAAAAATAAGCCTTTCAAGAAAGCCGAAATAATAATACAATAGCTAGGAGGGTCGTTGAAAGGCCTAGTGAAGTCCAACATGTCCCAAAATGAATGGAAGAGCTCCAAAAATAATGATGAAGGGGATGGCCACTTGATCTCCAAGAAAATGACCTGTGGTGCCCCTAAGTGGTTGTGGGGGGAACAAAATCATCCTCATGGGTCTCCAACTGAATCGAACAAGCATGTATCCCATCTACAAGGGTTGACACAATGATGCACACCCTCCCTTTGTCTCCCATGGCAAGACACAACCCCATACGGGCCCTGGATCAACTACCAAGTGTGTGGTGCAAGATTGTAGTCAGTTGGTCAAGATGGTCCATGTGCATCATCATCATCAAATAAGTGGGACGTGAGCGAGCAATGAATGGTGCTGAGGGATCCTCTGGCATGGCTATTTTCTCTATGATATATTGGAGGCCCATGGCACTCAACGCACACCCTATATGCGAATATGACCCTATGGAGGGCTTGGACCCCGTATAAGGAGACCAAAACCCAAAATGAAGACCCACCTGCAATCCTGCATAAGATCCAATGTGTATCCTCACCTTCCAGAACAACAAATCGTTAATGTAATTGAGCAAACGAGCTTACAAGTCATGGAACCAAGTGGTCATAATAGGCTTTAGAGTGTACAAGTGTCTCCAAGTTCAAGGAGGATGTTAATCAAGGACCCTATTAAGTGGTTTCAAACTCTAAGGGAGTGATAGGTCCATAATACATCCATCATATGATTGGTGTCATGTGATATGATGATGGAACAAAGTGGGGCATCAGGTAGAGGCTCCAAGCCACATGCCATGGTACAAGGGTATATGTGATTAGGGAATCCCACACATGGGTGTATATATGTAGGAGGGAACAATTGTGGTACATGAGTTACCCCGGCCTTTGTTTTTCCACCCTTCTTCATATTCCTTTTTCTTTTTATTGATTTTTCTTTTATAACTACTCGGGGCTCCAAGGGATGAGAGCATGATGTGAATAATATAGTAGTGAATACCCCCTTTAAGGTTGGGTAGTTCATCGCCCATGAAAGGTTGGGACAATAATGGGTTCCTTAATAATGGAGGAGACCAATATAAGGGGCCCCTAAGAACCAGGGTGATGGCCATAATGACAAGGGGTAGAGCTCATGTCAAACTTTTTCCCACGTTCTAAATTTGTATGTCTTGGCCATCTTTTGCATTTTATGGTACATTTCTTATTATAAGTGGCCAAATAATGCTTTTAACTTTCTTTTTAGCTGCATCAACCTTTGGGGTATCGCTCCAGGCCTGGCCCAAAGTGTGGACAAGGGGAGGCGGAGGCTAACTCCTTGTGGACCCAATGGACAAATGTGGACCTGGATGGGAATTAAGTGAAAATGGGTTATAATGAGCGAAGAGGAGTGATGTATGTGGCGTCGGAAAGCGTGACCACATGTTAGAGAAATGGAAGTTAATTAGTTTCTCTTATCATGACATTATCTTGTGATTATTATTATGTGTTCTTGCGTTTTATCTTTTCTTATCATCAAGACCAATGCCAAACAAATAGAAGAGGACACAAGATGTAGGCACGCTCCCAGGACAAAACCCCATTCTTTTGGGAAAACCCAACCAAAATTCTTTCTTCAATAGGTTCAAGATGAGACGACCAAGACCCTTAGACTATAGACTTCCTCCATCAAGTCATTCCTTCACTGTGTTAGCACCGAGATCTCCATGACACCGAGATCTCCCTTGCTTGCACTTAAACTTCATCCTCATAGCAGCATTACATCAAGTAACATAGCACTGAACATCATCATAGTACTGAGCATATCGAGCATCATTGTAGCATTGAACTTCATGATTGAGATGACATCGAATTCATGTAACACTAAGACAATAATGTGTTCTTGTAGCACTGAGTTCATGTATTGTTGAGATATCACCGAATCCATTTAGGCTTGTAGCACACAACATTATAGCATCATTTAATATCATACAACTGAGCCATTGTATCACTGCACTTACTCCGAGCATAGAAACCAAGCCAAAGCATAGCGATCAAGCCACTACACTACTGTACCTTCACCGAGCCTCTATATTACTCTGCCTTCACCGAGCCTGTAATCCGAACCTTGATTACAAAGAGAAGTCTGAACTATTTCACTGTCCAATCCATCCGAAAAAATCAGAGATGTGTGTCCGAAATTTTGCCACTGTGGAATAGGTCGAGGTGCCTATTTATAGTGGTATGTTCGTCCTATTTGAGTCGACATGAACTTATGAACCGTTGTGTTTATTTAACGTTAGCCAACATGACTATGTGTCTTGTTTTAGGCCGACTTGAGCATCTATAATTTGAGGTCAACTTGAGAGTGCTGCTTTGAAGAAGATTTACCAAGGATGATGACATTTGAAGGAGATGACTTGACGGAGGAGCCTTTTGACTAACAACCTAATATTTCATGATTTAAAAGTCCAAGTTGGATCAATTTAAATCTATAACAACTAAACTAGAAGTCCATAATTGGGACCTTAATCTAAAAATGACCCAAGCATGAAACCCATGCTCTAATAAGTCATTTAATAGTAATAATAATAATAAATTCTTTTGACAAATACATTAATAATGAAGATAGAACCTAGTTACATTCTTCAACACTCCCACTTAACTAGGGAGGTATTCATATATGAAATAATTACACGGAAGATCTCACTTTATCTATGAAGAAGTTTAGGCACCACAATGCCATGGACTAGATTCCTGACCAGGGAAATCTATCCATTGGTGTTTCAACAATTTAGGCACTGCAATGCCACGGACTAGATTCCCGACGAGGGCAATCTATCCCAGCGAGACTAAGATAGACTAAAGTTTTCAGCCACTCTAGGTACCATCAAGCTTACTTGCTAACCATCAACCCAGCGATCCACGTGCATAATGCAAGGTCAGAGCTCTATGAACAACGCCACCCTCCCTACTTCGAGAACTAGACATCAACACATAGGTCGACCAGATGTCCTCCCGGGCAATGTGTCTTACGCACAAGGCCTCAACACACCCGATTGCTCAAATCGATAACAACACATCTCTCGCGATCAAATAGATCGATAACAACAAGCATGAAAAACATGCTACCAAAACTCTGAGAGATTTACCTATACCAACACAATCCCAATCAATAATAAACTTTCAAATATATAATTAAAGAAAACCTTCAGGGTTTCTATGTTGCCCTTGTAGGAATATCAGTTGAACCTTTGAGAGAAGATTCCTTTTCCTACTTCATATGTAGCAACATTTCTTCCAATATATATTCTCCAATCAAGACTTATGTTATGCCCTCCCTCTTAACCAGGGAGGGTTATTTTATCCAGGCTCCATCTTAATGTAAGGAGATTAAGTTCTTTCTTCAGTGATGGAGAATCTTCTATGACTTCCATTCTTCTCATCATGTTGATCATATCAACTTCTCTTACGGACTTCCTCACCAATATGATGTACCTACATAACTTAGACAACAAGTACAACCAATTCTGTAGAAGCATGAAGTTAGTCATAAGAAAAACTTTATAGTAGCGGAAGCATTTATACTTTTTTCATAATCAATAAGAGGCTATACTTCAACACTTCAATCATCTAGTCCAGGTTTGTTACAAACCCTAAATTAGCAATTCAATCAAGATGACAAAAGATTAGTTTTGTCATATAACTCAAAAGAAAGATAAAGGTATCTAATAATTCTCGAAAGTCATATGATAGACTATCCAATAGAGTTTTATGTAAATCCTAGTTTTCATTTAATCAAAACAAGCATATGATAAATAGCTTTTACTAGGGTTTGATGTAAGCCCTAGATTTTACTCATAGTATAAATAACTTCTACTGGGGTTTGATGTAAACCCTAGATTTTCCATCTATAAATTCTCAGCAAACATTATATAGATTCAGATGAATACACATACTAGAGAATTTTAATCATCACTAGGGCTTAGATGTAAAACCCTAGATTCTTCAATCACCATCCTCGAAACTTTGACTAGGGCTTGTTTCCAAACCCTATGACTCATGACCTTTATAAATTTGGTCAACTCATATATCTAAAAGATTATCATCATGCACAAGCATATCATATGTTAAACAATATTAATACATTAGATATATATCTACCTAGACTAGTCTAGGAATTCAATCAAAGGAACATATACCTAGGGTTTCATTCCTAGGACTTTTCATGAAAAGGATTTTGCTTGTAGACAAAACCAAAACCCAGGGTTTTGGTTCATTGTCAAAGCAAACCCTTATTATATCAAAACTTTAAAGGTTTGAGATTTCGAACAACATCATTTCAACCCTAATGAGTTAGAGCTTCTATGATCATATCAAAATCTTGAATACGAAATCATCAATATGTCAACTAGTATAGCAATTTCTTCATTAATGTCCCTAATTAGGTTTAGGGTTTCACACATCATCAACATACCCTTAGGTTAGGGTTTTTCAGAGAACTTTTAAAGGTTCTTTTCATGCAAATAATTAGAGATATAGAAGGTGGGTAGATTCATCGGATGATGAATCATCCTAAACAAGAATCTTTTAAGATTCAGGAGAGCTAGACGTAGCCACAGTTAGTAGTGTAGAATGGATATATCAAAGCAAATAACAAGACTTCATAATTTAAGACATACCTTTGATAATTTGACAAACCTTTTTTATTCCAATTCTTTGTCTAGTAAGAGCTTCCTTCTTGGCCTTCTTCCATAGTTCTTGAGTCATGGTCTACTCTACCTACAATGCATACTTTCAAGCAAACCGTAATATGAAGAGCATAATCTGAGCTTTCAAGTTAGATCTTTTATGCAATTGTGAGGGATGTAATTTTAAGATACCAAGATTCAATTTAATTAACAAGAGGACATTTATCTTATAACTAGATTACTTTGTAGATCCTAGAGAACAAAGATCAAGATTCTAACATGTATGCTATATATGGATCACAAATTAGACTAGCTATAAGAATTATTAGATGTAATGCAAATTTAGAAATTCATACGTACCTTGTAGTTAATACCTTTGATTGGTAGTTGTTGGACTTCTTGTGATACTTGAATTTCTTAAGTTGATTTCTTGTGCTTGTATTTGATAGACTTTCATAAGCAGTTGTACCATGTTCCATTCCTTCTTAACGTAATGAACCCCTCATACTATAGTGACACCTAATCATTATGGTATTACAAAACTCCTTTTTCTTGTTGGAAGTACCAAAGTTGTGTAGTAAATCTGACACTCTTTTCAACAGACTTACTCATTAAATGGCACTGAGTTTTGTCACTAGGATTTTATTGAAGGAGAGCACCGAGACTGTGAGAGAGTGAAGCACCAATCCGCTGACATTATAATCAATGCTATGATCTATCTGATCTCTTGTCACTGTCATTATACTCTTAACTGTAAATACACCTTTCTCACTTACTTTCCTCACTGATGCGGTACCGAAATAATGTTATAAGAGATACTCTGAGATATCCGAACATACTGACCTATACTTTGTTGTATATATTAACGCTATCATGGCTTCAACAATTAGTGCTTCAAACATATCAATGAGCCAGTATTTTTTGTTATACTAAGCCGATTTCTAGGACAACAAAGGAGTTGATCCAAATTTTGTTACTTACTGAACTTGTTCTCTAAGGATGCACTGATATTGCACCAAGATTGATCACCCATTCTCTGAACTGTCTCACTATGATTTTGAACCTTTTGAACTTATATTCTGAAGTTAGTCCTTGAGTCCTTCTTGACTTGATCTCATTGGTCTTCAAACTTCCTTGGATCATGACCATAGCTCTGAAACCATATTAGAGAAATGGCAGTTAATTAGTTTCTCTGATCATGACATTATCCTGTGATTATTATTATGTGTTCTTGCATTTTATCTTTTATTATCATCAAGACTAATGCCAAATAGATAGAAGAGGACACAAGATGTAGGCATGCTCCCAAGGACAAACCCCACTCTTTGGGGAAAAACCGGTCAAAATTATTTCTTCAATAGGTTCAAGATGAGATGACCAAGACCCTTAGACTATAGACTTCCTCCATCAGGTCATTCCTTCACTGTGTTAGCACCTAGATCTCCATGACACCTAGATCTCCATTGCTTGCACTTAAACTTCATCCTCATAGAAACATTACATCAAGTAACATAGCAGCGAATATCATCATAGTACTGAGCATATCGAGCATCACTGTAGCATTGAACTTCATGACTGAGATGACATCGAATCCATGTAACACTAAGACAATAATGTGTTCCTGTAGCACCGAGTTCATGTATTGCTGAGATATCACCAAATCTATGTAGGCTTGTAGCACACAACATTATAGCATCATTTAATATCATAGAACTGAGCCACTATATCACTGCACTTACTCTGAGCATAGAAACCGAGCAAGAGCATAGAGACCGAGACTCTACACTACTATACTTTCACCAAGTTTCTGTATTACTCTGCCTTCACCGAGCCTATAATCCGAACCTTGATTACAGAGAGAAGTCTAAAATATTTCACTGTCCAATCCATCCGAAAAACTTAGAGATGTGTGTCTGAAATTCTACCTCTGTGGAATAGGCTGAGGTGCCTATATATAGTGGTATGTCTATCCTATTTGAGCCGACATGAACTTATGAACCGTTGTGTTTATTTAAGGTGAGCCGACATGACTATGTGTCTTGTTTTAGGCCGACTTTAGCATATATAATTTGAGCCCAACTTGAGAGTGCTACTTTGAAGAAGATTTGCCAAGGATGATGACCTTTGAAGGAGATGACTTGATGGAGGAGCCTTTTGCCAACAACCTAATATTACATGATTTAAAAGCCCAAATTGGATCAATTTAAATCTGTAACAACTAACCTAGAAGTCCGCAATTGGGAACTTAATCTAAATATGACCCAAGCATGAAACCCATGCTTTAATAAGTCATTTAATAATAATACTAATAAATTATTTTGACAAATACATTAATAATGAAGTCCTAACCTAGTTACATTCTTCAACACCATGCAACCAAAATCGGGATTTCCCATGTAGTGCCACTCCTAAAGTTAGTGGCCAATAAAGGAGGTCCCATGCAACTAGGATACAAAGTTAGCCACCAAGTTTGACAAAGGGACAAGAATACAGACCAAGCCTATTCTTTCCGCTGAATCCCCCCACCAATCCATGCCCAAAAGTGTCCATGATAAGTAAGAAAAAATACCCAACTACATAATGAAAACCACAACTTCGGGGTTCGAAGGCCCACCTCCAAACATACGATCATGACAAATGGGCGAGGGTGTATAATGGTTGGCTCAGGTGGTGGAGATGGTGGCACATCGAGCTCTTTGGGGGCTGCAAGGGGTTCCTGGCTGAAAACAATCTAGGAGAAAATTCTCTCTTACTAGTGTCACCTATAGGTTGTGGGTAACATTTGGCTCCAACTGGAACATGATCTCTCAGTAGAGTGCACCAACGTACTTGCTGACAACTCGAGTGGCACCTGATGATTATGTGAAGACCCCATGCCCAAGGATGAACCAGAGGACACTTGTGCCATCAGATATCATCAGTTCAACATAGTTTTTAAACTCTACTTCTTCTTCTTATCATTTTCTTCTTCAGTCCTCAGATTCCACAGCCCTACAGGGATATTATATAAATGTCACTAGCATGATCAATAAAGCCATGTAACAAGCCTAGGATGTTGGGACTCGATCAGCAAGCGAGTACACCTTGGAGTGTTTTTTTTACTTGGTTAATTATTCCTTCTTTTTAGCGGCGAATAATTTTCTAGGTTTTTTCACTCATTGCATTACCCCAAAGACGGGGTGATGGATTGAAGGATGAGCCTCTAACGCATCTTAGTGTCTATATTCGATGTATATTACCATGCTAGGTCATCTCTGAAATTTCGCAGAATTTGACTAGGTCTAAGTAGGATTTTTTAATAATTAAAAATTTCCCACAAAACGAGAATTTTTAATAAATTTCTATGTAATGATGTAAATAAGTGGTCTTCGGAAATGTCTAGGGCGTATGACTACTCGAAAATCATCCTCAGAGGCCCACATTATCCTAGGACCCACTTTTAGGGTCAACAAATGACTTATGGCCCCTCAAAAACTGATTTTTCTCATGCCAGTGGCAAAAAAAATGAGGAAAAAATTTAAAAAAAATGAAAAATTGGAAAATTTTAGAAATTTTTCCAACGTCAAAATAAGTCAAATTTTGACATGGAAATTATGTGGAGAAGTAAAGGGTGATGTGGCATCCATGTGGGGCCCACCAAGAAAGCCACAGTCAATTAAAAAGTCAAAAATAAAGTCAAAGGCAGTCAAATGGTCCAACGAGGAATTCATGAGGCAAAGAAAAAAGTTTGAAGTTACTATTTGATTTAATTTAAATAAAATATATTAAAGTCTAAAGTTAGGATAAAGTGAGTGGGAAGGGACCCCACCTTACTCCATGGTCTACGTATGAGGCAATCTAAACAAAAAATTATGCACATGGCAATTAAAAGAACTCTACACACATGACAAATTATAACTCCACGTAGGCCCATCAATGATCAATGAAACTGCCAGCAAAGAATTGAAGACAAATGTGGGTGTGAGCACTCTAGTTTGAGAGAATTTTTCCACGTGATTGGCTGCCAAATCACAGTTGTCCACTCAACATATTATATCAGCCTCTACGCATAGCAAACTACAGTCACTCAAAGCTCCACGCAGCAAGAAAAAATCAGCGTACATGTAGTTGATTTGTTTGGGATTTGATTGGAGGAAATCGTGGAGTGTGTCTCCACCATTCCTCACACAGTTGTAAACAAAATCAGCAGCTACACACAAAAAATGAA
Organism: Pinus albicaulis; assembly: GCA_034641835.2. Taxonomy (NCBI): domain Eukaryota; kingdom Viridiplantae; phylum Streptophyta; class Pinopsida; order Pinales; family Pinaceae; genus Pinus; species Pinus albicaulis. The sequence goes on from CM076579.1 coordinate 437,826,524, forward strand.
GAGCAGTTCGTTGGCACTTGTGATAGGTGTCAATGCACAAAATTTTGTTGGAGATTTTCGTGGGATATTTTCTCCACCATCACCAACGTTCATACACTTGGCAGCCACCAAAGATATGCACATGATGAAAAACTTATACGCTAGCCTGAACAGAAATTATACACCAGTTAGGGAGCAGTTTACATCAGTGATCTCCAGCACTTGGAAAGTTATGGCGCCACTTGTACAAATTCATTTTTGCATTGGGATTAGCTCCCTTCACCACTTGTCATGAGGTTTCTCATTGAGATCTTCTCCAGTTTTTGTATAAATTGAGCCTTAGGCTATCATTGTAATCATGTTTTTACTAGCTATTGTGCTTGCGGAAGCGCTGCTGCCTTGTACACTTTCAGAAATATCAATAAAGACTTTGGGGTTTCATTCATGAGGTATTCCTCCTTTTGGAGTGTGATGAATTGTTGATCATTGATATAATTCCTTTTACTCATGCTTTGATCTAATTTGTTTCCATATGCTCTTATAGATTTGTTAATGTAGAGCTATCTTACATTGACATTTGATTTAGGAGTATGCTCTAGGTATAGAATGCTCTAGTTGGTTTCAAATAAATCTCTAGAGTTTCTTATCATTGTTTATTGTTAGATCTATATGGAACTAATTCTTATTTGAAGTTTTGTAGAGGGAACATCTTGTTAGGATCAAATAATCAAGTGTTGGGGGAAGTCTGTGGAGAGACCAATCCACTCTTGATACATTCTCAAAGGAGCTCTCATTTGTTCTTTGAACCTTCATAGTCTTATCTTACAGAGTGGTTTTGCAAGGGTTTTGGGACATAGCTTGTATACAAGCTGAATACTTCTAAATTTGAATATCTTTTAAAACATTATACTTCATTTCTTTCATTTGCTATCTAAGAGTATGAAGATGACTAAGAAAAGAGGAGAGTTTACTCGAACTCTTTGGCTTAGCTGTTTGTAAATTGTTGTGCAATATTTTGTAATTTTATCTATCTAATATTTGATTGGTTTTGTAGCCCTCTTTTCGAATTTTTTCTTGTGACAGCTTGAGTGAATAACTACAAGAAATTACTAACAAGTTGTTGCAGGACCTTTGGGCTCTGAATTTCAAATGAGGAAGATAACTCTCTCTTCTTTGGTTGTGGGCATAGAAAAGACTTAACTTCTCTTCTCCTATTGTAAAGTCTGAATTCTTTTGAGTTTTTAGAAATTCTCATCGAGGAAAAGTCCATGGTCTCAATTTTTATTTGTAAAGACTTTCCTTGGTTTAGAAAAGGCCTCATGTTCATTTCCTTCTTGTAAAATTAATACAAATTTCTGTTTTGGTTGTGGAGCGTGGGTTTTACCCATTGGCATCTCTATCTCTCTATTTCAAAGGAAAGAATTTGTAGATGGATTGACTTAGTGGTTTTGACATTTCCATTTTCTTTCACAACACAAATCACATTTCTAATTGGGAAGTAACACAAATCGCATTTATTTTTCCTAAAGTTTGCTTCACAAATATCAAGCCACATTTCCATTTTAAAAATATTGAAGCAATGTGTATTTGACAAAGTTTGGCTTTCAAAGCAGTCACTTATTTTCATGTCAAGCTAATTTCCTCAAGTTTAAAGTTCCTTTTTGCAAAGCTATTATGAGCACAACTCTCAATTTCATTTTTAAAGCATTGCAATTTACTTTACATGCAAATTAATTGCTCATAAGCATCAAGCTTTTAATTGATTCATCATTAGCAACTCACAATTTTAATTGTTCTTGAAGCTTATGCATCTTATGTTTACTTGAGAAAATATACACAGTGATCTTGTGGAACAATCTTACTAAGAGCATTTCCATTTTTTACATAGCACTTGCAAACTTACTTGCATATGATAGTAGGCATTCTGACTTAATTGCATATTTAAAATTTACCTCCAAGCATAAGCTTGGTTGATAGAAATCATAGGAAAAAGGCTTTCTTGGAGAATTCTTCCATTTGGTATGAAGTAAGGTAAAGGTGTGTGACCCTGCAATTATGAAGGTGGCTTGTCCCCTTGTAGGAACGAAGGCACAGGGTGGCTCGTAAGACTCAGGGGACGGGTATTGTTAATGACACCCTCGTGCCCTCGCCCCCTCTTTCTTACAATCACCCTAATTTTTACCCCTTGGTAAGATTAGAAGAGGATGGCTTATCACCTAGATTAGGCATTTTAGATTAAAAGTAACCAAGATTAATTGCATCCAAATCTAGTTTAATTGCATCTCATGCTTTCATTCAGAAATCTATTTATCTTGAAACAATTTTACTTCATTTAAGAAAATACATTTTCATTTCAAAGAGCAATATTCTGAAGGCACTGGTTTCTCATATGTTTCATGTTTATCTTATGTATTGATGGTTATTGCTCATATCACGTTTTTGCTTATAAATATGAAGAAATAATCTATTTAACTCTAACAACTCTCCTAGAAAACTCACATCTTTAACATAGTTTTCCATTTAGGGACCACCCCCCATAGCTGACCTAGGAGATAGCTTAAACGGAGAGATTCAGGATTAGTGCGACAGACTCCTTCTCTGAGCTTCTTGCCACCAACCACACCTTGTGGGGTTAAAGGATTTTCCCGCTAATTGTAGGTAGGTGTAGGCAGCAAGCAATAACATTTTTGGCGCCATTGCCGGGGACAAGTCTTCTTGTGCTTGGGAAAACAACTAACTTTAAGTTTTGGCATATTTGAATTTTAGATTTAAATTCTTGCTCAAGTGGCGACTCCACTCAATCCTAATTTTGCAAGAGTTTCTACTAGGAGAAACTCAAGTGGTCTAGTTAGCCCCTCTTCTGATCCTGAAAGGGTTTTTAGAGAGAGGTTAAATAGACTTTCTCATAGTAGAGCTCTTGCTAGTCTTGGGCAAGAGGCTATTTCTGACATTCATTTGTTGTTTCAAGAACAAGTTGAGCCTAACATCATGAATGATCTTTTTGCTCCTTGTAACTTTATTAACATTAATGGCTATCCTCACAATATCTCTGACAAGGCTATTGAAAGGTTGTCTTCTTTTCAAGGTAAGAATGCCATTAGCGCTGCATCACATGTGAAGAACTTTAATGTTTGCATATTTAAGTGGTGTAACGTTGCTAACTATGAGCATGTAAAGATGAGGCTTTTCATTCTCTCTTTGGAAGAGAATGCTATGGTTCACTGAGCAACCTGCTAACTCGTATGATTCTTTACAAGCGATTGTTAATGCTTTCATGGGAAAGTATGGAGAGAGAAGAGAGAATAGTCATTTGATCAGTGCCATTAACACCATGAAGAAAAATGAGAATGAAACCATGGAAGAGTTTAACAAGAGATTCAATGAATTGGTTAAAAGCATGCCTACTACTGTTAAACCTCCTGATGAATTTCTCTTATGTTCCTATCTGGATTCTTTTGGTGTTGACACTACTTATGAGTTGAGAAGAAAGGAGTCTGCAACTTTGGGTGTAGCTCAAACTGAAGCCTTGAAAATGGAGAGGGCCAGAAAGAAATCAGGAAAATCTGAGATTCTTGGTTTCACTAGAGGGCCATCGAAATCGAATGATTCCAAAGACAAGGCCAAGGAAGAGGCTACCCATGATCCTATTAAGGAATTAAATCAACTCATCAAGAGCATGGAAGCAAACCACACTAAAGAAATGCAAGCCATGCAAAGTAGGTTGGTGGCCATGGAAAGATCGCAAGTGCAAAGATTCCAACCTAGGCCAAATAATGGATGGCAAAAGAATAAAGGCCCTCAACAAGATTATAGGCCTCCAAATCCATTGGAATCCACCAACGTGGTAGATCAAATTCCCCCTTTTTGTAGGCCATGTAATGAGTTCCATGAAGAAGCCACATGCCCATATGTAAAGAGAATTATGGAAGGTAGCATGTTGGGAGATGAACATGTAGGAACTAGTGGTCAAATCAATATGTTCTCCATGGAAGATCAAATATACATCATTGAAAGAAATCAAGAGATTGACCATAGTCCTAATAATCTTAAGGTTGATAATATGATTGCAAAATTTGACAAAGTCACTAAGATTTTTGGGGAAAAGCCTACATCTGGACAATTTCTTGCTATGGCAAAACAGAAAGGGATGACTTATCAGAGAAGGGATATTCAAGACCGGAATAATCACAAAAAAATTTCTCCTCCTACTTCAGAATTAAATTTTTACTTGGGCAATTGGGTGAATAATGCAAAGGTTTCTATCCCAGTGACAGAGCTTTTAAAGATACCATCTCAAAGGGCCAAGTTACTAAGTGCAATTGAAGTTACTCAAAGGTAAGAAAAGCCTAATAATGAACCAGAAGATGAAGAAATTGTATTGAAAAGTATGAACTATTATGTGGGGAACAAAGATCATCTGCCATTTTATGTTTCTTTGATAGTGAATGATCATCTTTTACATAATTGCATGCTTGATTCAATGGCTTCATCAAATGTCATGACCAAGAAAGTCATGAGCAACTGAATTTAAGGGTATCTAGGCCCTATCACAACATATGTTCAATGGATTCTAAAAGAATTGAAGTGTGTGGGATAACTAAAGATTTAGAGGTTTTCCTAGTTGCATACCCAGAAAAAATAATGACTATGGATATTTTTGTGATAGATGTTCCCGATTCATGGGGAATGCTCCTATCAAGAAAATGGGCATCAGATTTAGGTGGTAGCCTTCAAATGGATTTATCATATGCCACCATCCCCATGCCAAATGATACCTTTGTCAGACTTGATCGGGAGTTAGAGAAAAGATATCATGTTGAGGATGCAAGGAGACCCAACAATGAGATTATCTATAGATCATGCCAGACAGGAAGTAATGTTGTGTTGACAAGTTTTCTTCCCCCCTTAACAGAACGGATTCAAAATGAAGAGATTAGGCATAGCTCAAAAAGCAGGGGTACTTCAAATCTTCCATCAGAGCATTTTCAAGACAAAGTTGTAGAATTGATAGTAATTGTATCATCATATCTTCCATCAGAGCATTTTCAAGACAAAGCTGTAGAATTGATAGTAATTGTATCATCATATCTTCCATCAGAGCATTTTCAAGACAAAGCTGTAGAATTGATAGTAATTGCATCATCATCGCCATCGCAACTAACCAAGAAGAAAAGAAAAAAACGAAAAAAGAAAAATAAAATAAAAAATGAACCACCAGTTTTGAACAGGATCAAGCCTCAACGCATCAAAAGTAAAAAAGGGAAAAGGAAGAGGTTTGGTATATCTAATGGCCACAAACAGGTTAACATTGGAGCAAGTCATAGTCCTAAGCAAAGTAACAAAAATCGCGATGTTATCGCGATTTTTTCAAAAAATCGCGAGTTTTTCAAGCGGCCGATTTAATCGGCGATTTTTTGAACGATTTTTTGAAAAAATCGTCGTCGCGATAAAATCGCGATTTTTACGAAAAAATCGCGATTATTTAGGTAAAAATCGTGGGCACATTCAACAGAAACCCTATAAGTTCAAAAATCGATTTTTTTTTTGTCATTTTTGCAGCCCTCTCATTTTCCTGACACACCCTGTTGGCAGTTCATGGTAATGTTAAATTCTTAAAGTAAAAGTGATATTTCCTTTATTTTTCATTTTCATCCTTTTACTTAAATTTTTAACATTACCATGAAATGACTTAGGATGTTTAAGAGTGGTTCGACCTCATTGGATTTCATATGCAGAAACTAGAATTTTAGATTTCACTCAAAATTCAGCAGACTTAATGGTTTTCAGGGTTTCATGGTTTGGGGATTTGCATTGTTTCCATTTGATTCTATTATGTGTAAGGGTATGAGATTGGCATTTGATTAAGAGTATGAAGTCCTTTAAGAACCTTGATGTTGGTGGCATTGATTGTTGAACTTTGTTGATGTTGGTGGTATTGATTGTTGAACTCCCCTACTGTGGCCTTAACAAGAATGTACCCTTCACTCAAAGGAAAACAACTGGTTAGGCATGTTAATATTTTTCTACCGCATTTTAAGGTTGAGCAATCCAAGTATGAAGACTTTGAGCTAGATGATGTTTATGTATCTCTTGTTGATGATCCCATTTCTAGTAGCGATGAATCAATGATGAGTTTCATGAGGAGGAGGAGGAGGAGGAGGTGACACCACCTACCCCTGCTACTGGTAGAGGACATGGTCTACCTCCTTTAACTCCTAGTGCTTCAGGATCTGGAGCACAACAGAGTCCATTGCCAGCCCCGCCAACTTCTTCGTCTAGAGGGAAAGCTGTTACATTTTCTCGCAAGAGGGGCAGAGGAAATCAATAGTATAGGTTATTTGGTGCATTCCTTTGTATATAACATTATGACTCATGATATGAGATACATTATTATATTTTTTGTTGATATTTTGAGGTTGAGTTGAGACTTAGGACTTAGTATTCAGGACAGGATTCAGTTTTATGTGTGATGTAGCACTAGACATGAATTACACATCTTATATATTAGTTTTTTTTTCATATTTATGTGTCAATGCATTTACTTTATGCTGTAGATGCTTTAGATATTAAAAAAATTGAAAAAAAATGAATATTTTTGTATGTGCCGATTTTTTCCCGATTTTTACGATTTTTTCCCGATTTTTACGATTTTTTCCGATTTTTTCCCCTCGGCGATTTTATCCCGATCGCGATTTTTGTTACTTTGGTCCTAAGATAGTCAGAATTGGACAAGGCACATCAGAGAAAGAGCCTATGGATTTGCATGTGAGTAGGCAGGTTCTCAAGATGGATTTCACTGAAGACATTTGATGCCATGGGGCATCCTGTGTATCATATTCCTAACCATATCCCTTGTAAATTTTGTTTAAATAGATTTCTTTCATGAATAAATTGTTATGTTTCTTAGAATAAATTTCCATTTCTGTACTTGATTTTATTTGATGTTATTTTGAATGGATACTGCTAATATATATCTTTGGTCGGTGGATGCAGATTCCAGGTTCTTGCACACTATCACTTCATATCTAGCATGCATCCCCATATGGATTCAAATGTTGACCACTGGTGTGGCACTTGATGATTATGTGAAGACTCCATGCCCAAGGATGAACCAGAGGACACTTGTGCCATCATATATCATTAGTTCAACAGAGTTTTTAAACTCTACTTCTTCTTCTTATCATTTTCTTCTTCAATCCTCAGATTCCGCAGCCCTACGGGGATATTGTATAAATGTCACTAGCATGATGAATAAAGCCATGTAACAGGCCTAGGATGTTGGAACTCGATCAACAAGCGAGTACACCTTGGAGTGTTTTTTTTACTTGGTTAATTATTCCTTCTTTCTAGTGGCGAATAATTTTCTAGGTTTTTTCACTCATTGCATTACCCTAAAGCCGGGGTGATGGCTTGAAAGATGAGCCCCTAATGCATCTTAGTGTCTAGATTCGATGTATATTACCATTCTAGGTCATCTCTGAAATTTCGCGGAATTTGACTAGGTCTAAGTAGGATCTTTTAATAATTAAAAATTTCCCGCAAAACGAGAATTTTTAATTAATTTCTATGTAATGATATAAATAAGTGGTCTTCAGAAATGTCTAGGGCGTGTGACTACCCAAAAATCATCCTCAGAGGCCCAACATTATCCTACGACCCACTTTTAGAGTCAAAAAATGACTTATGGTCCCTCAAAAACTGATTTTTCTAATGCTAATGGCAAAAAATGACGAAAAAAGTAAAAAAATAAATGAAAAATTGGAATTTTAGAAATTTTTCCAAAGTTAAAATAAGTCAAATTTTAACATGGAAATTATGTGGAGAAGTAAAGGGTGATGTGGCAGCCATGTGGGGCCCACCAAGCAAGCCACAAGTCAAATAAAAAGTCAAAAATAAAGTCAAAGGCAGTCAAATGGTCTAACAAGGAATTCATGACGCAAAGAAAAAAGTTTGAAGTTGTTGGTGTCCCGTGTTTTGATAGTTTGGCAAATCAAAAGACAAGGCAACATCAGAACCAATCTTTAGAGTTACAGGATCTAGTCCTCTTGTTCTCAGAGAGGGATCTCTCAAATGTTTGTTTTGCAAAAGTTTATCTTGTGTGCTTTGATTATTGATTTTAGAATAGTTATTAAGTGCAGGTGTTTATTTGTTTGATTGTTTGGTTGGAACGATACAGCAGAACATGAAGGGCCTAGGAAAGACATATAGGACAGCAAAATATCTGTTTCATTGGGCAAATGGAGTCAAAAAAGGTCATAACACACTTATCAAAGGATATGGGATATCAAAGGGCAAATCTAACTTGGCCACAGGATCCTTTTGTTTTTGGAATGGAATGAACATTAATGATTTGGAAAGAGAGTTTTAATTCTCAACAAAGGGAATTTGAAAGCACAATTTCAAACAATAAAGAGTTCTTTGATAGACAGGGCTAACCATAAATTCTACAAATCACACCTTTAAGCAAACAATGATTTCAAAACAACTTTCAAAGTAAAATCTAAGATTCGGGGAACACCCTATTTCCTCAAAGATTTTATTCTGAAGGAATTTAGAAAACATATAAGATTTATTGATAATCACAGTCATAGAAGAGGGAACACCTAAAAACATCTATGATCATAATTATAACGACCTTTAAGCCAACTGTTTAAGTGAGAACAAAGGGCGAGATCAAAACAAACCTCTCTGACTCACTGTAAGCAAAGAACTTCAAAGGGAGACTTCAATAACAGTTTTTAAGTGGCAGCAGACAAGCAGGGAGAACCATAAATCATGTTGAAACCAACTGTTCAAACTATTAAGGAAATAAACAAGCATGAAGACTAAAGAGAAAGATTAAAACCTCTAAACTACTTCAGCAGCAGAAAACATTAAACAGTGAAGGGTGAACAAGTCTAAGGTGCTTCCAAGAGTCATTTCTTAGCCTAAAACTTTCAGCCTACTGTAGTAAGAAATCATGGAACATAATGAAAACAGGGGAAAAAACATAAAACAGTTCAGAATACTTCACCAACAGCCAAGCTCATGGATCCAATGATAGAGCCTTCTCAGGAACAAGCATGCAACAACATCATCAAGACTTCAAAGACTCCAATTTCTTCTTCAACTTCAACGGACTATGTATTTATTTCAGAGGGTTTCAGTATTACAACTTGTGATCAAACAAAAACCAATCAACCAACAACTGCACATCTTCTACAAAAGTATTTATAGAAGGATGTGAAGGTGAGATCTGATAAAAGATATCTTAAGGTAATTAATACAGATTCAGGACTTCTTGGCCTTTTGAGGGGCTCGATGAAGAAGTTTACAGGTGTTTCTCTGTATTTACCGTTTTACAATTAATATCAAAGCTCAATGGGAGCTTTGTTGACTTTGAGGCTCTGCATAATGTGGAGTAATTCTGCAGATATTTGTTGCATTAGTTTCCTGTGGCAGAATTAACTTCTTGGCAGCGCTGGAGGCAGATATTTCTTTAAGCAATAACTTCGGCCTCTGTTTGAAAGGTTTGAGGCAACAAGTGGCTCTGTGGTAGCTGAGGAATCAATTCGCCTCAGAATGCAGCAGTGGCGGTCTTTTCTGCCTGTCAAACACTTATAATTTCTCCTGACTGTGTTTTAACTCTGGGAATTAGGCTTTTGATAAGCATTCTTAGCCGTAATTCCCATATCTGTCTTCAATCTTCTGTTTTTCTGTGTTGTGTCTTCAAAACTGATACTCTTTTAAATTGCATTTTTAAATGCAGTGTCTTGTCAATGTGCAGAGCTACACAGGCCATTTTACGTGTTTATCAATGCTCATGAAATATTGATAAATCATTGAATTTAAACCTGAGAATGGTTCCCTTTAATAGTTCAAAGGTGTGGAAAACGTCTTTCCCGACCTTCGGCCCTTCTTCGTTAAACAATGGAAAACCATTAAAACACCTGCAAAACAAAAAAACGATTAAGAAATCCTGCGTTTTTTGGGTTAAACTACTTAGAAGGCGGGGAAAAAATCACAGCCGTTGGATTTGGACACGTGGACGGTCCAGATCTAATCGGGGAATCGCAATCGGCAGGAGGAGGAAAAGGGTGCGATGAGAAACTTCGATGTGATTGCGCGATCGGGAGGGCGGAGGCGATTAAGCGATGGCCGTTGGATCCGAGGATCAGATCAACGGCGGGGAGCGAATCGGAGGAACAACAATCGGGGGAAAGAATAAATGCATGCGATGGAAAACTCTGATGTGATTTAGCACTAGCCGTCGATCTGCAGATCAGATCGATGACGGAGAGTGAATCAGAGGGTTTTTGAAGCGGGGGCAAGACTTGTGATCGGAGTTAATGAGGACCATTGGATCACGGAAGGCGGAGAGGAGATCAACGGCGGATAACCAATCGGGGATCGGCAATCGGGGCGAACAAATAAACGCACCCGATGAAAAGTTGCGATGCGATGTAGTGCGGACCGTTGATCTGAGGGTCAGATCAATGGTGGAGAATGAATCGAGGCCGATCGGCGGGAGCAAAAAAGTGTATGCGATGGAAAACCCCGATGCGATTGGGCGCTGGCCGTTTGATCGGCTTACGATCAATGGTGGAGATTAATTTTTAGAACGAACCAGCGGAAACCCTTATAATATACCAAAACCCAAAGTTTTTAATATAAACAAAGGTTTAATGGATCGGGGCGAAAATAAAAAATATATAAAGGATAGGTGCTTGCCTGCGGGGCCTTCGGATATATGGAATGCAAAGGGCCCGGGGCTTAGTACATCAAAGGCCAATTGCAATCGGAACCGCGGGCCTGGTCTTTTCGATCAACCCATTGTGAATTCTCCGATCGCGATTGCGTGATCGAGTCTTTTTAATCTACCCATTTTTCATATTAAAACACGTGACTTTGGTTTTTGGTTAATAACTTTGGAAAAGTGGGTTTTCCGACTTTACAAAGGAAAAGGGTGATCGGGGAAGAAATATTTACAAGTTTCAATGGAATTTGATGGTTTCGGGATAGTTAAAAAATGGGTTTTTAACTATGGGAAAGTGATTTTCATAAACTGGAAGAAGGATTTATGAAAACAAGGGTTTTCTATGGAGAAAAGGGCAAATGAGAGGTTTGAGAGAAAAATGAAGGTCTTTAGTGATTTTCCTTGGAGATGATAGAATTTTCTGAGTATAAAATGGAAATAGTAATGAAGATTTTTGGACAAAGGCATGAGGCCTTCAAGGAGTCTTCAAGAGCCAACAATTTTTAGTAATAAAATTTGTTCCTTGGAGGCTCAAAATGTCTTAGCCACCTTTTGGTATAACAATTATTATAGGTGGCTAACAGTGGCTCCACTTGGGGATGGTGCCTTGTCGAAAGCATCAAGAATTTCAGACCTTGCATTTTCTGGGAGGCTGATCAGTTGCCTCATCCATTGGGCTGCCTTTCTTTGATTGAATGATCTTCTTTGGCTCTGGAAATGCTAACAGCCATGGAAAACAATGGATTTTTCATCAACAAGCTATCTACCTACCCAATCCTACTGATCTAACATTTTTTCTTTCTAGAGTGCATTTGGATTGGCAAACTCTCCTTCAACATTTTATTCTTTTTGAAAGAAAAAAATCTAATCTAGTTCTACTTCTTATTTCTCCATGGATTCGGATTAAACAGTTGAATCCATATAATTCTCTACCTAATCTACTATCTGTTTGGGATTAAACTGTCCAATCAGATTTTATTCTCTAAATTCTACAACAAAAATTTAAAAAATATCCAAGTCAAGATTAAGCTGTTTGACTTGCTGTGATCTATGGCATAAGAACAAGCTACACATAGAAATTATTTTGCAGAAAATTAAATCAAAATTGGAAGGCTTAAGATCTGAAAATTCAAGCACTCCCTTCACTCTTTTACAGCCCTGTTTTGACTCAGAATTTTGAAACAGATTTGAGTCATCTGTCTTTTGGAAACTTAAGTTCAGATTTTGATCATGTTTGAACCTTTAATTTCTATCCTAATCTACCTACTGATAAGCCAAGATTAAATAGTTTGGCAAATCAATTTCATTATCCTATCAGCAGGAAATTTTAAAGCTAATTAGTCAAGATTGAACAGTTTGACTAACTAGAAGTGTGTTTTGAGGAGTGGCATTTTAAGCTTGCACACTTTCAGAATTTTTTTTTTTTTTTTTTGGCATGGGGCTGTGCCTTTCTTGTTTTCACAATCCGCCCTCTTTTCTTTCTTTTGTATGTTTTTGTATTTTTGGTTTTTCTTTTAAATGCAATGGTTAGACTATGATATTTACAATGAAAAAATGAAATGCTTTGAAACTTAAGATTCTTGGCAGAAGTAATGCTTGAGCATCCTGCCATTGACAGGACCTCCATACAGATCTTCTCCATTCAATTCTTTCAAGAAAAATGTATTGTGACCCCTCTCAGCATGAATAATATAGGGCCCTTTCCACAAGTTCTCAAACTTGCCATGTTTTCCCTTCTCTTCTCTTCTTGAATCCCATTTAAGAATAACATTTCCAACTTGGAAATTGTTTGCCTTAGTCCTTTTATCAAATTGCTTCTTCATATTCTCTTGGACTAACTATGTTCTTTCATAGACTTCCTCCCTGGTTTGCTGTAAATGGATTGTCTGGTTGATTCTTCTCTACATATCATTTTCTTCAATCTGCACTTCTTGAAGGAGTTTCATGACTGGCACTCCCAATGAGGTTGGAAAGACTACATCCATGCTATAAACTAACTGATAGGGGGACATGTTTATTGATTTATTTGTAGTCAACCTATCAACCCATAAGGCACGAACCAGTTTACTGTGCCATGATTTCTGATTTTGCTCCAACAACTTTTTAATGATATTGATGAGGCTTTTGTTGGAGGATTCAGCTAATCCGTTCCCTTGGGGATAGTAAGCAGTGGAATGGCCCAAGGTTATGTGGTATTTGTGACAGAAATCAACCATCTTCTTAGATTTAAAAGCAGCAGCATTGTCTGTTATGATTTTTCTGGGACAACCAAATCTGGATAGGATATTTGTTTCAAGGAACTTGATAATGACAGAGTCATTAGCATTCCTGGATGGTATAGCTTCTATCCATTTGGTAAAGAAGTCAGTAGCTGTGAGGATCCATTTATGTTGAGCCGAGGAGGATGGGTGAATTTCCCCAATGAAGTTTAAACCCCATTGTTGAAAAGGTGCCTCAACTCTGATAGGATGTAAAGGTAAGGGAAGGAGTTTTCTCTTGCCATCAAAGATTTGACATTTATGGCAAGACATGACGAGCTTTTGAGTGTCTGGGAAAAGGGTAGGCCAATAGTAACCAGATTTAAGAATTTTGTTTGTTGTGGCCTTCCAGTAGAGGTGTCCTCCACATTCTCGATCATGCATTTCATGCATGACTTTTCCTGCATCATCTTCAAGTAAACATTTAAGCAAAATTCCAACAGCATTTTTCCAATATAATACTCCATCTAATATGCAAAAACTCAAAGCTTTTTGTTTTAGAAATCTAGCTTTAGTTTTAGACAAAGAAGGAGGGGCATTTAAATACAAAAGCACATAAATAATGTCAACATACCAAGGAGAATTTAGAAATGTTTCTTCAATAAAAAGAGCATCAGATTCTTCTATTTCTTCCAACACATCTACCATATTCATGTCTAGTGCTTGGAAGTTAGATTCAGCCATAAGTTTTGCTAATCCTTGCCCTTTAACTAGTTTGGTGGGCCTAATTTCTAAGTCATATTCAAGAATAGTTGCAATCCATTTTCCCCTTTTACCATCAGGGTCTTGACTTAGAATGTCCTTTACAACATTATGTGGAACAAAAGCAATTATGTGAGAGTGTAAAATATAGACCCTAAAGTCTTTCAATGCTTTCACTAATGCTAAGGCTTGCTTCTCCATGATGTTGTATTTGAGAGGAGCATCTCTTAAGGCCCTACTAAATAAAGATATTGGTTGTTCTTGCCCCAAATCATTCTTTTGAAGTAAAACTGCAGCTATTGTATGTTCAGATGCAAAGGAAAATATGTAAAAATCTTTGGTAAAATCCGGACTAATCAGGACTGGTGTTTGGGTAAGAGCTTGTTTGACCAGTTCTAACGATTGTTTAGCGGGTAAAGTCCATTTTACACCCACATCTTTTTTAAGCATGTTTGTAATGTTTTTTAATAGCTCGGCAAGGTTGGGGATGAATCTCCTTAGAAAATTAATCTTTCCAATGAAAGATTGTAATTATTTGAGGCTTCTTGGATGACTGATCTGCAATATGCCATCTATCCTTGTAGGGTCTATTTTGATTCCCTCTTCCGAAATTATGTGGCCAAGAAGTTTACCTTCTTGGAGACCAAAGAGTGTTTTCTTGGGATTCAAGGACAAGCCAAATTTCCTACATTTCTCAAAAACTTTTCTTAAGTGAATCAGATGTTCTTCATCAATTTTTGAAAAAATGGTTATGTCGTCAAGGTAAATAATTATGAAATAGCCAATATCTTCAGAAAAGGCTCTGTCCATGGCCCTTTGAAAAGTGGCCCCTGCATTCATTAACCCGAAAGGCATTTTGACATACATAAAGGTGCCCCAAGGTGTGGTAAAAGCAGTTTTGATTTGATCACTTGGGAGCACTAACACCTGGTTGTAACCTGAGAACCCATCTAAGAGCGATATCCTTTTAGACCCAACTACCTTCTGAAGTATATGGTCCATCTTAGGCAAAGTGTAGTTGTCTTTTAGGGATGCTTTGTTTAAGTTTCTGAAGTCAATACAGAGCCTGATCTCCCCTATCTTTTTCCTAATAGAAACTAAGTTTGATACCCATTTTGAAAACCTAACAGGTACTATAATGCCAGCATCATGCATCTTTTCAATTTCAGCTTTAATTAATGGTAATAAAAGTGGGTTTATACTCCTTAGTTTTTGTTTGAAGGGCTTTTGATTTTCCTTCAGGGGAATCTTGTGCTGAATGATGCTGGTATCATAAGATCTCAGATCTGTGTATGCCCAGGCAAAAATATCTTTAAACTCCTTAAACAGGCAATGTATCGAAATTTCATATGAGTTGAAAGAGTGCTGGACAATTTAATCATTTTGGGTTCTGTTAGGGAACCTATGTTGTGTTCTTCTACGTTTGTTTCTACAGGCTCCATTTTTGGTTCTTTGGCTACATCATTAAAGTCGAAAAGGTGTTCTAAAGGCGAGAGACCTCTTGGAATTGAACCATTCTTACATTCTAAAACTTCCAGGTCTTTTTGGTCCACGTCATCAATTAACTCTGCTTCAAACGGACTCTCGTAATGATTTATATCAGCAGAGTGTGTTATTTCAGCT
This sequence comes from Pinus albicaulis, assembly GCA_034641835.2. Taxonomy (NCBI): domain Eukaryota; kingdom Viridiplantae; phylum Streptophyta; class Pinopsida; order Pinales; family Pinaceae; genus Pinus; species Pinus albicaulis. The sequence continues at coordinate 437,841,821 of CM076579.1, forward strand.
TCTGGGATTTCTTCGATATATAAACAATTTTCCTTATGGCTAGTTTCTGATATTGGTATACTAAAATCATTTTCTGATTTCAAGAAATCATCTATGTGTTTGTTAGAGTCAAACACCTGCCAGTGATCTTCGTTATCAGGTATAGCAGGCCTGTGTTTTACTTTTACGGTAAGCTGTTCATTTATTTTAGGTGTTTGACAGTTACTGGCATTGAAAGCGAGTTCATTTGCCAAATGATTAAACGCTCTAGGAATGAAAATAAGTTCGTATTTTTCAAAGGTTTTCAATAAATCGAGGGCAGCGTTCCGATATTCCCTAAGCCTCGGATTTCTGGCTGAGTATTCTCCTTTGATTTGTTTTATGATAAGTTCAAAATCTCCTAAGATTGATATCTTCTGGGCTTGTAGCTGTTTAAGTAATTGTAAGCCTAGGAGAAGTGCTTCATACTCGGCGATATTATTAGTGCATGGGAAATCCAATTTATATGAAAAACTCTAATTTGTATTTTGAATCCACACACCTGCCCCTGCACTTGTCTTATTACAAGATCCGTCAAAGTTTATCGTCCAAAGTATGTCATTCCTATTTTCATTTTCTTGTCGCTGTTGATTGGTAGTGTTTCAAATTTGATTGAAGGGAAGATTGGATTGTTCTGGTGAACTGATTGGGTCTATGTTCTCTTTATCTTGTTGAGTAATTTTATCTTCGTTACATAAGATAAAGGAATCTAAACTTGATTGAATGGAGTAGATTGGAGAGTTGTTTGGTTTGTCTATGTTGCTCACCATGTACTTCATGTGAGATTCCCTGTATAGCCTCCTGTTTTGGTTAAAAACAGGGATGGTGGCATAATACATGTCCATTAGAAGGCTTCCCTGAAGTTTGGCTCCCCAAGATCTTGATAAGAGCATGCCATACTTAGGGGGAATGTCAGCTACAACTATATCCATAACTAGACTCTTAGCAGGAATTTGAGCTAAAGTAACACACAAATCTTTGATTAAACCCAAACATTTGACTCGGCTTGAGTCGAAAGAATACAAATCTTTGTATGGTTTAGTAATCTCTAAGCCTAAGCTCTCCATTACCACCTTGGGCATCAGATTGTGTGAAGCTCCCGAATCTAACATGGCATTGTGTAAGATTTTCTCATGTATGTTCAAGCTAACATAGAAGGGAGGGACAACCCCTTCTTGATATTTTCCTTCAACTTCTGGACCAAACAGCAACTCAGGTTTGTCATCTATCAAGTTTAAAGTGTCTGTATCACTTCCTAAGTTCAAAGCTTTCAAAACTTGGTTTTTGTACACCTCTTGGGTTACTAATTCAGCTAGGGGGATGGTGATTTTTATTTTGGCAATTTCTCCCTCAAGGTTGAAAGGAATAATTGACTTGTTTGTATTTACATCTGTTTTTTCAATTGAATTCTTTTCAGCAACTTTGATTTGCTGAATCTTGTTTGGAATGGTAATTGGGATAGTTTTATTAGTACCACTAGCTGAAGTGCTAGGGGTACTCTGTTCAACATTTGGCTGGACACCTTTGTCTTTGTTTAAGTCTGGTTTTTTGGCCAAAATGTTGGTTTTTTCTGCTATCCTCTTGGGCTGGTTTTCTGCGTTTTTCTTGATAGCAGTGCTAGTGTTCTTATCTTTCGAATTATCTATACTTCCCTTGCTCCTAAGGTAATACTGTTTATGTACCTCCATGATTGCGTTTTCAAACCCCAATCTATAGTCATCAGAATCTTCATGGGTGTTTGTACTTTGATCAGAGAAGAAACCTTGTTCTTCCTCCGTGAGGAAAACATCATCCCCACTGTCTGATCCAATCAAGTTTACATGAGCTCCTTCCAACCTTTCCAACTCCCTATCTTCCTCATATTGATCTACGTAATTTTGTTGGAAGGGAGGTCTAATCTATTGGTCACTTTCGTTTTGTTTGTCTTGATTGTTTTCTCTTCTATAATTCTGATTTCTATTTCGAGGAGCAGTTTGATTTTGATTTGCTTGTGCTTTCTTAATTATGCTCATCTCCTTCATCATTTCTTCCAACATCCTCTCCATTTTTGAGCTTGAAGTAGGAGTGGACTCTTCTCTAAAAGACACTCTCTTCTCAGTTTTCATTCTTGCTCTTTTCTCCATTAAGTTGACTTCCACAGAAAGAGCACCCCTTTGCATATCTTCAAGAGTTGTAAAATCTCTCTCTCTTAGCGAATAGGTCATGTCAGAGCCAAACCCTTCAGGGAACTTATTTAAAGCTGAGCCCTGTGGAGGTTTTAGTTCTGGGAAAAGGGCATTATACACACTATTAAATCTAGTGCAATAAGCTTGCACACTTTCCCCAGGGTTTCTATGGAGATTTTTGTAATCGGAAAGGACTTGGAGAGGATTCTTCTTCACTTCCCATTTGTTTAAGAATGTTTGATGAAAGCCTTTGAGATCATTAATGCTATGAGGGGCTAAACCTTTAAACCATTTTCTTACTTCTCCCCCTAAGCTCTGAGCAAATAACCTAAGCTTGACAGAATCATCATCAATTTCGTTTCTGTCAAAGTAGTCATTCATTTTATCTATATGTTGTGATGCAGTTGTAGCATTGTTAGCATCATACAATGGAATTTTGGACTGATAGTCCTGTGGAAGATTGACTAGTGGCATAGGAAGGACCAAGGGAGCATACCATGCTGCCATGATATGTGGTGGGGGTGGATTCACAAGAGGGGGAGTGGGTTGAAGTGGAGTGGTTTGGACAGTAGATGTTGGATGGACGGATGTGGATGTACCGGGGATAGATTGTTGAGCTGACCTTGGATGAGAGACACCTAAATTTAGAAGGAAATGTAAATCAGGTGGTGTGGTTTCTCTACTACCAGGTTGTTCACTTTGTTCTGGGGATGAAAGTGAAGACTCAGAGTCTATCTGAATTATATCATCAAGCGACCTAGCTCTAAAAGGATTCCTTAAGTCGACTTGTGATTGGTGTAGAGCTGCAAGATTTTCAGGGACTGAATTTGCTCTCAAGGGTGGTCTGAAAACAGTTGAAAATTTAATCTTAGGGGGCTCCCTAAGTATACTTTCAGGGTTTTCAACTACTTCCGGTGGGTTTGGGTCAGGGTGGGCTCTAGTATGAATCTTTCTAGGAGCCACTATGCTATGTTTTTCAGAACTAGTTTAAAAGAAAAGTTTAACCAAATATGACAATCTTTAAGAGGCTAACTGATCTTTTTAAAAGAAGGAAACCTTAATATTAAAGTCTCCTAACCGAATTTGTATGATGTTTACAAAGACTTGGGATCTTCCCAGTGGAGTCTTAAGGTCTGTTTTCAGGATTGTGGAGTCGCCAGGTGGAAATTTTTAGCTCTTTTGGAGGTAAAAGGTTTTATGGTCCACCACCAGGTTTATTATGAAGCCAAACTGAAATGTTTTTTGGGTTTTTCTGAGTTATTTTGGTCTTATAGGTTAAGAGAGTGTTCTAAGTCTGATTTCGCACTTAGCTAAGGTGTTCAAACAAACAAAGTTGCTCTTATGGCTTGGTAACTGGTTCCTACAAGGTTTGATAAGGTTTAACGAGAATCCTAAGGGTTACTTAGTTTGTCACTGATTCAAAAGATCCTATCATGATTACCATTACTTGGTAGTGCTTGAAAAAGGTTACTTATGTTATACTTAGACAGTGAGTGTTTTGTTTTACAGATTTTATTCAGCGTCCTACCGTGATCGCCATTATGTTGGTGTCCCGTGTTTTGATAGTTTGGCAAATCAAAAGACAAGGCAACATCAGAACCAATCTTTAGAGTTACAGGATCTAGTCCTCCTGTTCTCAGAGAGGGATCTCTCAAATGTTTGTTTTGCAAAAGTTTATCTTGTGTGCTTTGAGTATTGATTTTAGACTAGTTATTAAGTGCAAGTGTTTATTTGTTTGATTGTTTGGTTGGAACGATACAGCAGAACATGAAGGGCCTAGGAAAGATATATAGGACAGCAAAATATCTGTTTCATTGGGCAAATGGAGTCAAAAAAGGTCATAACACACTTATCAAAGGATATGGGACATCAAGGGGCAAATCTAACTTGGCCACAGGATCCTTTTGTTTTTGGAATGGGATGAACATTAATGATTTGGAAAGAGAAATTCAATTCTCAACAAAGGGAATTTGAAAGCATAATTTGAAACAATAAAGGGTTCTTTGATAGACAGGGCTAACCATAAATTCTACAAATCACATCTTTAAGCAAACAATGATTTCAAAACAACTTTCAAAGTAAAATCTAAGATTCGGAGAAAACCCTATTTCCTCAAAGATTTTATTCTGAAGGAATTTAGAAAACATATAAGATTTACTGATAATCACAGTCATAGAAGAGGGAACACCTAAAAACATCTATGATCATAATTATAACGACCTTTAAGCCAACTGTTTAAGTGAGAACAAAGGGAAAGATCAAAACAGACCTCTCCGACTCACTGTAAGCAAAGAACTTCAAAGGGAGACTTCAATAACAGTTTTTAAGTGGCAGCAGATAAGCAGGGAGAACCATAAATCATGTTGAAACCAACTGTTCAAACTATTAAGGAAATAAACAAGCATGAAGACTAAAGAGAAATATTAAAGCCTCTAAACTACTTCAGCAGCAGAAAACATTAAACAGTGAAGGGTGAACAGGTCTAAGGTGCTTCCAAGAGTCATTTCTTAGCCTAAAACTTTCAGCCAAATGTAGTAAGAAATCATGGAACATAATGAAAACAGGGGAAAAAACATAAAACAGTTCAGAATACTTCACCAACAGCCAAGCTCATGGATCCAATGATAGAGCCTTCTCAGGAACAAGCATGCAACAACATCATCAAGATTTCAAAGACTTCAGTTTCTTCTTCAACTTCTACGGACTATGTATTTATTTCAGAGGGTTTCAGTATTACAACTTGTGATCAAACAACAACTTCTCATCTTCTACAGAAGTATTTATAGAAGGATGAGGAGGTGAGATCTGATAAAAGATCTCTTAAGGTAATTAATACAGATTCAGGACTTCTTGGCCTTTTGAGGGGCTCGATGAAGAAGTTTACAGGTGTTTCTCTGTATTAACTGTTTTACAATTAATATCAAAGCTCGATGGGAGCTTTGTTGAATTTGAGGCTCTGCATAATGTGGAGTAATTCTGCAGATATTTGTTGCATTAGTTTCCTGTGGCAGAATTAACTTCTTGGCAGCGCTGGAGGCAGATATTTCTTTAAGCAATAACTTCGGCCTCTATTTGAAAGGTTTGAGGCAACAGGTGGCTCTGTGGTAGTTGAGGAATCAATTCGCCTCAGAATGCAGCGGTGGCGGTCTTTTCTGCCTGTCAAACACTTATAATTTCTCCTGACTATGTTTTAACTCTGGGAATTAGGCTTTTGATAAGCATACTTAGCCGTAATTCCCATATATGTCTGCAATCTTCTGTTTTTCTGTGCTGTGTCTTCAAAACTGATACTCTTTTAAATTGCGTTTAAAATGCGGTGTCCTGTCGATGTGTAGGGCCACACAGGCCATTTTACGTGTTTATCAATGCTCATGAAACATTGATAAATCATTGAATTTAAACCTGTGAATGGTTCTTTTTAATAGCTCGAAGGCGCATGAAATGTCTTTCCCAACCCTCGGCTTTCCTTCATTATACAATGGAAAACCATTAGAACACCTGCAAAACACAAACGATTAAGAAATCCTGCGTTTTTTGGGTTAAACTGCTTAGAAGGCGGGGAAAAAATCGCAGCTGTTGGATCTGGACATGTGGACGGTCCAAATCTAATCGGGGAATCGCAATCGGCGGGAGGAGGAAAAGGGTGCGATGAGAAAATTCGATGCGATTACGCGATCAGGAGGGCGGAGGCGATTAAGCGATGGCCGTTGGATCCGAGGATCAGATCAACGACGGGGAGCGAATCAGAGGAACAACAATCAGGGAAAAGAATAAATGCATGAAATGGAAAACTACGATGCGATTAAGTTATGGCCGTCGATCTGCAGATCAGATCGACGGAGGAGAGTGAATCGGAGGGTTTTTGAAGTGGGGGCAAGACTTGTGATCGGAGTTAATGAGGACCGTTGGATCACGGAAGGTGGAGAATAGATCAACGACGGATAACCAATCGGGGATCGGCAATCGGGGCGAACAAATAAACGCACCCGATGAAAAGTTGCGATGCGATGTAGCGCGGACCGTTGATCTGAGGGTCAGATCAATGGTGGAGAATGAATCGGGGGATGGCCGATTGGCGGGAGCAAAAAAGTGTATGCGATGGAAAACCCCGATGCGATTGGGCGCTGGCCGTTTGATCGGCTGATGATCAACGGTGGAGATTAGTCTTTTAGAAAGAACCGGCGGAAACCCTTATAATATACCAAAACCCAAAGTTTTTAATATAAACAAAGGTTTAATGGATCGGGGCGGAAATAAAATATATATAAAGGATAGGCGCCCGCCTGCGGGGCCTTCGGATATATGGAACGCAAAGGGCCCAGGGCTTAGTACATCAAAGGCCAATCGCAATCGGAACTGCGGGCCTGGTCTTTAATCTACCCATTTTCATATTAGAACACGTGACTTTGGTTTTTGGTTAATAACTTCGGGGAAGTGGGGTTTTGGGTTTTACAAAGGAAAAAAGCGGATCGGGCATGAAATATTTACAAGTTTCAATGGAATTTGATGGTTTCGGGATAGTTAAAAAATGGGTTTTTAACTATGGGAAAGTGATTCTCATAAACGGAAGAAGAGGATTTATGAAAACAAGGGAGTTTCTATGGAGAAAAAGGGGAGCAAATGAAGGTTTGAGAAGGGGGAAAATGAAGGTCTTTCAGCAGTCTTTCACTTGGAATCAACAGAATTTTCTGAGTATAAAATGGAAATAGTAATGAAGATTTTTGGACAAAGGCACGAGGCTTTCAAGGAGTCTTCAAGAGCCAATAATTTTTAGTAATAAAATTTGTTCCTTGGAGGCTCAAAAAGTCTTAGCCACCTTTTGGTATAACAATTATTATAGGTGGCTAACAGAAGTTACTATTTGATTTAATTTAAATAAAATATATTAAAGTCTAAAGTTAGGATAAAGTGAGTGGGAAGGTACCCCACCGTACTCCATGGTCTACATATGAGGCAATCTAAACAACAAATTATGCACATGGCAATTAAAAGAACTCTACGCACATGACAAATTATAACTCCACATAGACCCATCAATGGTCAATGAAACTTCCAGCAAAGAATTGAAGACAAATGTGGGTGTGAGCACTCTAGTTTGAGGGAATTGTTCCACGTGATTGGCTGCCAAATCACACTTGTCCACTCAGCATATTATATTAGCCTCTACGCATAGCAAACTGCAGTCACTCAAAGCTCCACGCAGCAAGAAAAAATCAGCGTACATGTAGTTGATTTGTTTGGGATTTGATTGGAGTCAATCGTGGAGTGTGTCTCCACCAATCCTCACACAGCTGTACACAAAATCAACAGCTACATGCAGAAAATGAAGAGCAGTTCGTTGGCACTTGTGATAAGTGTCAATGCACAGAATTTTGTTGGAGATTTTCGTGGGATATTTTCTCCCTCATCACTAACGTTCATACACTTGGCAGCCACCAAAGATATGCACATGATGAAAAACTTGTACGTTGGCATGAACAGAAATTATACACCAGTTAGAGAGCAGTTTACAAATTGCAGCAGTGATCTCCAGCACTTGGAAAGTTATGGTGGCACTTGTACAAATTCATTTTTGCATTGGGATTAGCTCCCTTCACCACTTGTCATGAAGTTTCTCATTCATTTGCATTGGGATTAGCTCCCTTCACCACTTGTCATGAAGTTTCTCATTCAGATCTTCTCCAATTTTTGTATAAATTGAGCATTAGGCTCTCATTGTAATCATGTTTTTACTAGCTATTGTGCTTGCGGAAGCGTTGTTGCCTAGTACATTTTCAGAAATATCAATAAAAACTTGGAGGTTTCATTCATGAGGTGTTCCTCCTTTTGGAGTGTGATGAATTGTTGATCATTGGTATAATTCCTTTTACGCATGCTTTGATCTAATTTGTTTCCATATGCTCTTGTAGATTTGTTAATGTAGAGCTATCTTACATTGACATTTGACTTAGGAGTATGCTCTCGGTATAGAATGCTCTAGTTGGTTTCAAATAAATCTCTAGAGTTTCTTATCATTGTTTATTGTTAGATCTATATGGAACTAATTCTTGTTTGAAGTTTTGTAGAGGGAACATCTTGTTAGGATCAAAGAATCAAGTGTTGGAGGAAGTCTTTGGAGAAACCAGCGCACTCTTGATACATTCTCAAAGGAGCTCTCATTTGTTTTTTGAACCTTCATAGTCTTATCTTACAGATTGGTTTTGCAAGGATTTTGAGACATTAATTGTATACAAGTCGAACACTTCTAAATTTGAATATCTTTTAAAACATTATACTTCATTGCTTTCATTTGCTATCTAAGAGTTTGAAGATGACTAAGCAAAGAGGAGAGTTTACTTGAACTCTTTGGCTTAGCCCTTTGTAAATTGTTGTACAATATTTTGTAATTTTATCTATATAATATTTGATTGGTTTTGTAGCCCTCTTTCCGAATTTTTTCTTGTGACAGCTTGAGTGGACAACTACAAGAAATTACTAACAAGTTGTTGTAGGACCTTTGGGCTCTAAATTTCAAATGAGGAAGATAACTCTCTCTTCTTTGGTTGTGGGAATAGAAGAGACTTAGCTTCTCTTCTCCTATTGTAAAGTCTGAATTCTTTTGAGTTTTTAGAAATTCTCATCGAGGAAAGGTCTATGGTCTCAATTTTTATTTGTAAAGACTTTCCTTGGTTTAGAAAAGGCATCATGGTCATTTCCTTCTTGTAAAATTAATAAAAATTTCTGTTTTGGTTGTGGGAGCGTGGGTTTTACCCATTGGCATCCCTATCTCTCTATTTCAAAGGAGAGAATTTGTAGATGGATTGACTTATTGGTTTTGACATTTCCATTTTCTTTCACAACACAAATCGCATTTCTAATTTTTTTTTCTGTATAAGACTAATTCTATTAAGAGAAAAACATATAGTACAATCAAGCTTGCCTGCAAGCGAAGTAGAAAAAACAAGGGAGCCGTAGGTGATGGGCTATCAACCTCGCTCCGAAGAGACAATCAAGGAATGAGAAGAAAGATAACACGGAAATGCAGAGAAGCTAGATCTGAACAGAGATATCTATCCAGTGTGGGTGGAAACTGCCAAATGACATTTTTTTCCTTTTTCCTTGCTTACTTTGACTCAGTCAGTGGAATTTGGCTGAGCCATGACTAGTTGCAGACTATTCTGCCCTGGGAGTGGAATATCCTTATCAGAGTCAGAGGACAAAGACATGTGAAAGCGTTTCTGAGAGAACGGCGGGGTAGAGGGGTCTGCGGGACTGGTGGAGGGGGCATCCGGCGTAGCCCCATCATTTTGCCCATCTGCTACAAAATCCTCCTCATTCGAGCTGGAGGAGTCTGAATCATCCATCGGGGGGGGGGGGAGGAACACAGGGATTCCAGCTCTTGGATTTGGGTTTGCGATTCAGATTCTTCTTTTTGTCGAGGAACTGGGTGCAAGCATTTTGGAGGTGCCCCGTTTGATGACAATGTCGGCAACGGAACGCTGTATTTTCGTAATCCAAGGTTTGAAACCAGTGGAAATCCCCAATCTTGAGGTTGATCTAATCCGGCAGTCCTTTGCTGATATCTATTTCTGCACAAATTCTGCCGTAGGTGTAGAGTCCTTTCTCCCTTCTTGAGGTATCTGTAGCGAGGTAGCATCCTAAGGTGTCTCCAATGGCTATGAGAACAGATATATGCCATAGATGCACCGGAAGGTTCGGGAGCCTAACCCAAATGGGAAGTTTGGTGATGACAGCTGTAGAAGGGTCGAAATCTGGAAACCATGGGGTGAGGAAAAGCCCAGCCGTGCCCCATAACCAAGGGCCTCCCGTTAAGGCTTTCTGGTAATCTTCATTTAATTCAAAAGCCATAATGAAGAAGCCTTTCGAGCATAAGTAGATCTTGCTTTTTTTAGTCTAGTTGTTATGGATCCATTGGTATAAATCTGCAGTGCGAGGCCATAGACCATTAAATCTGCATATGATTGCAGATTCTGCAAAATTCTGGTAGAGTACTTCAATCCCAGGATTAGAGAATTCGATAGAAGGAATTTCCTCCGATTTATCCACCAAAAATGGCTTGGGAGCCATAGTTGGTTGAGCTTCCTTCGAAGAAGACTGAGGATGGGGGATCTGAGAATGGACAGCATCTTTGTAAGAGAAAGTGAGAGCTGAAGATGACTGTCCAGCTACGCCTCCTCTCAGACGAAGGGTTAACACAATAGAATCATTTCTTTTAATGTTGTAAACAAAGAGGGGAAGAAGGTCCTCAAGTTGTTTACCTTGGAATAGGAGTCTCTGATGGACCGAGGGTATCCCAATCCTATGTTCCAGGTTTAACTTAATGTTTTGCACCAAGTCCGAAGAGCAAACCCATTGCAGAATGGTGTTGCCTGAAATAGATGAAATCTGGATCTGAAAAGGGGCATAGAAAGCTTTTGATCCCTTCTTAATAGTACAGATCTGAGAAGAAAAGGAGTTGGAGCGCAGGAAACCCAACTCCATCTGGCCCTGTCAAGGTTTGGAGGAGGGAGCAAGAAATTTTCCGCCACACAGAAGCTCCACCGCAGACCCAACGAGCCGATTCGAGGGTCGCCGCTGCCTCAGGGTGCAAACGAAGGCAGAAACAGAGCACTTGGTGAAGCCGGATGTATCTGCCCTTTGAAGAGCAGCAGAAAGACCTCAGGGCAGAGAGAAGCCTCTGTATCCAAGGGAAGCCGCCACAGGTACCAAAGGGTGGACGCAGTATGTCTTTGCAGCATTGAAATCTGTTTCGTCCCTGGACTCTGCAATTCGAGTGCCCGCTGAATGAACAACAACCTTCTTTGATGAGGCGAGCTGACCAGGCAGAGGCAGTGCTTGGCAGGGGGCCGCATCGAGAACATCCCCAGAATACTTCACAGCGACAATAGTAACGAGGCGAAGAATAGGTTCTGAGGCCAGAGCAGCTGCATCGGCGGGGGCGACAGCAGAACAGTTCGGAACCCTAACGCCGGCCATCGAGCTCTCCCCCAAAATCCAAATCGCATTTCTAATTGGGAAGTAACACAAATCACATTTCTTTTTCCTAAAGTTTGCTTCACAAATATCAAGCCACATTTCCATTTTAAGAATATTGAAGCATTGTGTATTTGACAAAGTTTGTCTTTCAAAGCGGTCACTTATTTTCATGTCAAGCTAATTGAGCACAAATCTCAATTTCATTTTTAAACTAAGTCACCTGATACGGGGATACGGGGATACGGGGATACGAAGTATCGGATACGGGTACGGTGACCCCGGAATAGGATACTTCTGGGATACGTTATGTTATATATTATTTTATTAAAAATATATATATATTTTTTAAAATATATATATATATATTAATATATTAAAAATTAGATATTTTTTGCACAAATTCATACAAAATTCATTGATTCAAACATAGATATTAGATATTCATGAGTCATACATCATCATTGATACTATAATACAAATTACAATGATACATTGATACACCATACATGATACAATCGTCAAATTTACTCAGAAAGACAAGATTGAAGATAGTAAGATACTGTAGTTTTTTCATTAAGTCATCAGAATCAAAATGTGTTACATAACAACACTGCCAATGGCAAATAGAAATAGAAAATACAAAATCAACTACAGTCTACAAGACTACAAGCCTGAAGCCTCAATGAGTCAGAGTCATCAATCCTCATAATCAGCATCACTGTCGAAATCCTGATCATCATGCTCACCATTGCTCTCCTCTGCCTCTGATGCATCCTCCTCCTCTATCATCTCTGCATCTGCTGGTGTGGAGGATGACCCCTCTAATCCATCATCAAATGTGACAGGCTCTAGCATTGGCGCATTGAGATCCAAGTTGGCCAATGCCAACTCAACACTACTATCCAGACCCATATCATCAGGAAAGACATCCCACATCTTTGTCTTTCCCTTCAACCAATCCTCCCTCTGCCTGTAGATGAGACGAAGGTTGGTGTGCACATACACCATTGTCTCTGCCCTGGACTGCTCAAGCCTGCTCTTCTTCATACTATACAAATTCCCATATGTGCTCCAATTCCTCTCGCAACAAGAGGATGAAGTCACCTGAGAGAGGAGCCTCATGGCTAACTGTTGTAGAGGAGGGCTTGTTGCCCCATGAGTTGCCCACCAAGAATGGGGCTTCTTAGCCCCCCTGTCTCGAATCAAATCATAGCCTCCAAATCACCCCCTGCCAGTGGAAAAATCTGCAAAGGCATCCTCCACCTCATCAAGGGATGCCCTATCCTGAAAAATCCTCCTCAATGCATCTTTTCTCCCTTGTGAGATTTCGGCATCCATGTGAGGAGGGAATCTGCGGGAAGGTCCACCATTCAGCCACTCATGGCTGTAGTATTTTGGGTTCAAGGAGTGAGCCAAACAATGTAAAGGTGTGCAATTCTTGTCCCATCTGCTGACAAGAATATCCTGTATGACGGTGAAGAAGGCCTCGGGTGATGTCTCATACTTTGGGCACTCACTCTGTAAAATAATGGTCCTCACAGACTCAATCATGGAATCCCATCCCTCATAAACCTCTCCTAGGATGGGTTGGTCTGTATCTGCAAATCTGAGCAAGGAAATGATAGGCTCCATGATCTGAATAATTAGATCTACCTTCTCCCACCATATATCATCCAACACTATGTCCTTCACCTTCTTTGAGGCTGCTTGATCTATCTTTCTCCAAAAAGACCAAAACTCTGAAATAACCATAGACCCAAGAGCGGTCTTGACCTCCCTCAACCTCTTCAACATGATGAATGAAGAGGCAAACCGTGTATCTGCAATCTTCAACAATGATAGATTGTTGTGCTCCTTGTAGATAGTGAGGGCATTTGTATGGTTTGTTACAAAGTTGCGGATATGTCGTGCATCCTCAATAGTGGCTCCAATCCAAAGCACATCAGAAGCAATAGATTTCAGTGCCAAGTTCAATGAATGGACAATGCAAGGTGTCCAAAATACTTGTGGATATTTTGCTTCCACAATCATGCTAGTAGCCTTGCAAACAGGTGCATTATCTGTAATGATTTGCACACAACAATCCACACCTACACTTTCAATAACTTTGAGAAATAACTCACCCATATATTGTGCATCCTTGTACTCTCCAAATGCATCCACTGCTTTCAAGAAAACTGCACCATTCGTGGATGACACCATGAAGTTAATGAGTGGGTGGCGTGCTGGATCTGTCCATCAATCAGAAAAAATGCTAACCCCAGATGTTGGCCATGCTGATTTAATAGGCTCAAGCATTTTGTCCACCTCTTTCTTTGCCTTTGTCAACAATGTGGTTCTAAGCTTCTCTGACCCAGGAGACACATACCCTGATGGAGCCCCATGACAAAGAGCTCGACACATCTCAATAAATAGAGGTGACCATGCAACATTAAAAGATATGAAGTTCTGATAGAAAAAAAATGCAATGGTGAGGTCAAGCTCTTCCCTTTTCTCTTTTTGGAAAATCTTGTCCATTGGACCAGCTGCAGTTGCCTTTCTCTTTGCTAATTCTCCCCTGCTAGAAGTCTCAAAGGGGAACTTGCTGCTGCTTTTCCTCAAGAATGGAAGGGGGTCATCAGTCTTGGATTTTTTTGATTTTGCTGCCACATTTGCCTCACCAATACTCGCCTCTTTCTGCAATTTCTTCTTATCTGGCAATTCAATTGCTGTACAACATTTAACGCCACAACCTGGAATACCCAACAAATGAGCTTTCACACGGAAATATGTGCCATTGAAATGGCCATTGCAAAAATTGCATTTCCAGCCACAATTTCCTCCTCCCTTTTTCACTGCCCCTTCCTCTCTTGTTGCATATTTCCACAATAGGTATTTGGAGTCAACAATTTGTTTTCTCTGCACATTTGAAGCTACTGTTGCAGCCCCACTTCCAATGGATGGAATACTTGCAAACCCTGATGAAAGAGGGACAGGAGGGGCATCTCCAATGGGGACATTCTTTCCCTTTTTTTGCCCCTGTCTTGCTGCCTTTGATTGAGCCATAAATACTGTAAAAAATAAACAAAAACAACTAAATATATAAAACATATGCACATGCAAACACTAACAACAAACTAAATGCAAAATATAGAGGGACAATGCACTTACCGGATGCTCAAATCTCTTCGAAAGAACACACTTGCTCCTTGCTCACACTAGCTCTCCTTCTCACTTCACAAATGAAACACAAATGAAATGGATGAGAAAATAACAAGGAAAAGCCGCATTTTATAAAAAAAATCGTGCGATTTTGCTTGCCGCGGGCCCGGCCGTACCCGGCAGGACGGGCCACGGCGTGTCCCTTTTCGGACACGCCGTATCCCGACCGTACCCTGTACGGACACGCCGTGTCCTTCGAATTGGGGCCGAATCCGACACCTAGAGGTGTCCGACACGGGGATTCGGAGATACGAGGGCATTTTAGGAGTGTCCGGTTACTTAGTTTTTAAAGCATTGCAATTTACTTTACATGCAAATTAATTGCTCATAAGCATCAAGCTTTTAATTGATTCATCATTAGCAACTCACAATTTTAATTGTTCTTGAAGCTTATGCATCTTATGTTTACTTGAGAAAATATATACAGTGATCTTGTGGAACAATCTTATTAAGAGAATTTCCATTTTTTACATAGCACTTGCAAACTTACTTGCATATCATAGTAGGCATTCTGACTTAATTGCATATTTAAAATTTACCTCCAAGCATAAGCTTGGTCGATAGAAATCATAGGAAAAAGGCTTTTCTTGGAGAATTCTTCCATTTGGTATGAAGTAAGGTAAAGGTGTGTGACCCTGCAGTTATGAAGGTGGCTTGTCCCCTAGTAGGAACGAAGGCACACGCTGGCTCATAAGACTCAGGGGACGAGTATCGTTAATGACACCCCCATACCCTCGCCCTCTCTTTCTTACAGTCACCCCAATTTTCACCCCTTGGTAAGAGTAGAAGAGGAGGACTTATCACCTAGATTAAGCATTTTAGATTAAAAGTAACCAAGATTAATTGCATACAAATCTAGTTTAATTGCATCTCATGCTTTCATTCAGAAATCTATTTATCTTGAAAGAATTTTACTTCATTTAAGCAAATACATTTTCATTTCAAAGAGCAATACTATGAAGGCACTGGTTTCTCATATGTTTCATGTTTATCTTATGTATTGATGGTTATTGCTCATATCACGTTTTTGCTTATAAATCTGAAGAAGTAATCTATTTAACTCTAACAACTCTCCTAGAAAACTCACATCTTTAACATAGTTTTCCATTTAGGGACCACCCCCCATAGCTGACCTAAGAGATAGCTTAAACGGAGAGAGTCAGGATTAGTGTGACAGCCCCCTTCTCTGAGTTCCTTTCCACCAACCACACCTTGTGGGGTTAAAGGCTTTTCCCGCTAACTATAGGTAGGTGTAGGCAGCAAGCGATAACAGTACTCAAACGGGGAAGATCATGAGAACACTAGCAATCTCTTAGGACCGTAGACCTATTACCTGCACATCAAAGACCAAGCACACGGGGCAACATGTTTTTGCGGCGTCTTATGATCACCCTTGCTTATGTTAGGCCATAAAAATCAAGGGAGAATTAAAAAAAAATTCTAAATGCAATTCTAATCTAAATGCAACTACTCTAACATGATAAAATGAATATGATGTTAGTTCTAATGTGAAAAATCAACATGCAATGCATCCTACTCTAACTTGCATATAATACAATATCAAGTATCAAGGAAAGGGATGATACAACTTAATTTTACCGGTTGTGTACAAATTTCATTGTCAAGTTTAGTAATGTAATAGTAATCTTGACAGGAATAGGGTTTTTGTCAACCAACACAATGTCCCCAACTTTGAATTCCCTTTTAGCCCTCCACTTCTTGTTATGCTTTTCATTTGGCCTTTTAAGGATGCGAACCTCTTGAGAGGGAATAATAGGGGCTGGTTTCTCAGCCTAGGGGATATTGTAATACAAAATTGTGCTTGGTTTTACCACATGAGTTGGGTACAAAGGTTCTCTATAGAAAACGAAAGGGGTTCCATCAGACTGTTGGATGGTGACATAAGTCCATTTGAAGTTGTACACCTACCGTGGTGCCCCACTTCCTAGACAATAACATTTCCCACACCTTAGGAATATCTATGACCAAACCATCCATGAGTAATGAGATGCCAGGGTTCATGGCTAATGACACCTTCATATGTTTTATGAGGCCTTCCACTTCAACTAGTTGGGAGTTGAAACCACATAAATTCTTGTGCTTACGAGTGATGTTAATATTTAGTTTCTTCATGACATTTAAAGGCATGATATTTGCGGAAGCCACAAAATCCAATATACAATTATGCAATAGGAGGTTAGTAATAGCTAAGGTGAGAAAAAATGGCTCATGACCTTAGTTAGAACTTAGTATTGGAAAGTTGTATATTTTTCAATGTGATTGGTGTGTCCTCTTCTTCAAACCCTAAGGCTTTCTTGGCTTTCCATTGCTGGCGTGGGAGTTTCACCAACTCCTTTAAGGGAACTTGCATAGTCATCTTTCCTAAAGCATTGCCTACATCAACATCAAGCTCAACCTCTTTTCCTTTAGTTTTATGCTTGGGTTTCTCCTTTGGAGGATCCTTTTGGGATTTATTCTTATTGGGAGAATTCTTCTTTGAAAGCTCCTTAGGAGGACTTTCTTTTGGAAGAGACTACTTAGGAGGAGATTCTTTCTTGTTAGGTTCTTTAGAGCTTGTGGGGGTGTCTTTGTTCTTTCATGAATATTGGACCCCTTTAAATCTCCCACTATCATCAACATTGAGGATTGGCTCATCCTTTTCTTCTTTGAGAGTTACTTCACTAATCGAAGAATACTTTTATGTACCACCCAACATAATGTTGAAGGCACAGGATTCCACAATTTTTGCTTGCTCGTCACCTTCCTCATCTTCACTTTCTTCTTCATCACTCTATTCACTCTTAGAAGATGATTCTTGTTCATGGTTCTTGTTCCATTTGGGGCTAAAGTCTTTGGAACATGGGCTGAGCTTTGATTGCTTGCATTATTAATTTTCCTAGGAAAAGGCTTGTTCCTGGGAATAACGTTTGACATTTGAGCCTTTTCAAGAGCAATGAACTTATTCATGTAAAGCTTGTCCCTTCAGTTCATTTCCTCAGATAGTTTGTCAAGCTTCTTAAGGACTACAAGAAGGGTTTCCTCATTTTGATCTTTAGGCTTATTATTTTTAGCTTCAACCTTAGCTTTAGGATGCTCAAACATCTCGATTTTGGAAATCTTTTAAGTTTTGTTCAACCTTAGTGAGTGACAATTTATTTGGCCTCAGTAAGACTCTTTGGTTTCTTATCTTTCAATACATATGTTAGATGACCACCAACAACCTTAGTGAATTTGTCAAGGATAATTGCATCAGGATGTCTCTAACTACCTTGTCAAATTTTTGGATGAACTCTTTGATGTCTTCTCTTCCCTTACTTATGTGGTAAAACTTTTATATGTTGAAAGACCCTTGGGCATCAGATGACAATCTCTTTATAAAAACATCTTCAAATTGGTAAGAGCCACCTGTGAAAATTCCGTCAACTCAAGAATCCTACTGGAGCAACTGATGGAAAGTCTTCTATTTGTTATTTACTTAACAAATTACTAACTGTGTTCTACACGCAAATATTGAAATCCATTCACTACAACCTACAAAAATTAACTGCGGAAGAATTACAAGTGCGGAAACAAATCTGAACAAACATAGATCACACAACCATTCGACACAGTTATTTTTGGACTAATGTCCCCAGAAAAACCCAGTGCGGAAAAACCGATGTAGCAGATCTGAGGGTTTATATATTATGCAGTAAATATTATGAGTACAAATCTATGATTGACACACCATCAAATCATACAGAGAAACTGACAGAAGAGATCTTGTGAGACAAACCTCACTCCACCACGGGAACTCGACACTGATCTGAACCATGATTGGACTGCCCTGCGCTGCCTCTGTGCAGTATCTGCGTCACAACTATGGCTTCCCTCTGCCTCTGCGTTGGTCTCACTACTGACTGGAAACAAAAGCTTTCTGGCCTACAAAAAATATATCCGGGATCTGACACTGGCTCTGCACTGTCTCCTCAGCAGGAAAACGACTTCCCTTCTTGCTCTACGTAGTGACTGTGTAGGCACTGCGTCACTGGCTCTGCGCTGCTGCTGCAACTCTCTCTGTCTCTGCTACTATGTACTCTCTAGCTCAGGAAACCTTCCAACCGGAACTACTGCCCCTCACTGCAAAAGATTTCTCGATCAAATTTTTTTTTTGAGCACTACTCACTAAAGAAACCGATCTTGTGTCTCCAAAATGTATTTTCCAAACAACCCTTCAAGCCAATCAACGAATAAGACATCAATGACCCAGATTATATCTCTAATCAACGAATAAGATTAAATTTTGACTTGATCCATTTATTCTAGATCATTCTCACTCATATTCTATTAAATCACTTTAATTATTTTATTTTCCTAAGTTTAGACTTAGGGTCCCTTTAAAAATAATTAATTATCTTTATACAATACAATCCGAGTGGAATTTCACCAAACAATTTATGGGTTATCTAGAATACATGTGTCTAAGCCTCTCCACAAAATTTGAGACTTGGAGGACATCCGATGCTACCCCAAATCAACATCACCTATGCCACCTGGACAGAGACTAAGATACCATTCCCTTTCTTGTCCCTAGAAATATAAAGCAAATAGAATCACGATCCTATCGTCATCCTATATTAATCTTGGGGATATCATCCAATAGAAGTCATCAACATGGTCATGAGCACTTTTGGTGGTATCTCCTTTGAATTTGGGCAACCAGTCATTATATTTCTCAAGAAAAGGTCCAAAAACACTAGCCAAGGGCCTCTTGCTTTTTGGGACTTTGGATTGGTTTTGATTTTGGTTGGCATTGGAAGTGGTCACCATATCGGGAGTTGAATTACCAACCTTTTCAAATTCAAGGAGAAGGTTAGTTCTAACGGGTGATGGAGTTCGTTCTCCCCTTCTTGCAGCAACCCTAGTTAAAGGAGGAATGTTGTCACCTTCAAACAAACTAGGGGATTGGACAATAAATGGATTCGCCAGAGGAATATTTGAAATGTCGTCAACGAATCAATTCCTCAATGATTTACGGGAGGCAGACTTTCTTCTTCCCTGACAACGACGCCAAAAATTTTATCGCTCAATTTAGCAGCGGTCCTAGGAGGGGTTCCTAAAGGGACTACTACTAGATCAAGTGGCAACAATTGGGACAAGGACCCACTGTCACCTCAGTTGATGTCACCTACTCTTTACGAACTTTCACCAATAGGAGGACTCTCGGTATGAAGGAAATCACTAATGAATGATAAGTCAATAATAGAATAGGTAGTGATTTATACAACCCATTCACAATAGATACTCAAATGATAGGGTTTGCTTGGTTTAGAAGCAAGGTGTGGGGCACTCCAAGAAAGGCTCATAGGAGGCCTAGACCTAGGGATTAAAGATATTTATTGATAAGGGATGCACTAGACCTAAGATTCCCAGGGGAAGAAGGTTTCAAGGCAGCTTTGTGAAATAAGGAATGGTGAAGAAATGGGAGCAGAAAGAAACCTCAGAGGGTCCAAGCAAAGCCTAAGGTTTCAGGTGAAACTTCAAACAAAAGGTCTAGACTAAGCAAGGGAGAAGAAGGGATCAAAATAATTGAAATTCCTTTGAGTTTTCAAGTGAAATAGATGCCTTGGAAGGCCGCTAACCTTGAAGGATCCAGGGATAAATGATTTGGCAGTTAGGGCTTCGAGTATCTCACAAATCGACCGTGGGATTGACTTCAAATTTGGAGGGCATGTAGAGGATACACCAACACAACTCCTCACCAACTCGTTGAGGAAACCAATGGCTAGAGTAGAAATCGTTGGATGCCCTTGGAAGGACATCTAGGGTTAGGGCATGGAAATTTAATAAAGGAGAAAGGAGTCAAAGTGATTTTGATCAAGGATTTTCGCTTTATCAAGGAGCCTTATTGCAACTTCACATACCCTAGAGAAGCACCTACATTGTGGAAACAAGGATTTATACTTTGTTGTGCAAATAAAAGGATTTTCAAGGTGCAAAGAGTTAAACCACCCTAGGAATAATTTGATCTTCTTGCCAAGATGAATAATGTATAGAACGAACCAAGATTACATGTCTATGAATTTTGCATCATCAATTAGGGCACAAAATTAATCAAGCATATCGTTCCATACATTAGACAAATTATATGAGAAATTCTGCATAAAAAAAGCACTTCGATGACAAGAAGACTTATCCACCCAATAGACTTGCAAAAATGAAGCTTCGAGACAAATAACAAATATCCAAACATCAAGATGCATCAATTACTCTCCAATTCGTCCATCAAATTGTTGGTTCGAGTTCTTTTTCCAAAGAGATATAGATCCAAGAGATGATGAGGAATGAAATGAACCTTTAATCAATTTATATGATCATCTAAGGGATTTGAATTTCCTAATCAGGCCTAATGATGCCCCTAATTTTGTGAGGAGGCTTGGACATCAGTATTCCAAAGAACCCAGAAACCGTTTGTGGAAATTCCACTCGGTTCATGTTTTATTAAAATAATTAATTATTTTAATGTGGTCCCTAAGTCTAACCTTAGGGAAATTAAATAATTAAAGAATATTAATAAAACAAAGTGAGAATCTTCTATAAAACGAAGATCAAGTCATGTTTTAATCTTAGCCATTGATTAGAGATCTAATCTGGGCCGTTGATTCAACGAGAAGATTATAAGAGAAGGCTTAAGGGTCATTTGGAAAGCAAGCCGGGCACACACTCAGTACCCGAAGGAAATAGATTCTGAAGGAATAGAATTCAACTTCAGAGGGAGAATTGCAGAGGTAGAGTTGCAAAGGCAGAAGAAGGAAGGGGAAGCCAGCAGAGGTAGAGAAAGGCAAGAAGAGGAGGACGCAGGGGGTCACAGAGGTCAGCGCTGAGCAGCAACACTGAGTTCCCATGCAGAGTGACAGTCCAATGCAGGGATTGCACAGAAGACCGCGCAGAGGGAGATAGGGTGTCTTCCAGGTGTCAGAAATTCTCCCAGAGGATTCGGGGAATTTATCTCAAGTGTATTCTAGAAGTTTGCTCGTCTATTTCTTGTAAATTATTTTCCTTGCTAAAGAATAATACAAACCCTCATCTGTTGCACCGATTTTCCCGCATTTGGTTTTTCCGGGGACAGTTGTCCAAAAATAACTGTGGTCATGTGATTGTTTCTATTACGTTATATGTGTTCTTCCGTTTTCTACTTATGGTTAAGTGAATACTGCAGTTGTGTTTATGTTGAGAATTTACTAGAAGAAATCTATAAATAACTTATCATAAATAAGTAGGCGAAATAAACCTATCACTGCACTAGTATTTTAGTTTGAAAATTTCACACCTTCGATGCTAGGGCCACATTCTCCTGTTCATTCTCACCCTCCATGCCCTTGTTGTTGCTTCCGCTGATGGTACTCTTTAATAGAGCTCACCTCAACTCCTCCTGCTATAGGTCTGACCACATCCTATCCCATCTAGGCAAGTTGTCTCGGCCCAAGATACCTTGGATAAAGTCTTGCCACTCCTTTGAGAGATTGTTCACTGCCAACCATACAAGCTTTGTCAGTTGAGGTGCCTCCCCAACGACTACAAGTTGATCTCAAACCTCTTGAATCTTGGTGAGGAAGGGATCTATGCCTTCATCCCTCTACATCCTGATGCTTCTCAACTTATCTTACAGGAACATCTTTCGTTGCTCGGAAGAACTCTAATATCGTTGGTTGAGAGTGTCCCACATTTCCTTGGTAGTATTCTTGCCAGATACATGCGAGACTATTGTGAAAAATCCAAAAATCTGGATTCCTACTAAAACAAATCTGAATTACTTCCCTATTATTTTTCATAATTATTTCATTACAGTGAAATAGCGAAGTAATTACTAAAGCAATATACACAAATAATGTTGCGGAATAAATCTAAGTGCTAAAACAAACTGAACAAAATACAATGAAAAACATCCACATTTGACACAGTTATTTTTGGACTAAGTCCCTGGGAAAACCCAACTCGGGAAAACTGGTGCAGCAGATCTGAGGGTTTTGTATTATTAAGCAGCAAAATCTTGAGTACAACTAGGGTGCCAATATCCAGCTCACCCTTCAGAGAAATCTAGACAACTGATGAAATTGTGAGATATACCTCACCCTGCAAGTCCCCGACTGATCTAAACAGCGCTGGTGAAACCCCTCTCTGCCTCTGTGTGATTGCCTATGCTGGGACTGCGTAAGCCTACATGGGAAAGCTAAGGAATTGCGTCACCTCTCTCTACAACTGATCAAGCTGATCTAAGACAGAGTTTTGGCCCTCCTGGCTCAGAAACCCCAGCCTCTAGCTATCTCCGGACTAACTCTGGAAGGCACTGCGTCACTTCTGCATGATTCCCTTCAGGGACTGCATCACCCCTTCAGAAAACTACGCTGTCTCTCTCTGCATCACTGTTGCCTCTCTCTAAAATGTACTCCTGGTCCTCTTGACCAGTTACTGCCTCTGCCCCTCTTTGAATCTGATCACTGAATCAAAATCACTTAGCAAACCCTGCCCTAGTGATTCGATTCTAACCAAAAGTTGTGTCTCTTCACACAAACTCGAAAATGTCAAATGCTTTATGTGCTCAATTTGTTTTCCATAGGCCCCTCACCCTCCTCCTTATATTCTTCCGTTGATCCTTCAACAGCGAAGATTAAAACATAATCAAGGGCTAAGATTAACTTGAAGGTGATCCATGACTTTATCTAGAAGATTCACACTTAGTTTAATTAATACCCTTTAATTAATCAATTTCCCTAAGTTTAGACTTAGGAAAACCTTAAAAAACGATTAATTAATTTAATTAAACCATCTCTATGTGGAATTTTCCAAAACCATTTCTGGGTATTATGGAATACATGTGTCTTAGCCTATATACAAAGTTACAAGGCTAGAGCACATTTGATGCTACCATAAATCAACAACTATATGGTCCTGGACTCCATCTTGGATCCAACCGCTTCACCTTCGCCATCTCTTTCCTGTATCACTTCAACTGATCTGCATCATGAGGAACTGCCACCACATTATCTACATAGGCTTTCAAGCCATGTTCATCCAGCAGGAAGGACATCCTCGCCTTCCAGATGACAAAGTTGGAGGATCCCTCCAACATATCCTGATCTCTAATCCCAGCTGTGTCCGTCTCTGAATCTTGTCAAAAATCTCCCTCTTTCTCACTGCTCGATTATTGAGTATGCTACACGCACTCCCTTTTGGAGTGAGAAAAATTGCTCACATCTTCTACCAATCTACAATTGAAAAAACAAATTTCTAATACTTGAAACCCCCCAAGAGAAATTTTCCTCAGTGTGTGCCTTTCTCTTCCAACGGATGCTAATTCTGCTCTAGCAAATTGCTGCAAAACCCTCTGTGCCCATATCTACTCAACAAAATTTATGATCTACTCATCGGAACCCTCTATCCAGCAAATTCCTGCAATTACACATGAATTCTTGTAATTGCAAATTTTTGCAATTACATGCGAATTCTTGTAATCACGAATTCCTGTAATTACACATGAATTCTCGTAGTCAAAAATTCTTTCAATTATGCACAAATTTCTGCAGTGAAACCCTCTCGCTACTAAGGCTAATTGACTTTTCTGCTAACTGCAAACTGAAAGTCGAAGCCTGCCTCTGCAATTCACACTCTACGCAAATCTGGGAAAAATTCACTCAGATCTCCCTCTAAACTATGAAATTTTCTCCCTCTTGCTACTGAGCTTCTGATCTGATCAATAATGCTCTGATACCATGTGAAAATTTCAACTCTATTGCAGCAACTCGAAATTATTCTTCTAACTCTAAATTAATTAACAATTTATTTTCTCACACAAATAATGAATAATTCACAACTGCAATTTTCACCATTCTATGGAAGATAAACTGGAAAGTAAGAAAATACTGGCACACACACACACACACACAAATTTTGACACACTTATTTTTGGACTAAAGTCCCCAGAAAAACCCAACTTGGGAAAATCAGTGCTGCAGCAGAGGGTTTTTATTATTAAGCAGCAGTGAAATAATCTGAGTATAACTGGATGTTGAAATCACAGGAATACTGGCCAAAAAAATTAGTGAGACAAATTTTGTCTCACCTAGCACTGATCTAGCTCTGAAATTGGCTCTCAATGGGCTCCACGAAACCCCTGCGTCAAATCTGCGCAAGAACTTAGACGCTCTGCCTGGAACTACAACTGATCAAGTCGTCTGCCCAATCCAGAAATCGGTATCCCCTTCCAAAAATATTCTCGGCCTCCAGTAACTGAATTGACCCTCTATCTGGGTAAATCGAACTCTGCCTCTTAAGCTTCTGCGCAACCTCACTGAGTAAACTCAACCCTCCTGTAGATGACTCTCTGGATCTGGAAGACTTCCTCTGGACTCACTATCCTTTCCCCTCTCTATGTTTCCTTCCCCTCTCTGGTTCAAACTCTTCCAACCACTGTTGTTGCTCTCTAGAAAAATGAACTGCTCAAAGAAATCGATCTCTAAGTGCGTGTTCTCCATCTACCCATCGACCTCCTCTTATAGTCTCCAATTGGGACTCCAATAAGATTAAAACATAATCAATGGCTGAGATTATTTCTAGATCAATCTGTGTGAGTTTCTAGATGATTCACACCTTTCTCAATTAATACTGATTAATTAACTACTTGTCCTATGTTTAGACTTAGGAAATATTTAAAAACAGGCTAGTAATGTAATTGAGACACTTCTAGGTGGAATTTCCAGAAAATATTTTTGGGTTATGGAGAACTCCTGTGTTTTAGCCTCTCCACAAAGTTTCGAGGCTAGAACACCTCCGATGCTACAAAAACTAACAGATCAGAGGTATGTATCTAAAGTTGATCAAAAACAAAAGGGACTAGATGAATCTTCAATA
Organism: Pinus albicaulis; assembly: GCA_034641835.2. Taxonomy (NCBI): domain Eukaryota; kingdom Viridiplantae; phylum Streptophyta; class Pinopsida; order Pinales; family Pinaceae; genus Pinus; species Pinus albicaulis. Next base: position 437,867,068 of record CM076579.1, read on the forward strand.
GAAATTAGTAGGCTCAGAAAGGAAAATGAAAGGCAAAGGGACCAAATACAAATTATTAACAGGGTAGGTAGCTAAAAAGCCACTCTTCTGAAGCTACAAGTAGAAGAAGCAAAAGAAGGAAGGAAATTCTTGAAAAGAAGATTTCAGGAAGATTTTGCTCAAAAGCAGAAGGAACTTGACGTTGCCTTAATTGAAATAAACAAGCTTAGGAAAGAGAAATTGTTGGATGATGAAAGGAAGAATAACAACACTGCCTTAATTGAAATAAACAAGCTTAGGAAAGATAAATTGTTGGATGATGAAAGGAAGAATAACAACACGACTAAATTGAAGGTGAAGGAAAAAGATGCAAGTAAAGCCCCATGCAACAAAGGTACAAAGTCCAAGTCCCCACATAACAAGATTGATGAGAAGACTGACAGCAGGATCCCTCAAAAACCAAATCGAGATGATGGACAGAAGAAGGTTTAAAATGTTGTCGCTCGAGAAGAAATCAACAAAAGGTTGCACCTCCTCCAAAGGAGGATGATTACAGAAGAGCATCAAGACATGACACCTCATCTACGTACACTAGCATGTTTAATGGTTGTTGACCACACTTTGTCAACGACCCCATAGCAGTACACCCCCATTTTTTCAAATGGGACTTATCATGTTTGAGGCTCGTGTCATCCAGATTTCATCGCCGATCGACAGATTTTATAATGATGTAAACCCATTCTGCATTTTATGATGTAAATGATCTAAGTAAGACCGTCAATGTATGTAACAACCTAGGTAAGCCTAGTATGTTGTTAATGATCTCTATCCTAGGAGGTTTTTTGTCTCACTGATTCACGTAAGTGATCGGCAGAGTTTTTCCCTCCCCTCCAGCCTCACCCCAAAGCTAGGGTGGATTTTGTCATCAGCATGCTAAGTGAGTCCTAGTGTTTTCTATCGAGTCACTTGTAAAGTAGTTTGAGCTACTTGGTCTAGATCATATTGCAGTCATGAATTGGTATTTATTTGAGGTCTATCGAATGGGTTTTCCCCTTCATGTATGTAAATGTATTATCTCATGTAAAAGAGGGTTGGAAAAATAATTATAATCCCCTCTTAGTCAATTAATTAAATTTACTACGGTCAATTAATTAATAAAATCCTAAACAAATTTAATTGAATTAGGATCTAAATTAGGATTAAATCTTTAAAGGCAAAATTTGTGGGTACTTGGAAAATGATTTTGACGGCTCCCAAACCAAGGAATATTGAGAATTTTTTGAAATGTGTGGACCCACTTGGTTGGATGTTTGGATGAGTCAAGATCCAAATTTTGGGAGTAATTAACTCAAAAATAATATTTTTAAGTTAATTAAAATTGAATTAAATGATAAATTCGTTTTTTCCCCAAGATTTTAATTTCAACGCTCCGGATTAAAAGATAATTAAATCTTTTGGACGGTTGAGATTATTTTGACGAGGATCATCCAAACTAGCCGTTAGAGATATTGTTCTATAAATTTAGAGGTCTTTCTCATTCTTGAGTGATCCGATCTCAGGATCGTGCACTTGTTCTTAGAAGCTCTTGTAAATTTTTTGAGGAATAAAGCATAAAAGCACAGTTGCCTGATGGATGTTCCTTCTCAGGATCTATGTGGTGGTGTCTCTAAGCTACGCTACTTTGTTTCTTGTATTTTATGGTTGATGGCCTTCATGGATTAATGCGCATACGTGCATCTTGTGCGGTTTACGGAGTTATAAAATAACATTATGAATTTTATAAAGGTCTCATGTTGTTTTCTTAAATCTCTATCGATCTAAGATCCAGATCTAAGTGTGCAGGGAATTTTTTTTTTAAGATTGGGCGTCTGGGGAAGTCTTCGGTTGGACCAGCCGACTGTCAATAAACATAAATATGATAAGCTCTTTGTTTGTTAAATTCTATCTTACGATATTTGTGATTTTGCAGGGTTTCAAAGGCTTGTGCCTCTCATTTAAAAATTTTAATTTCTAAACTGTGCTAAAATGGATTCAAATCTGACCATGAGGGTTTTAAATCTGTAAATTAGCCCTGTAAATTTGTATTTATTCCTTAGGAATTGAGGGTTATTTTTCGTGTTTAGTTTTAGATATGACTGGTTTTGTGGGTTATAGGAATGTGGATTTCTGAAGTATCTCGATCATATTCTGAAAATCAGATCACACTGGTGGAAATTACAAATGACAGATTTGCAAATTTACTGTATAGCATCAGCGTGCATCGTTATTTTGCTAGCCAATTTATCCAACCATCCGTACGATCCGTACGGATTTTTTTGAGCTGAGCCTGCATAAATCCAAAATTGAAAGCAGAAGAGTTATAAAACGATCAACCCCTGCATTCTTCAGCTTATCGATTTTCTTGCCTTTGCGTCCGTACGATTTCATAAATTTTTCTCTGCTCATTTGCTGCCGTCCGTACGGCCGTACGGTTTTGTACGGCTATCTTTCATCAAATTGAACGCAGAAGCCATCAAATTAAATCCCGGTGCCATCCGTACATGATCGAGTTATCCTAATTTGCTTTCTGCAATCGCCAATTTCTGCATCCGCGTCGAATTCTTTGATTTCATCCGTCCGTACGCCGTACGGCTGTGCTGCACAGGTGGTTTATTTGATTTTCGTAGGTTTGATTTTTTATTTTTATTTTTTCGTTTTACTTTAGTTTTTAACTTTAGCATAGTTTTAGATTATTTTTATTTTTTTTTAATTTTAGATTTTAACTTAGCTTAAGTTAGCGTTAGATTTTAATTTTAGCTTTTGTTTTAATTTAAATTTTTATTTAATTTTTAGATTTTAGATTTTTAGATTTAATTTAGTTTAATTTAATTTTAGTTTAGATTTTAAATTTGTTTTGTTTAGTTTTAGCTTTTAGATTTTCAATTTTAATTTAGTTCCATTTAGTTTAATTTTATTTAGTTTAGTTAGATTTCAATTTTGTTTAGTTAGTATTTTTTTTATTTTAGTTTTAGATTCTTTAGATTTAAATTTAACCTTAGTTTTAGACTTAGGAATTTAAATTTTAAATTTTGGTTTTAGGATTTAAAAAAAATATATATATATATATATAAATTTCAAAAATTCTAAAAAATCTAGAAAATATAAAAATATAAAAAAAAATTCAAATTTTCTATAGTCAAATGTGTTAAAATTTTTCTATTTGAAGTTTTGACTATAGAAACATTTTCTGGATCGAAATTAATTGAAGCATCATAAATCTGGAAATATTGCAAATATCTGGCATTTTCATCTTGTGATAATATTGCTGTGGGTTTAAGATATTTTAAGGCATGGTTGTGGTGTTTTTCAATTAAATATCATTGTGATCAATCGTGTTTTAATAAGCAGCAGTTAATCGTCACTTACCTGTTTATAATTGCATAACGGGATTTTATTTGACTCCATAAGGCACTGGTCTTAAACGTGAAATCTAATCTAGATCTGTGGAATCTCGTTCTTTTTATCAAGTATTTGATGTCTTAGCTGTGTCTCCTCGATTTTTCATCCTCATTTCTAATAGGGTCTACCTCCCTTAGCTTGCAAGGAGACAACTTAAATAGAGAGATTGGGGATAAAGGTGACAGCCCCCAATCTGAGCCGTTGTCGCGGTGCCTTGACAATCTGTGCGACAACAATGGTCATTGTTTTTCATGTTCTAACTTTGGCCATATGGTTAGGTATTTCCATATGTACAACAGGGTTAATAATCAAAGACATTATCAACGAAATCAAAACCCTGGAAGCAGGTTTGCTAGATCCAACACAGATTTCAAACAAACTTAAGTTTGTCAAAAGAAAGTACATGTCACTAGTTCAATCATTCATGCCCAACATTGAGTGTTACAAATGGCATAATTATGGGCACATAGTTTGTGATTGCAAATACAAGATGGAATCTTTCATGAATGAACACTCTAACTTTAGGTACAGAAAGGTCTGGAGAAGAAAACAGATGCAAAAAGACCAAGCAAATGAGAAAGTCTCAGCAATCATGCTTTCAGGTTTTGTAAAGGAAAAGGGCATGATGAATCTTCGATGGAAAATGTTGAAGCTCAGGATTATTTGGCTGAAGAGTAGGTTGACACATTATTATGCAGATTCAACATGTTGACTCCCTGTCTTGTGAATAGGGAGATGGGGGAGTCTAAGTAGCAATAGTTTCACATTTGAAGATCAATCATTGACAAGTCGACAGATGGCAAATGGAAGATATGAAGAAGTATCATGGGGAATTTTAGTTGAGTAGCAGTTTTGGTAGGAAAAGTTGATCCATCTTGACAAATAGAATCAACAGCGACAATCAGTGTGAAGCATAACATGACAAGGTGAGATAGGTGAAGCATTAAGAAAGAAAATTTGTTAAAGGAAGACAGGCATCCTGCAGGAAGATAAAGGAAGGCATTTTGTTAGGGGGAGCATAGGCATGTTACACGTCCACGCGAAGCAGGCAAATTTTTCAGGCCCAACATTGAGTGTTACAAATGCCTAAACTATGGGCACATAGCTTGTGATTGTAGGTACATGATGGAATATTTCATGAATGACAACTCTAACATCACGTACAGAAAGTTTTGGAGAAGAAACCAAATGCAAGGAAATCAAACAAGAAACTCTCAGCATTCATGCTTTCAAGTTTAGCAAAAGGCAAGATGAATCTCTGATGGAAAATGTTGAAGTTCGGGATGACCCAGTCAAAGAGTTGGCTCACACATTATTATGAAGATTCAACATGATGACTCCTTGTCTTGTGAAAATTGAGATGGTGAAGTCTAAGCAGTGGTAGTTGCACATTTTAAGATCGATCATTGACAGGTTGACAAAAGGAAGATATGAAGAAGTATCATGGGCGGTTTCAGTGGAGTAGCAGTTTTGGTAGGCAAAGTTCATCCATATTAATAGGTAGAAACAATAGTGGCAATGAATATGAAGCATTGCATGACAGGGGGAGATAGGAGGAGCATTGAGAAAGAAAATTTCTTAAAGGAAGACAGGCATCCTGCAAGAAGATAAAGGGAGGAATTTCGTCAGGGGGAGCATAGGTAGGTTATAGGTCTACTGGAAGCAGGAAAATTGTCAGGAGGGGTCACCCTTTTCCAGTGATGTCAAAGGGGGACAAAAATTAGGAGAAGGATATTGAGGTGGCATGAAGTCAGGGGGAGCAGTGATCGCAGGGGTAGTATTTGTGTTGCCATCAATGACAAAGGTACATGATGGAATCTTTCATGAATGACAACTCTAACATTAGGTACAGAAAGGTCTGGAGAAGAAACCAGATGCAAGAAAATCAAACGAGAGACTCTTAGCAGTCATGCTTTCAGGTTTAGAAAAAGGCATGATGAATCTCTGATGGAAAATGCTGAAGTTCAGGATGATCCAGTTAAAGAGTTGGTTCACACATTATTCTGAAGATTCAACATGTTGACTCCTTGTCTTGTGAAAATTGAGATGGGGAAGTCTAAGCAGTAGTAGTTGCACATTTGAAGATCAATCATTGACAGGTTGACAAAAGGAAGATATGAAGAAGTATCATGGGCAGTTTCAGTGGAGTAGCAATTTTGGTAGGCAAAGTTCATCCATATTAACAGGTAGAAACAACAGTGGCAATGAATATGAAGCATAGCATGACAGGGGGAGATAGGAGGAGCATTGAGAAAGAAAAGTTCTTAAAGGAAGACAGGCATCCTACAAGAAGATAAAGGAAGGAATTTCGTCAGGGGGAGCACAGGCAGGGTACAAGTCTATAGGAAGCAGGAAAATTGTCGGGGGGGTCACCCTTTTCCATTGATGTCAAAGGGGGAGAGAAATCAGGAGAAGGAGATTGAGGCGACATGAAGTTAGGGGGAGCAGTGATCGCAGGGGTAGTATTTGTGTTGCCATCAATGACAAAGGAGGAGATTGTTGAATGGTGTTGTTGTTGATGTAAACATCGTTTATTGAACACTCTTAATATTTGTCTAGATTACATTATTTGGAAGCTCCAATGGACGGTTGGTCAGAAAGCCTAGTAGCCCATTTTGTTGAACAAAATAACATGACAATTCATGGTTCCTCAAGTCTGACTCATCCTTGTTGGATTCTCCTCGTTGAGTTGATTCCGGTGGTATGTAGCACGCCACAAGAGGCGTCACGATTTGTGAGTTATGCGAGTTATGCTTGTTTAAAGTTGAAGGACCCAATTTTTGGGTAATAATCCCAAAAGAAGATGATATGGGAGTCCTTCATTGGCCAACATATCATCTGCATCAAGGGTGTTGGGCATTCATTAAGTTCTAAGGCTAACATAATTCTTGAAGGCCTTAAAGTTTATTTTTATATATCCACAAGGTGTCTTAGACTTCAAACAAAAATCAAACTTATAATTCTCAAAGGCAGAGGACCTCCCACAAAAAGGGTTTCCCTCCAAGTCAAACTTAGATTAAAATGTTGGTGCCAAAAGTTTGAATTCAAATTTTAAATCTCCTTCCAAAAATGGATCTAAACTGCCTCATGAAAGCCCCTCCATGTCTACATAAAGACAGTCAATTTACCCTCCAAGGCAAGTATTAAAATGATTATCTCTTTAATCAATGTGCTCAGAAATTATCTTCCAACCCTGTGGAGTAATGCTAGATCAAACGAGAGGGTTTTGGAGAAAGTTTTCATTGAGTTTTTGGTTTTCGAGTTCGTTGTTTCATTCTAGTGATTGTTCTGTGGAGTCTTCTTTGCCCAGAAAAACTAAGGCTTGTCACAAGGATTTTTGGCCTACCTTCTGAAGAAAATCAATGGCTTATTTTAAGTGAAGCCTCAATTTATATAGAACAATACACTTATTACTTTACAATCTTTGCGACCTTCGTTCCAAGAAATTACATATATCTTTGCGATCATCTTCTCTAAGCTGTGACAGGTTATGGATCGCTAAGCCACACATTATTTGTTTGAAGTGTGGAGCTATTCCGACCCCTTCTCTAGGGAATCATTCTCCGTTGGATGTGAAGGCCAAGATTGTTAAAGGCCATGCATTATCAGTAAGATTCTAGAGTGTTATTATTTCGGAAGGCACCCCTGCGCAATCTTGATGTGGCTACAGGAAATACAACTAAAGAATAGTTGTTTGTGAACAATGTGGAACACAATCACTCGATTGTGTCAGTAAATGATCCAACAGTGGCTGAAGCCGCAGAAGCATAGGTAATAGAGGCACTTTCAATAACGCTTGCAACGCAACTTATTAGATCCGACAATCTTCGACGTAAACCAAATCACATTGTTATTACATCACTCAGTCAGTCGATGCATTTTTATGGTAGGTGTATTACATCATTATTACAGTTGCACACATGGAAGCCTCACAATGCCATAGATTTTACTAGTGAACAGACTCGAGCTCCTGCGAACAAGTAGCATTGTCTCTCATACATCAAGTGCTCATCGTGAGCTGATGTGTTAATAGCAAATTGAGTTGGAAGTGGTGCAACTCATAGGTGTTGTATTGTATATTCAAGATCTCAAGTTTGAGCCTTAACTAGTGACATATTTGAACAAATTAGTAGCATACACACAATTCATCTTTCTTTGGATCAAATGACACATATCTGAGCCCTTCTACGTAGAAGTCTAAGACATATAGAATTGATTAAGGTATGAAACCTCCCTTTAATGCCATAATTTATTCTGAGCAGCAAGCACAAGACAAGGAACACGAGTTTTATAAGACTTTGGGTAGATTGTGACCTAGACATGAATATTGACCCGATGATACTTCACATAGCCACGATTATGTGTTGAGATAGGTGGATCAACAATATATTGAATACTTTATGTTTTGGCCACTATATGATTATAATACATCACAACATCTGATGTGGAAAACATGCTTCAAATTAATCATACTTTTGATATGTGATATTTGATTATGTCAACTGCATAATCAACCAAAAAAAACCATGTTGTAGCACCAAAGCCTGTATAATCTGTAGAACAGTGCTTGGAAATGTACAAATTGTAGAACATTTAACATAGCATATGGTTTATTATAGTTATTTGTATTTCTCAAAGTCATTATTCACCCGAATTGAGATTTGAAAGAAGCATTGAGATCAAAGATCAAAGATAGACCTTGTTGAAGTGAATGAAGATAGTGCCTAATACTAAATAGTTTTGACAGTGACATTGCAGGGTTGATTATGGTTTGGTTGTCCACTTGCATATTGATGGTTTGGTCATCTAGTTAATGTTTGAGACAACAGAGAGGGCTTTCATGATTTCGTTGCAATAGTTGAGACATTGTAAGGTTGGGCACATGACAAATTGGTGGTATCTAGTTCTGTGCTTGTGGGAACAAGTAAACAGCGAGAGCAGTGACAATATTATAGGATTGTGATGTCAGAGCAGATACGGTGCAGGTCATTGTGCTAGTGGATTGGACATACTTTTGCTGCAGTTATTGATAGATAAATCTATACGACGAGCAGTGTTGATTACAGTTGTGAAACCAGGGTTTCAATTGCGCAAGTTGAGGTATTGTATTGGCATTCATAACTAGGGTTTGATGTGCAAATTGAGCAGAGGTGGAATTGATTGACAATTCCTTGTATTATAGTATTGTTATCAAGCACAGGTGGATCCAATCTGAAAATTGTGAAACATGGTCTGTCGGCTGATCAGGGTGGCAGGGTGGTGCAAGGCAGGAGAGTAGAGTCTCCTTCAGGTTGGATCCTGATAACACTTCAAGGCGCAGGGTGGTACTAGGGCACTACGTGTTGGAGCATTTGTCCAGTAGCAGCTGGTTAATAGGGTGTTGGAGCATCTGTCGGATTGGAGCTTGAAAAAGTAGGGTATTAGAGCGTCCTTTCGATTGCAGCTGGTTAATAGGGTGTAGGAGCATCTGTCGAATTGGAGCTTGAAACAGTAGGGTATCAGAGCGTCCTTCCGATTGCAGCTGGTAGACAGGGCATAGGAGCGTCCTACACGTTGCAGCCTGTAAATCAAGGGGTTGGAACCTCCTTCAATCAGAGTTGAAAACTTGATGTAAATCTTTGAAAGATAAATATTAAGAAGCGTTCGGTGGTTTTTCTTCTAGAGGGGTTTCCATCTAAAATATTTGTGTCTATTGTCTCTATTGTTATTAATTGTTGAATGGTGTTGATGAATATTTATGTTTAACTAATGCTAATAACAATTAATGCTCTGTGAAGTTAAAAAAAATACTAATTGATAAGAAATATTGATTCACCCCCTCTTAGTATTTCCAACAACTCTAGCCTGATCATTTTGTTCCTTATAACTAGCATATCTATGTTAAGTGATATCCCTCCTGCCGAGACTCCTCCCATCAGTGAAAGTCCATAAAAAACAAGGGGTTTTGGTTGAGGTGACATTGGGCCTTGCCCCATTGTTAGCACTTTCTCTAGTTTTTGTCTTATAGGGTTTCCCTTTACAAGGTCTGCTATATTTTGTGGTAACATGGCCTGAAATGACCTATTTTAAATGAATAGGGAAAATAAGAATTCCTATGAGATCAACTTGAACAGTGGAGGAGTTCCCCATTGGGATGGAAAGGATTTGAGGTTTTCTTGAATAGGAACCATATCTGGGCTGTGACAATTACTCGATCTGAATCAAATACAGAATTTCCCCCTAACTATTGGAAAGCCCACAAAGAGCCTTTGGTTGCTATAAATATGTGAATTATATGTATATTGTTATAGGAATGAATTCCTAGCTGAAAGGATTCTACGAGTACAATACCCTCGGGATAATTAACATGGATTTCTCCAACTGAAATGGAAATGGGATTTAAGCCTTAGGTTTCTTGCTTGAGAATGAATGACAAGTTTTCCATCAATTAGCTCAAGTTATTAGGTGGCCAATGGCATCATTTTTCCACATAGAAGTTGTCTAAAGAATGCCCTAATCTCATGAATTTGGATGCTAAAGTAGGTTGCGTAGGAGTTGGTCTCCTCAAAGGAGTTTGGGGCAATTTTATGCCCAGTCAATGTCGAAATCAATTAATGGAAGCCTGTATTTTTGCAAATTTTAGAATTTATGGTTTTAACCTTAGCCCTTTGTGATATTCCCACTTCGCAATATTGCTAAGGGAAATATCAATCTTGTCCAATTTTGCCTTTTCATGTTTGCACTTAGGAGATGTGGCTTTAGAGGCCCCACATGAATTTTGGGATTAAGTGGGGGCCCAAATATTAGGAAGGAAAGAAACCTTGTGGCTCTAGTGGAGCATGGGGGCCACCCCATGGAGGATTACAACCCACATGTAGAATATGCTCTCAATGGAGCGAAGTTGGTGGGGGGAAGTCGAGCTGGGCCCACATGGGCATTTTGGAGGCTCTTTGATAAAAAGAGCAAGAGGCTCTCATTTGGGCTCTCATTCATCATTTCTGAACTTGGCTTTTGACATAGCACGCTTGAGCAAGTGCCAAGTCTGCAGTGTTGTTCAGCATACGGGTGTTTCCGAGCGGAAATCCCAGCCCTTGCTTCGGTGGACTTCGAGTGCCAACCCAAAGAGGGAGTTCTACCTGAGTTCCATTCATACCAGTAGTAGAGAAGCCATACTAAAGCGCAGAGGCAGTCACGGCAGCGCAGGGACTGCGCAGTGTTTGGTAGAGTCTCCAGGAGCTTGTGGAGTGAGGAGATTTGGAGCTGGTGATTTGGTAGGGAGGCTTGGGAAGTCTTCTAACAAGGTTTTCTAATATTTTGGGAGCATTGGGCAGCAGATTTCACAGCAGGAGTGTTATACCCAGCAGTAGAGCCACCCAAGCATAAGGAGGTCGATTTTCCGGGGTCAAGATTTGGCCAAACCCTTCGTGGGTTTTTCTGGGTATTGTGTGGGGAGGCTAGGATTAATTTCCTTGAATTTTCTGAGCAAATCTTCGGAGGCAGCAACACATTTCTGGGTTATTCCAACACAGATCCAGGGCAACGCAATGTTTCAGCTGAGGAGGGTGACTTGTACCTCATTTTGGGCTTAGCTAGCTTTCTTAGAGCAAGCCCAAGTGCACATTTTCCAACACCTTATTTGTACACCCTTATTCAGTAATAAAATGGCTTGGCAGTTCAATTTTGGTGTAAAACTGTGCATCTAATTTATATTTTTGTTTTTGGTGTAAACTGTGCATCTGATTTATATTTTTGTTTGTGTGATTTTATGTCTGTGCATGCCTATTATTTACCGTAAAAATTTCCTTAGGGATATTACAATGGTATCAGAGCTTCGTTCTTGGCTAAGCTATGGGGATCTTTTCCTATGAACGAGGAGGATAGGCAGTTCTTGGAGGAGGCACGCTTGGAGGTTGAGGAGTGAAGGGAGTTAGGGGCTGAAATTTGAGGAGGATTCTGGGAGAGTATTTTTTGGTAGATTGCAGCCATTTTGAGGACCCTTAACAGCAAATTTCACAAGTGGATTGAATTACCCAGCAGAAGAGCCATTAAGGGAAAAGAGGGTCGAAATTCCAAGGAGAGGCCAAGATTAATTTGGTAGCATTTTCTGGGCATATTCGAGGGGTCAAACAAAGATCCAAACTCAGCGAGCAGCTAGAAGAGCTAGGGGAAAATTGGGTTGAAATTTCAAGGTTAACGTTTGGCCAATTCCTTCGTGGGTTTTTATGGGTTATTGTTGGAAAGGCCAGGGTTAATTTCCTAGAATTTGTTGAGCACCGGAGGAGGCCCTAACAACCATTTCTTGCAACTAGTAGCCCAATTTATGGGGAATTCAACGCAGAGCCAGAGAGAGATCAGCCAACAGCATTTGGGGGCCTTGCCTTCATCACTTGGGCTTTGCTAGCTTGCCTTGAGCAAGCCTAGGTGCACACTTTCCAAATATCAGATTGTAACCCCATGATTTTATAATAAAATGGCTTAGAACAACACAGTTTTTGGCTCTATATTGGGTGTTTGATTTCTGTGAAAAATTTATATGTATTTTTGCTATGTTCGCTTTGTGTATCATTATATATTTCCGTTAGCAATATTACAGTGGCATTAGGCAGAACATTACCCATCAAAGGTAATAGAGGTGGAAAATATGAGGGAGTCAAGGAGCAAAGGGGAAGCAACATTTGGTTGCCTCTTAGAGGCCCTAAATGATTTAGCCAAAGGGTAGAAGGGGATGTTGGAGGGACTCATTCAGCAGAATAGGGATAATATCATCCATCATGAGTCCTTATTTGGGGAGACTTTAGGGGTCTCACAACAGTGTGACCACCCTTCACAAGCCACTCACCCCACCAGCCTTTAGTAGGCTAACTAGGACCATGTTGCCTACATTTTTACCTTCAATACCGCGTGAGCAAGGTAGGCGGGATGATCAGATACCCATGGGAGATTATTTCCGAGAATGACAGTCCATGGGGGAAAACTTCAGAGAAGTTTTGTCCTTCAGAGATTACTGCCAGCTCAAGCAGGAAGAAAAAGGTAGGAACAGTGGGGGGTCTAGCACGCAGAGTTCCGAGTTACAGCGTACCATGGGGAGGATACCTTTTCCCATGTATGATGAATCACCAAGTACATGGCTCGAGCTTGAGTGTAAAAGTTGGATACCTTTTTCCAACTTAACTGGATGACAGACGAGGAAGCCATCAAAATGGCTAAGTCGCACTTGGAGGATGAGGGCACACAAGATTGTGGGGAGCTCTAGATACACCTAGTATGACGCAAGAGTCACCCTTGTTGGAGACTCCCTTGACCGCTCTGATTGACATCTTGGAGGAGAGAGTGGAGCATACACCCATAGGGCCATCCATTGATGAGGTGCTCAGAGACACATATGTGTCGACCGTTGAAGAGGTGCAATTCGTTGTTGAGATATCCATTGGTGAGATTTCCAAGGTAGTATCCGACTTTTCAAGTGATAGCAGTGCACAGTCGATTGGCGAGGTACCGGGAGACATGTCCACCATTGATAAGGTGCCAAGGGATACAGTGGTATCAGATGATGGTTGCCCACAACAATTTCATCAGTTCCAGGAAGACCTTCTAGCATTGAAGAAGAATGTCACGAAAGTGCGAGAGGCTATTCTACAACGGAACAAGGGGTTGGAGGTCATGAGAGCAGTTAGTGCAGAGTCAGCATCCAAACTGGCTCACGTTGGGGAGCAATTGGATTCCCTAATGGTCCAGCTAGAGTGCGCATTAGGGAATCAGAGCGACCCTCTTTAGACATACATAGATGGGGCTTGTAGAACTAGTAGGTTGCCTCTGCACAATTTATAAGGAGAGGCAGTCACCTCGATAGAGTTTGGGTGTTGACCAAGATGGTGAGATGAGGCGACATGAGTTGTGCAGGGTGCAACACTTGCGGGATGTAGGGCTTGTGCTATGTGCGGGGATTCTTGCATTCGATTCCTCTCTATGGGTTGGATGGCAAGAGATTTTGAGACGATAACTGGTAGAGTGGGTTGGACCCATCGAGATGGTTGTAGTCTGGAGTAAAGCACAGTGGGGGCTTTCAGACACCGAGGGCACTAGAGGTCCAGGTTGGCATTGGGATCCAGGTGGGGCTTCCTATCTGATATTAGACATGCGAGATGGCTATGGCATTGATGCAGTAGTCGACCCAGCGACTGAGCACATGCATTCCTTAGGGAAGTTCCAGTCGACACTAGCATCCAGGCGGTTTGTGAGCAAGCTCCATGCGCTCGCTCTATTGGCATGTTGGTTGTGCATGGGATCTCAAGATGGTTAACATTATATGGCGAGAGCTGGTGGGAGGAGGTGGCATGGATAGGCCACAAAACCAGGCATTGTATGGAGATGATGTTCTCCCATTGGTTTACTGGGCACATGAGCCACCAGGAATCAGCATAGCAAAGATATTCCCTCTAGCAGGTGTGGCATTAGGTCACTCAGGTTTACCTAGGCAGCTAAGGAGGTGTAGATCACATCATGGAGGATATACTAACAGAATTATGGAAGCATGGGAACATATGGGATGCCCTATGGTACATGGGGGCAGGGCATTGAGCGTTGGTAACTAATGGTGCATGGAGTTGTGCCATGGAGTTCATTGTTATGCAGAGGAGTGTAGGGGTACGTACTTGTGTGCAGCCAAACATGATGATACACAACAGGTTGTCAGAGTGTTGTTGCCAGAGGGATCTCCTGACGAGGACATCATGCACACCATTGGGTTTGACACACTCAAATTTGGAGCGCGAGTTGATCACAGGGCCGACTGTGAGCTTCCATTTATCACTCTCAACATTGCACACTGACAGAGGGGACATGGATATCATCTCTTGATGCTCTCATCATGAGCCACAAGACCCAGGAGGATCATCTGAGACAGTTGGATGGGTCACGGTACATTGGGAGAGAGGCTATTGAGCCATGGCATATGGTCAGGACGTGAGTTGGTGGATGCAGGGTTGGGGGTAGTTCGATCTTCTGCAGAGGTAGCACTTGCACCACCTTTGAGCCCACGGTCAGGGAGATGCATGACCCCCTTTTGGTGAGACATTCTGAGGTGTCTCAGGAGTATCTACAGCGGATGGTGGACCTTACTTGCGGCAATGAGGCCTTTGTCGTTGGGCATAGCGGGTTTTCCTTGTCACTGCTATGGATCAGGGCAAGTGTTGGATAGGTATGTCGTGACATTGTGGAGGTGCTTGGGATGGATGCACTGAGACTCCATAGATATTTTTCCATCAGGTCCCAAGAGGAGAGGATATAGCTGACGCATGAGGCGCAGACTGTCATGGTCAGAGTTGCGCAGCGACAAGATGGTGGCACCCTTTTTAGACTAGTTTGGGACCCATGAGCCATAGGGCTAAGCAATTGGATTACAAAATGGGGAGAGTGGGTTCTCACAGGGGGAGGCCACCCAAATTTTCCTTTGGGACATTGGGACTCCTTTATGACAGGTTTGTGAAAATTTCAATCCTAAAAATACTTCTACAATGATAGATTTTTTTCTCTTACTTATTATTTCCAATAATTTATTTACAAAATTCTTCCAGTAAATTTTGAAATAAATACTACTGTAGCATTCACTCAAGTATATGCAGAGAACATAACAGTAAGAAATACAAGCATAAGAATCAATCACATAGACATAATTATTTTTGGACAATTGTCCCCGAAAAAACCCAATGCGGGAAAACTAGTGCAGCAGATGAGGGTTTATATATTGTTCTTCAGCAATGAAATTCTTTACAAGGAAAAGATTGGCAGACTTCTTTGGAAAACACCTAAGATAAATTCTCACATACACTCTAGAGAATTTCTGACACTCGAGAGACTCATAGCTAATCTTTGCATCCCTCTGCGTGTCTCTCTACGCAGATGTAATATTCCTAATTAGCGACAGCTAATTGGAATATTCGATTTTGTTCAGTTTTGCCGTCTATAGTTTATAAATAAATAAAAAGTGAGTGGAGAGGGTCTAACTCACTTAAGTGGAATAAAACACCCTCCTAGTAGCACAACGTTGCCTTGGGGGGAGCCAAGGGGCCCATTTACATGAAAGGGGACGTACACTCTTGAAAGCTCTTACGCAGATGAGGATAAAACATGGAGAGGGAATACGGTTGTGGGGTTTGGAGGAGGCCGACGTGCAAAGATGGAGGAGCCTTCTCATTTCATTCATTCATGGTTGATGATTTTGAGCTGGTCGTTTTGACTTCTTGAGCACGTTGGCTGTTTAGCCTGTCTGCAGCACTGTTTAGTGCATTGAGTGTCTCCGGTCGGAGATCTCGCCCTTAGCCCCGGGGGACTTCGAGTGCCTGCTCGGGCAAGGTTATTTCTTCAGTATTTTGTGAAAGGTTTTGGTGTTTGGGTTTGTTGCGGAGCTGGGCTTTCCTAGAGACTGCGCAGTCACTGAGAGGGAGGACGCAGTCCATCTTGGAGGTGCTCCAGATCGGGATTTCTGCAGGAGATTGAGCCGAGATTTTGGACAGAGGATCAGCCTTTGCCTTTGGGAGGATTTTGGTGGAGTTTGAGGTGGTATTTCAGCTATTTCTATTCAGCCTCTGCGCAGAGCCTTGGAGGCCAGCGTAATACCCCAAGGGGGTGTTTTTCGGAGGTCAGCCATTTCTGATATGGTTTCTGGGTTTTGTCGGGATTGGTGAGTAGAGGAGGATTCCCGATTTCAGCTCATTCCGGCAAGGGGAACAACCCCTAGTATTCAGTTCATTCCAGCAGTAGCAGCAACACGACAGTTTTCCAGCAGCTGGGACGCAATTCAGAGAGCAGCGATTTCCTGTGTATTCTGAGAGTATTTCTTCACTTGCCTTGAGCAAGTTTAACTGCCATCACTCTGATCACCTATTGTACTTCATTATATTTCTCAGTTTAATAAAATGGCTTAGCATTCTCTCTCTAAATATTTCTGGATGACTGGTCGTATATTCTTTCTATGCTATTACATGTTTGTTGTACTGTTATATATTTGGGCATTCTAGTTCTATACCACTTGTGCGTTTATTTTACACTCTTAGACAGAGTCTGGAAAGGGCCAGGTAGCCTCCGGATCTCGTCCTCTTTTCAGAGGCGGCATATCCGGTAAATTCCCTCCCAGTCCATCTCTGGTTGGAGTTTGTCATGTTTTAGAGATATCCCCGAAACGGGATATTACAGCAGAGCCTGCGTGAGACTGTGTCACCCTACGTGAGCTCTCTGCGTTGTTGCTCTGTGCTTCCTTCTTCGACCTTCTGCGTCCTTCTTTCCTCGACCCCTGTCACTGCTGACGCCCTCTGCTTCCTCTACCCTGCAACTTTCCCTCTGAAATCGAATTCTATTCCTTCATAATCGACTTCTTTCGGGTTACTGAGTGTATGCCCGACTTACTTTCCAAATGACCCTCAAGCCTTCTTTTATAATCTTCTCATTGATGAATCAACGACCCAGATAATCAATGGCTAAGATTAAAACTTGACTTTATCTTCGTTCTCTAGAATATTCACACTTTGTTTTCTTAATACCTGTTAATTATTTAATTTCCCTACGTTTAGACTTAGGGTCTCCGTTAAAATAATTAATTATTTTAATGAAACATGAACCAAGTGGAACTTCCACAAACGGTTTATGAGTTCTTTGGAATACTGATGTCCAAGCCTCGTTACAAATTTTGAGACTTGGAACAATTTTCAATTCTACAAAAATCAACAAGGGACCGAGAGAGACTCAGTGGCATAATTGGGACTCCGGTATTGCTCGTAGTTTTAATTGGGACAGCATGGAGAGAGCGCTTGTTCGACAGTTGCTTGAGGACAACCAATGTTTTGGCGGGGAGGACTGTCATATTCCCACTTAGCAATATTGCTAAGGGAAATATCAATCTTGTCCAATTTTGCCTAGTTTCATGTTTGCACTTAGGCGATGTGGGTTTAGAGGCCCCACATGAATTTTGGGATTAAGTGGGGGCCCAAACATTAGGAAGGAAAGAAATATTACGGATTTAGTGGAGCGTGGGGGCCACCCTGTGGAAGATTACGGCCTACATGTGGAATACGCTCTCATTGGAGCAAAGCTGGTGGGGGAAAGTCTAATTGGGCCCACATGGGCATTTTGGAGGCTCTTTGATAAAAAGAGCAAGAGACTCTCATTTGGGCATTCATTAATCATTTATGAACTTGTCTTTTGACATAGCACGCTTGAGCAAGTGCCAAGTCTGTAGTGTTATTCAGCACACAGGAGTTTCCGAGCGAAAATCCCAGCCCTTGCTTCGGTGGACTTCAAGTTCCAACCCAAGGAGGGAGTTCTACCTGAGTTCCATTCGTACCAGCAGTAGAGAGGTCGTACTGCAACGCAGAGGCAGTCGCAGCAGCGCATGGACTGCGCAGTGTTTGGTGGAGTAACTCCGAGAGCTTGTGGAATGACTGGATTTGGAACTGAAGATTTGGTGGGGAGGCTTGGGAATCCTTCTAATAGGGATTGTTGATGTTTTGGGAATATTGGGCAGCAGATTTCACAGCAGGAGCATTATACCCAACAGTAGAGCCACCAGAGCATAAGGAGGTTGATTTTCCAGGGCCAAGATTTGGCCAAACCCTTCGTGGGTTTTTCTGGGTATTGTGTGGGGAGGTTGGGATTAATTTTCTGAGCAGTGGAGAGAGCTCTAGCAGCAGATATTTGGAGGCAACAACACATTTTTGGGTTATTCCAGCGAAGATCCAGGGCTCCGCAGTGTTTCAGCTAAGGAGGGTGACTTGTACCTCATTTTAGGCTTAGCTAGCTTGCTTAGAGCAAGCCCAAGTGCACACATTCCAACACCTTATTTGTACACCCTTATTTAGTAATAAAATGGCTCAGCAGTTCAATTTTGGTGTAAAATTGTGCATTTGATTTATATTTTTGTTTGATTTTATGTCTATGGATGCCTGTTATTTACTGAAAAATTTCCTTAGGGATATGACACCCTTGGTCACATGGGCTAGCCGGGGGCCATGACTGAGAGCTTAGATGCAAAGGGGCTTCAGCACGCAAGTCTGTTAACCAAACTAGACCAAGCTAGAAGTGGAAATGCGTTAAGTATCCTAGTGGCCCAATGGCTCGATTGACAAGAAAAGGGTTTTTGTCAATTAATGATCTGTCAGACTAGATCAGACCAAGTTAGAAGGTGGAAATGTGCTAAGAATCCTAATGACCTGGTTGAGAGTGATGTTAGTTGACGACCCGTCAACCAAAACAGACCAAGATAGAAGTGGGATGTGTTACGTATCCTAGTGATCAAGGGGTCGATTGACAACGATATTAGTTGACGAAAAGGAGAGTTTCATTAGTTGATGAGTCGTCAACTGGAATAAACCAAGATGGAAGGGGGATGTGTTATGTGTCTTAGTGGCTAGAGTTCTGTTTGATAGGGAAGTTAGTTTACAGAAAGGGGAGTATGTTAGTCAACAATCCACCAAGTGGACCAAACTGGAGAATAATAAGGAGGCACAATTAACCCAATGATAGATCTACCCAGTGGTTACGACAAATTAACAACCCATCCGTCGGACTGGGATCACATGAAAGGAGGGCAAGAATATAAACACAGTGGCTCATATCACCAATGGTCCCCCATTAGCACGTTGATGCAGTTCGGCTATGAACATGGCTGACACGATGGTGACATGTCGGTGAGGGTTGCCATGTGTCATCCATAGTTATTTAACTAATCTTTCCACATTATTTGCAAAAATCTAGATGTCCATCTAATCCATATTCTCATCAATGGACAAAATCGAAATGTATTTGAAATCTTGAACATCCAAAAAACCGAAAATCCAAAAAAATTTAAACAATGTATTTTGGAAAATTGGGATACAAACGTGACTTGGTCGTTGACATGCCAAACCTGCAGAGGAGGCACAAGAGGACACCACGTGGGCATAGAACTGCCATGTGTCGACCCCATGTCGATATGACATGGCAGGTTATGGAGTAACACTTAGGCATGACCACCATGTGTCAACCATGTGTTAGTTGTATAGATGTTGACCTATTGTAAGGTGACAAAACTTTCAACGGCCATAACATCGTTCTCGGAGCTCAAAATATAGAAAATTATATCGTTGGAAAACTCTTGAAAAGCAAAAGATGATGATGACATCTGAAAAGAAGTTTGAGATCGTTGTAGGAGGAGAAAACATTTGATAACCCAACTCCTGAAATTGACCTTTGGGTTTGGGTATGTTACAAAGTGGTATCAAAGCCCAAGCTACAATATTGGGCCAATATAGACTAGAGACAAAGGATTCAATACTGGACCAATATAGACTAGAGACAGAATTATCTAGAAGCCTATAGGAATCAAATGTCTATAATGATTTGAATGCACCCATGTATGCAATTGAATGTGTGTACAAAATTATGTAAAATGCAATTTTTACGACTATCTAACAATTTTTTTTGTATAAACTAGAGACAGAGAATTATTTGGAAGCCTATAGGAATCAAATGTCTTTAATGATTTGAATCCACCCATGTATGCAATTGAATGTGTGTAAAAAATTATGTATAATGCAATTTTTACTACTATCTAACAATTTTTTTGTATATTGATTGATTGGACTGCACTAGGTTGGAATATTGAAGAACTTGAGGTGCATAGAGCTCAAAATACGAATAGATTAAGTAGTCAATGAGCCTTGGAAATACTGAAACAGAATCCAATGGTCTTAAAAAAGTCTGAAAAGAGAACCAAGGATTGATTGAGACTATGAGGAATTTACAGAGGGATGCACTCAACTATAAATCTAATAGTTGTTGAATTTTCTACAAGATGTAGAGTAGAATATGATTTTATGCCATATAATTACTTTCTAATGATTTCCAACCAATATTTTATGCCACTACTATCATTGAATAATTAAATTTCATAAAATCTCAATAGTAAATGCAATGGAAATAGTAAAGATCATAGAAAGAAAACCATGCACAATAGAGACAGCAATTTTTACCTTGTGAAACCCAACCTTGGGAGAAAACCCAACAACTTTTCATAGAAAAAACTATTCTTCAGCAAGGTTTACAAATCAACAATTTGTAATATGTATAGAAATATGTGCCAATATCCAATTCAAAATACTAGTTAAACCTAGTCAATACTTCAACTAGTCAATGTTGGTCAATCTAGATAAATATCAAAATTTCAACGTTGATCAACGGCGTGGCGAACTTTGGCCCTGCGATCAAACTGCGACCTTCCTATGTTGCTTTTTATAGCATCAGAAAGTGATCCGAGTCTTAAATTTGGTGAGGAGGCTTAAACATTAGTATTCCAAAGAACCCAGAAATTGTTTGTGAAAATTCCACTCGGTTCATGTTTTATTAAAATATTTGATTATTTTAATGGGGACCCTAAGTCTAAACTTAGGGAAATTAAATAATTATGGGTATTAATAAAAAAAAGTGTGAATCATCTAGAGAACGAAGATCAAGTCAATTTTTAATCTTAGTCACTGATTAGACTTCTAATCTGGGCCGTTGATTTGTCAACTAGAAGATTATAAATGAAGGCTTGAGGGCCATTTGAAAAGTAAGCCAGGCAAATACTTAGTAACCCGAGGGAAGTCGATTCTTTAGAATTTAGAATTCGATTTCAGAGGGAGAGTTGCAGGGCGGAGGAAGAAGAGGGTTTCAACATTAGTCAAAGCTCAAGAAAGAAGGATGTAGAGGGACAATGCAGAGAGGCAACACAGCTAGGACGCAGTCCTCACGCAGTCCCTACGCAGAGGTGACGCAATGGAGGTCAGAGAGCCTCGTGGGTGTCAGAATTTCTCCAGAGGTTAGGAAAAAATTATCTCAGGTGTTTTCTTGGAAGTTTCTCAATTATTTTTCCAGTCATTCCTTGTAAAGAGATTGTTGCTGAAGATTAATAAATAAACCCTCATCCGCTGCACCAGTTTTCCCGCATTGGGTTTTTCCGAGGACAATTGTCCAAAAATAACTGTGTTGATGTGATTGATTCGTGTGCTTATATTTCACTGTTATTTTCTCTATGAAATTATGTGATAACTGTAGCAGAATTTATTTTGATGTTTACTGAAGGGTTTTTGTAAATAACTTATCGTGCAAAATAAGTAGTAGAAATAAATCAGTTACTACAGTAGAATTTCAGAATTGAAATTTTCACATCCTGTAGTCAAATCTATTATAAAAAAACTTAGCCAACACAAATAAAACTCATTCAAACAAAGGTCAAATCAGCTCAATCAAGATGGTCAAACTTGTCTTCGACTCCACACGTGTAGTTGTCCAAGAGGGATAAAAATGATGGAGAAAACTTGCTCTTTGTTTTTGTGTTGAAATGAAGCATCACAATGTCTATTTATACAAATCGAATGGGGGTGTGATAACCCAAGAGACACACCTCTTCATAGGTTATTCGACTTGAATTCTTCGTGGGCCAACCTGTCCTTTTAATATAAAAAATATTCCTAACCAACTTGGAGATCTTTTAGCAAAGCGGGAATACCTCCCGATGCTACAAAAAATCAACACTCCCTCTTAGTGAGGGAGGTATTCTCCTTATTTGCAAAAAAATTTATCCTTAGCTGAAATTTATCCTCCACAAGAAATGTTCACGAGCTTGCTATGTTGATGTAGTGCCTCCTCACATGCACATCTATAGATATAGATCACTCCATCCTGGAGCAAGCAATTTGACTCCTCACATGCACATCTATAGATATAGATTACTCCATCTTGGAGCAGGAAATGTGCCTCCTCACATGCATGTCTATAGATATAGATCACTCCACTCTAGAGCAAACAATGTAAGTATCTAGGGCCATTTTCCCCTAGCCAAATCAACATGGCTCCATGGGTAAATGCATCGATCTCCCTTGGTCAAATCGGCATGACCTAGCAAAATAAGCAGGGCGTTTTAGGAGAAAACTTTTCCTTTGAGCCATTCCCCCGTGGCCAAATCAATATGGCCCATCCAAATCATAATGACCTAGCTAAATCAGCACAGATTCTCAGGAGAAGATATACTCCTAGACTATTCACCCCTAGTCAAATCAGCATGGCTTCTCAATCCTGCAAAGACATCAACACTCCCTCTCAACAAGGGAGACACTCTACATCACGCCAAGCTTGCCTCTGAAGTATACAAAATTTCCTCTAGACAGAGGCTTGATGAGAATGTCCCCAATCTGCTTGCGTGTGGATATGTACTGGAGCCTCATTGCTCCCTTTTGCAACACGTCTAGAATGAAGTAACCTGATCAAATAGCCCTGAAAGTAACTTCTAAAACCATACTACTTCTTGACTCATGGAATTGGCTGTCATATAATCTGCCTTTGTGTGAAAATTCCGCTATCCGGAAGCCTACTGTAGCAACTGATTAGATTTCTTCTATTTGTTTAACTTAACAAATTATTTATCGTGTGCTACCATAAATATAGAAATAAAATACACTGCAGTCTTTCACAATAAAATTTCTTCGAAAAGTAAATGCAAGGAAAAATACTAGCACAAGTACAAACACATTGACACAGTTATTTTTGGACAATTGTCCCCGGAAAAACCCAATGCAGGAAAACCGATGTAGTAGATGAGGGTTTCTTTATTATTCTTCAGCAAAATATCTTGTACAAAAATAACCAGCAGAATAGAAGAGGAATATCTGTAAGAAATTTACAAACAATTTCCTCATTCACTTCTCAGTGAAATTCTGACCTTGGAGAACCCCTGAGCTTCTCTGCATATCACAGCATCAGCCTCTGCGCAATGACTACACATTCCCAGCGTCACAACCTCTGTGCTGTCTCTGCCACTGCATCACTGCCCCTGCGCTGTCCCTCCTCTACGCTGCCTCCTCCGGTCTGATCATGTACTCTCAGCTCTTGTTGATGCCCTCTCTCTCTAACCTGCAAATCTCCCTCTGATTCGATTTCTCTTGCCAAACTTCAGCCAGTGAGAAAATCGATCTTCTTTGGTAACTGAGTATCTGCCCAATGTGTTTTCCAAATGCCCCATCAAGTCCTTATTATAATTTTCTCGTTGAGACTTCAACAGCTGAGATTAAATCGTTAATCAACAGCTAAAATTAATTTAACTTGATCTCTGTATTTTTCTAGAAGATTCATACTCTATTTTATTAATGCCCTTTAATTATTTTAATTTCCTAAGTTTAGACTTAGGGTCCCATTAAAAATAATTAATTAATTTAATAAAACACACTCTGAGTGGAATTTCCCAAAATGCTTTCTAGGTTCTTTGGAATATATGTGTCTAAGGGAGACTTTTGAGACTTAGAGCACATCCGATGCTACCAGAAATCAACAATCTGTTGTACCAAGTGTGACAGAAGTATGCTTCCTGCTAAACCAGAATGTCATAGTTGATCCAAAGCTGAAGCAACACTTTGAGGTACTCTTTTTGTCCTCTGAACTTCCTACCCAATCTAAATCTGTATATCCCTGCAACCTCACTTCATCATCTGAGACGTATCTCAAACCATATCTAATTGTACATGTAGGTACCTCAACACATGCTTCGTTGCAACCCAATGTACATGCCTCGACTCAACCATAAACTTGGCTCAAGGTGCTCACTCCAAAGCAAATATCTAGCCTGGTGTTAACCAAGTATATGAAGGATCCACGCAACTGCCTGTACATCGTGAGATCCACCAAATTCGAATCTAAAGCAGAATCCCTCAGCTTCTTTAGTTTAGAAACCATAGGTATCGCCATGGACTTGCACAAACCATCATATCGAATCGAGTCAAAATTTGAATGATGTACTTTCCCTGTCCGGGGAAGATCTCATCAGATCTCTCCCACACCTCCAGTCCTAAGAAATAGTGCATCGAGCCAAGTTCCTTCATCTTAAATTCTGAGGCTAACTACCTCTAACACTAATGCATATTCGCATGTGTAATCCTAGCTACTCCCTCTGTCACGGAAATAGAAATAGGAAACTATGTTGGAAATTAGGAAATTGAAAGGAAACAATGTTGGGGGTGCAAGTGGAATAGGTGGGTGGTTACCAATATCCACCTGGATCATTCCTCCCCCCTTAGGAAGCAATGGTCCCCATTGTGAAAGTTCCAAAACAGAAACCCTACTGCATTATCTCGATCTACTTCGCCTATTTTTATGATTAATTAAAGAGTTATTAATCTAAAGTATTCAAGTAAACATTAAATCAAATACAAACTGCAGCCTACACATTTACAGATCATTTACGGAACAGCACGCACATGTGACAAAATTACACAGAGTTTTCAGACAAATGTCCCCGGAATAACCCAATGCGGGAAAACTGGTGCAACAACTCTAGAGGGTTTTATTATTATGCAGAATCTAAATACAACAATATGGGCACCAGAAACGGTCTGCCCTACAGATAAAATACATGATAATTGTACCTTATCACTCAGAGAGAAAATATGGTTGATCCAACCCTCTGCGGGGAATTACGAATTCGAGCCCTTTCTGGCCCACTGGAAACCCACAGCACAGTGTTCTCTAGCCTTTGCGTCAGCCCTCTGGCCCAGTGCAGTCTCTGCACATCGTAGGCTGCCCCTGCGTCACTCTGGAAGGCTCTGCGTCGACCTCTACATGGCCTCTGCATCAACCTGGCTGGGCTGCGTCCCTCCTGCTGGCCTCTACGCTGCGCTAGTACGATGCTGCCTCTCTGTTGTTGTATTCTCGGCCTCGGATCAGATCATCCCTTGCTAATCTCTTCCCCTCACTGCACTACAAACTCACTTCGAATTCCTCAACAAACCCCACCCCAGAAATTTGTCTTAGCTTTAGTGCTCTGCAATGTGTGTGTGTGTTCTCCAACTGACCCCAAGCATTTCCTTTATACTTTTCTCGTTCGGAAACCAACGGTCGTGATCTAATCTCTTATCAACGGTTGAGATTGAAAGAAAGCTTGATCCATGTCACTTAGAACATTTCATCACATGTGTAATTTAATTCACTTTAATTTTTCAATTTCCCTAAGTTAGACTTAGGGTCCCCATTAAAAAATTTAATTATTTGAATAAATATTACGCCAGATGAAATTTATCCAAACGCTTTATGGGTCTTGGAGACCTCGTGTGTCTTAGCCCCTCCACAAAGTTTCGGAGCTAGAGCACACGCGATGCTACCCAAAAATCTCAACACTCCCTCTTAGCGAGAAGTGTGCTCTAACAATACTTCCACACTGAAGCATCACCTGATCTCAACATCGGTCTCTGCGCTGTTGATGCTTGGCTTGCTGCCCTCCATCCACTGTGCTGTAGCTCTCTGTACTGCTGCCCATGTCACTGCCACCAACACTGCTACATCCGTACTGCAGCTCCCTCTCAAATTGCTGCATAATGCTACCCATAACACTGCCACTGCTAACTGCTGCACTGTAACTCAGTTGCTAAGAAGTAAGCAATTGAAGGACCATCACCCAATCACTGACAGACAAGTCACTTGGGCTGCATCTCATCATTGAAGCACCCTCTACTGGTGCTTTGCGTTGTCTCTCTGAAGCACTGTGTTGTCTATTGCATTGCACTACGTAAGCACTGCCTCTGCGCTGCTGAAATCCCATCAGCCTCTGTGTTGCTGCTTCCACGCTGTTGTTGCCTCTCCTCTGCGCTACTCTAGAATTCAGCGTCCCAACACTGCCTCTGCGTCACTGTGATCATCTGCACCCATTGCTCCAGTCATCTTGCTATCGTCTTAAGGCTCTCGTAGCTCGTATGTGATCCAAGAGTTTGGGCACCTCAAGGATCCTGCCATAATCTATAACTGCTCTACAAATCAATATCGCCCCACTTCCTTGATTCATGTGCATTCATGGCTACGTCATCATCACTGCCATCGTCCCCTTTTGTTGCTTCTGCCTTGGAATCAGAAGATTCCTTGTCCTTCCTCTTAGGACAAGAGTTGGCGAAGTGTCCAAGTTCGCCACATTTAAAGCACTAGACCTTTGATAGGTTTTTCTTCTTCTTCCCTCGCTGCCTTTGTCCCTTAGATGTAAGGGCTGCATCCTCCTCCTCTTTCTTTACTTTGACTCCACCACTGCTGCTTTGCTTCTTGGTTATTCTCCTGATTTCCTCCCGACGAAGGATTGCCCACATGTCCATCTAGAATGGTAGCGCTGCTCTGCTCAAGATGCTTTGGACAAACGTTTCCTATTTATCGGTGACTGCATTCAGGACAGTCCTCACCATGAGCCCTTCATCCAGAGTTGACCCCATGGCAATCAGCTGGTCCCAAATAGTCTGAAGTCTAAAGAGGAAGGGATTGATTTCCTCTCCCTTCTTCATCTCAAACAACCGCATTTGATTCTCCAGAAGCATTTTCCTCTGGACGAAGCTTCCTTGATACATCGTGTTCAATGTTGTCCACATCTCGTTTGTCGTGTTCTTCTCGGCAATATGAGGGACCACGTGATCCTTTACTCCGTCCATGATCACGCTCTTAGCCCGCGCCTGATTCTCGTTGAATTTCTTTAGTGGATCTGCATCGGTTGGCACAACTAAGACATTTTATGCATGGTCCTTGATGTCGTACTCATCCAGGACTGTCAGGATTCTAGCCCTCTAGATGACAAAGTTGGACACACCGTCCAACCTATCTTGATCTCTCAACCCATGAGAAACCATCTCTACTCAAACTATCGAATCACAAACTCATCTCCCTTCCGCTGCTGCTACACTTAGGAAAGAACTGGATCTGGGCTTCTTGGCGAAAGAACCCCTATAGACAATGTGCTCCCTCTGACAATGATTTCCCTCCCGAAAATCCTTCACCGATTCTAATGAATCAGTCCTCTATGATCACTCCTCTTGAACAAACTTAGATTCCTTGGCTAGAGAATTTGTTGAGCGACTATTCTCCTCCCACTTTTGTCACCTTTGCCAGGCACAGTTATACACTGACAAAACTTGTGCCACACCAACAACTTCTGAAGATCAGAAACATCACTTCCGATCTCGGCAAACTGCACAACAACTTCCCAACTTGGACTGCGTCACCCTCCTGATGATGCGTCAGCCTCTGCGTGAGCAAACTGGCTCAACGTCCCTCTCCTGGTGTTATGTCAGCCTCTGCATGAGCAGATTGACTCTGTGTCACCCTTGCAGGGTCTGCGTCCCTCTTGGTGCTGCGTTGCCTTCTTCTGTATCTCTGCTGCTTCAACTGCCCTTCCTGCAACAAATATCTTCAGCCGCTTTGCTGATGGATCAGTTTGATCTGCAATGCTCTGATACCATGTGAAAGTTTCAAAACAAAAACCCTACTGCAATATCTTGATCTACTTCGCCTACTTGTATGATTAATTAACAAGCTATTAATCTGAAGTATTCAGAAAAACATTAAAGCAAATTCAAACTGCAACCTATACATTTACAGATCATTTACTGAACAACACGCACATGTGACAAAATTACACAGATTTTTCGAACAAATGTCCTCGGAAAAACCCAATGTAGGAAAACTGGTGCAACAACTCTAGAGGGTTTTATTATTATGCAGAATCTGAATACAAAAATATGGCCACCAAAAAATGGTTTGCCCTACAGAGAAAATACACTGCAATTGTACCTTATCACTCGGAGACAGAAAATATGGCTGATCCAACCCTTTGCGGGGAATTACAAATTCGAGCCCTTTTTACCAATTGGAAACCCTCAACGCAGTGTTCTCTAGCCTCTGCGTCAGCCCTCTAGCCCAGTGCAACCTCTGTGCAGCGCAGGCTGCCCCTATGTCACTCTGGAAGGCTCTGCGCTGCCTCTGCGTCACTCAAAATGCTTTGAGTCAGCCTCTGCGTGGCCTCTGTGTCAGCCTGGCTGGGTTGCATCCCTTCGGCTGGCCTCTGCGTTTCCCTAGTACGATGTTGCCTCTCTGCTATTGTATTCTTGGCCTCGGATCAGATCATCCCTTGCCAATCTCTGCCCCTCACTGCACTGCAAACTCACTTCAAATTCCTCAGCAAACCCCGCCCCAGAAATTCAACTTAGCTTCAGTGCTCTGCAATGTGTGTGTGTGTTCTCCAACTGACCCCAAGCCTTTGCTTTATACTTTTCTCGTTGGGAAATCAACAACGGTGATCTAATCTCTTATCAACGACTGAGATTAAAATAAATCTTGATCCATGCCACTTAGAACATTTCATCACGTGTAATTTACTTTAATTTTTCAATTTTAGACTTGGGGTCCCCATTAAAAAAAAAAATTATTTGAATAACTATTACACTGGATGAAATTTCTCCAAACGCTTTCTGGGTCTCGGAGACCTTGTATGTCTTAGCCCCTCCACAAAGTTTCGGAGCTAGAGCACACCCGATGCTAGCCCAAAATCTGAACACCCATTACGTTGAGTGCCTCCATGAGATGGGGGAACTTTTGTTGAATTTGGTCCATGGTGAGCTACTTGCCTTGGTGCAGGAGTTGGTCAACTTTAACAACCTGATATAGTTGAATCCACTATTGGCGAGTGCCTTTTTACTATGTGTTCATGATCCAATCAATTGTGGCCTGTTCAATGCAATTTGGATTGAGATTTGTTGGTGTTAGTTGCTCAACAATGTCTAATGTGTCCAACAATGGTGGAAAGTATGGTCGAAGGTAATCCACATTGAATACGAGGTGCAGTGGCCAAAGAATGGAGGGATACTTAAGCTTGAAATCATTGTCACCCACGACATTGGTGATGGTGTAAGGCCCGTATCGAAGTGGGCAAAGCTTCTGATGGGCTCCAACAAGGCGTTCCTTCTGTAGATGCAACCAAACCTTATCACCCACTTGAAACTTATGTGGCACCCAATGTTGATCATGACGTTGCTTATACTTGGCATTGGCTTTATCCAGGATATCTTGAACCTGTTGGCGGATGTGTTGGATGCGTTCAATAAATTTGGTGGCTATATCAACTTCAGACTGTACATTTAAAAATTATGTCTGTGTAGTTGCAAGAGGCATGTCAACATAAATCAGGCACAATGGTTGAAATCCCAGGCCCACTTGAAAGGGGTTGTGGTCGGTCAAGCTATGTAGAGCTCTATTATAGTTTTGCTACACAGAGGGAAGACTCTCATCCCATGTCCATGGATGCTTGGAGTTGTACATGCGTAGTATGTGCACTATCATCCTGTTGACGACCTTTCTTTGGCCATTAGTCTTGGGATGGAATGCAGTCAACTTGGTGAGGTTGGTGTCCAACAACGACTAGATGCTCGACCAGAATGCGCACAGGAACATGTTGTCATGATCTGATATAATGATCTAAGGGATCCCAAAATGTACCCACACTTGTTCAAAGAAGAGTTTGGCAGTGTCTTTTGCTGTGATACTCTTCTTGCAAGCAACCAATATAGCCATCTTAGAAAATCTATCAACGACCACAAATACACAATCATTACCATGCTTGGTAGAAGGAAGGTCAGACATATAATCCATGCAGATGGATTCCCAAGGCTAGCTAGGAGCTAAGTCACCACGTTTGTGTTCGTGTTTGAGTTTGGTGACTTTGAAATTCGAATAAAATTCGACACTTAAATTTTGAGGATAAAATTCGGCATTAAGTTCGACATACTAGATATATATATATATATATATATATATATATATATATATATATATATATATATAAAGTTTAAAACACGCATCAGCAAAGATAAAAATACCATGCCCATTGCCAAGTTGAGCCATTGCATAGGTTAACCGTGAACTTCAACAAGCCAAAACAAAGATCCAAATCACTAAGAGGATAAAATAATACATAATTTTATCTATTACTTAGCATTATTAACAATATTGATGAATCATTCAAAAACTGAAATAAGGCCAAAGTAAAGATATCAGATCCATTAAACCATTCTTGGATTCTGGAACAATCACAGAGCATTTCTTACAACTGCAGAACATATCCATGGTTGTCTCACTAGAGAAAAGTGTTAAAATTTGTCTAAGCTTAGCTTTATTTATATATTGTTCAGTGTTAACGCAGACAATTCATGGATAGCCAAGACAATTACGATAAGAGGCAACTCCTCCATCAATGGTAGCGTGCAAACAAATTTGGGATAAACTATTAATCGAAAATGTGAACTCTAATTTACGTATATATTAATACATTCATTGAAAATTCAATGGCAACATGCACCACAAATGTAAGTACTAAGTAAGAAATACTCTGGGATTAAATTATGCCTACCAAACCTAAAATCTAATATTTAGCGTTGCATATCTACACAAGAAATGGAAGAAGAGATTGTTATCTAATATTTATGGATATAATCGTGACAACACATTGAGATTGGATGGATGTCGACTGCAATGGTTCTATCGAATCAGTGTACGCTCCTCTTCAAATATAGCATCACCTATATCATCTTGTAACTTGCAAGTTGCAACTTGCATTTGCTGTCACTATGTCTGTCAGGATGCAGTGGTTGACACGCCAAAGATTGGAATGTGTTGTACGTTGTAGTTGGCCACGACTATGAGGTTATATGGTGTAGACTGCAAGCCTATGGTGTAAATTTAGGGTTATAATTAAAAAAAATTATTAACCTTGAAAAAGTACCCGAACACAAACGAATTTCATCGATTTTAATGTGACTTTTGCAAATTTGTTCGCATTTGATTTCGAGCTCATATTCAATTCAGTTTTGGGTTTGTGTTCGCCTTGACGTTCGACGAATCTAATGTAATAAATTTGGCAGGCAGTCA
Organism: Pinus albicaulis; assembly: GCA_034641835.2. NCBI lineage: Eukaryota > Viridiplantae > Streptophyta > Pinopsida > Pinales > Pinaceae > Pinus > Pinus albicaulis. Next base: position 437,898,184 of record CM076579.1, read on the forward strand.
AGTTTGGCGAACTTCGAATTTCAAGGTTTTTGTTCGTCGAATACGATGACTTAGACTAGGAGTAGGAAGAGGAGTGCACATGCCTTGGTTCTTAATGGTTAGCTTAGCGATGGCATAGGCAGTGTAGGATCTGATATATTTTACAACATCCTGGCGGAATTTTGGCCAATAAAAATACTTTTTCAGTACTGCCACTGTTTTGTGCAGACCAAAATGTCTTGCAATCTGACTATAGTGCACCTCCCAAATTAGCTTGGAACGCTTGCTTGAATGAACAGAAAGGTGCCCCAAGTAGCATAACAGTGCTTCCTAGATGTGGAAGTATGGTACTTGCTTTCCATCCATCAACATCTGGTATGTGGTGGACAATTTTGGATACTTTTTGTACAGTTGTAGCCATCCAGAAGTCTCCTGCCCACAAGAGTTGAGAACAGTGGTCATTGCCATAATCAGCGGCCGACTAAGGCAATCTACAATGTTATTCGTGTTTCCCTTCTTGTATTTAACGTTCAAAAGAAATTTTTGCAGATATGTGGACCATTTTTTATGGCGATTGTTCAGCAACTTCGCACGTGTCTATATAAACTGAAGAGGTCAGTGATCTATGTGGATAATTGTCTCCTTCCCTAGAAGGTAATGTTTCCATTGTTGGCAAGCCTACACAATGGAATACATCTCCTTATCATAGGTGGGGTATTTCCAAATCATAGAAGAGAGTGTCTCACTATGATAGGCCACTGGATGCCCTTGTTGGGTGAGAACTCTACCAATAGCATAGTCGGAGGCATTTGTCTCAATTACAAATGGTTGTTGCCGGTCTGGCAATGTGAGTATTGGCGCAGAGCAAAGGTAGTGTTTCAACTCAACGAATACCTTCTATTGGGACTCGAACCAAAAAACTTTTCTTTCGCTCTGCCCTTGGTAATTTGACTCAAAGGCCAAGTGATATGAGAGAAACCCAACACGAACCTTTCATAGAAATTGGCAAGGAATAAAAAACTGCAAAGCTTTGTTAGAGTGGGGTTGGCCAATCCCAAATGACTTGGATATTAGCTGGATCCATATGCACGCCTTGTTCATAAATGATGTAGCCTAGATATTAGACCTAGTTCATACCAAATGAGCATTTCTCCAAGTTGGAAAACTACCAAATATGTTGAAAGTGCTCTACCCAACTCTTGTTGAAGATGAGGATGTTGTCTAGATATACAAGTTTACAACCATGAACAAGTTGGTGAAAGGTCGCAAGAAGTCATCCATCAACCTCAAAAAAGTTGCAGGTGAATTTTTCAACCTAAAGGGCATGACCAACCACTCAAAAAGGCCCTCATTGGATTTGAAGGCAGTCTTCCATACATATGTGGGTTCTATTGGAACTTGGTGATAACCAAACTTCAAATCAATCTTGTTGAAGTACTTGGCCCTAAATTGCACGAAACGCTGAAACGTCTACAAGTTTCCGAAACAGGGATGGCCTGAAACGTGACCCTCGAAAAATGGAAACGCGGTTGAAAGGTCATATCTATATCTATATATATATATATATATATATATATATATATATATATATATATATATATATAGTCAATATTAAATAAATTATAACACATTATTTTGCAAGAAAAGAAAGAATGAGACATATAAATGAAATTTTAGAAGGAATTCCAAATTTATATTAACTCCAACAGATGATTACATGCTACAAATATCCATAATTAGCCTTTATAGATGAGGATTTACATCCAAGACTCCAAAATCAACCTTTATATGTGAGGCTATATGTGCTAAAACTGAAATAAAACATGAAATAAAGACAATCATGGCTACATTAACATACCATTACTAATAAATCTCTGCATACTCATCAGCAAAGATAGAACAAGATGCTTGTTCAACAGAAGAGAAAACTCTACTAGTGCTTCTAGTTGCACTTGCATCACCACTGGCACAAATATCAAGAGCAGAAAGAGAGAGCTCTAAATCTAGACATTCTGCATCTGCATCCCATTCTTCTCGAGGTCCACTTGTATATTATTCACCCCTACGAGACACAAGGCGTAGGTTTGAATGCACATATACAAGGTCCTCTGCCTTCTACGATCCCAACCTGTTGTGCTTCACACTATGAATGAAACTGTAGGTGCTCCAATTCCGTTGTGTTGATGAAGAGATTTCCACTTGTGATAGAATATGAGTGGCAAGACTTTGCAAATGAACACCACTTGCCCCATGACAAGTCCACCACTTAACCAGGTTCATGGTCCTCCTCTCATCCAAAGTTGATAGGAAGTTGATAGGAAGCCCCACTTGGATCCAAATGCCAACCTGGGCCTCCAACATCTCCAATATTTGAGAGCTCTTGTTGAGCTTCCCTCCGGACTACGATCATCACTACAAGGCTAGCCCACTCCACCGGGTACCAACTCAGAATCTCTCGCCATCCAACCCCAGGGGAAGGATCAAAAGCACGAACACCTGTACACAAAATAAACCCTCCATTCTGTGAATGTTGCACCCTATGCAGCTCATGTCGCATCGTCTCGCTAGTCCAGTTAGCACATATAATTTGACTAGGTAACTCTGCCTCTCTCTCGCCAATGTGCACAGATAACCTATCAATGCTACAAGCCCCGTCTATATATGCTCGAAGAGGGTTGCTCTGACGCTCCAAGGTGTACTCCTCCAGCTGTGTTGCTAGGGAATCCAAACGTTCCCCAACGCGAGTTAGTTTGGCCACCGACTCGGCACAAACCAATCTCATGCCATCTAGCTCCTCATTCTGCTATAGAATGGCCTCTCAGACTGTCGTGGCCTTCATTTTCAATGCTAGAAGGTTGGCTTGGAGCTGTCGAAACTGTCATGGGCGACTATCATCTATAAACTAGTCACAACTTCGGATACCTCTGTGTCTCCTGGACCCTCATCAACCTGTTCTAGGTGGTCATCATCTAGAAACTCTATCACAATTCTGAGTGCCTCATCAACTGGAACATCCTCAACGGATGGCCCTACAGGCGTATGCTCAGTTGTCTCCACCAAGGTGCCAGTCGAAACTATCAAAGGGATATCCAACAAGGGTGACACTTGCATCACACTGGGTATGTCTAACTGCTCCTCGCACTCTTGTGTGCCCTCAACCTCCTGCTCAATCTCCTCCTCAGGCTCTTAACATGTGAGGCTTGGTCTCCACCAACAATAATGCCTCCTAGCTCCATCCTCTAATGACCCTCCTATATGCTCCTTGAACGAGAAATCCCTCCTGATCCTAGGGTCTCACGCCTCATACTCATCAATCCTAATCCACGAAGGACCTCCTCAAATCTACAAAGGTGTCGGGTTCCCTCCCCTTCTCCGATTCATCAAGAAAATGAGGCATGGTAAGTTGGCTAGGTTGGCCATGGGTATTGTTCTGTTGTAGCGTGTGGGCATGCACATGGCTTCTCTGCTGGGTATGACTCAACATCCCCATCATTTGTTGCATCCTCTCTAGAACTGTTGGTTTTGCCTCCTCAACTATTGGTTCTGCCTCATCAACTCCTCCATGATCCCCTGCTACAACACTCAACAGAAAACTGGATCTGGGTTTCTTGGTGATAGAAACCCTCTATAGTAGTTTCTCCCTCTGACAACTGATTTCCCTCCCAGAAATCTTCCGCCAAAACAACTGAATCAGTCCTCTACGATCATCCACCTGATCAAATCTCAGATCTGTTTGGCGCAGATCTGCTGAGCAACTGTTCTCCTCCCGCTCTTGTCACCTTTGCTAGGTACTGTTCTGCACCGACAAAACCTATGCCACACCAGCAGCTTCTGAATATCAGAAGCTCTACTTCCAAACATTGGCAATCTGCTCAGCAATCTCCACACAGACTGCGTCCCTCTAACTGGCCTCTGCGTGAGCAGACTGGCGGAGCACATGCTGGTCCTGCGTCACTCTGGAAGGCCCTGTGCTGCCTTTGCGTCACTCAGATGGCTCTGCGTGGCCTTTGCGTCAGCCTGGCTGGGTTGTAACCCTGCGAGTGCTGCGCTTCCCTCTTCTGGAACTCTGTTGCTTCAGCTGCCTTCTCTGCAGCAATTTCTTCAGTCATTCTACTAGTGGATCCGCTTGATCTGCAATGCTCTAATAACATGTGAAAGTTTCAAAACAGAAACCCTACTGCAGTATCTAGATCTACTTTGTCTACTTGTTTAATTAACATTAACAAGTTAGTTTAATGAAGTATTCAGAAAAATATGAAAGTAGACACTAACTGCAGCTTACATATCTAAAGATCATTTACTGAACAATACACGCATGACAAGATTACACACGATTTTTCGAACAAATGTTCCCGGAAAAACCCAATGCAGGAAAACCAATGCAACAACTCTAGAGGGTTGTATTATTATGAAGAATCTGATTACAACATTCTGGGCACCAGAAATGGTTGGCCCTACACAAAAATTACACAGCAGTTAGTGCGTTTCACTCGGAGATAGAAAATATGGCTGTATCACACCCTCAAACGGGATTTACAGATCACGAGCCCTTTCTAGCCCACTAGAACCCTCAGTGCTGCCTCTGCAGCCTCTGTGTCAGCCCTCACTAGCCAACGTCCCCACTGTGTCAACCTAACTAGTGCTGCGCTACCCCAGCCGAGACTACGTCACCCTGGTTGGTGTTGCGTTGCGCTGGCTGGGTGTGCGTCACCCTGGCTGGGCTTACGCAGCCTCTACGCAGTACTCAGCATGGTGCTGGCTGAACTGCGTCCTTCTAGCTGGCTCTGCGCTCACTGGTACTCACTGCCCCGCTGTTGTTGTATTCTCGGTCTTGGATCAGATCATCCCTTACCGATCTCTGCCCCTCACTGCACCATAAACTCACTTTGAATTTCTCAATGAACCCCGCCTCAGAAATTCGACTTAGCTTCAGTGCTCTACCAATGTGTGTTCTCCAACTGACCCTAAGCCTTTCCTTTATACTTTTCTTGTTGAGAAACCAATGGTCGTGATCTAATCTCTAATCAATGGCTCAAACTAAAAGACTGCTTGATCCACGTCACTTAGAACATTTCATCACATGTGTTTAACTAATTCACTTTAATTTTCTAATTCCCTAAGTTAGACTTAGGGTCCTCGTTAAAAAAAATAATTATTAGAATAACTTCAACACTAGATGAAATTTCTCCAAATGCTTTCTGGGTTTTGGATATCTCGTGTCTTAGCATGTGTCTTAGCCCCTCCACAAAGTTTCGAAGCTAGGGCACAACCGATGCTACACAAAATCTCAACATACTACACTTTCTTAGGCTAGGATTGTGTTTTTCCCTTTTGCACCCTTTCCCCTCTCTCATTTCCTAGTAGAATTCCCTACACTCCCTAACATCTATCCTTACCCCCCTAAATTTTCCCAAGAATTTAGACACCCTCAAACCCCTTCATCCCCCTCCATTCCTAAAACTGCCCAAAATCCCCTATTTTCCTACACTAAAACCCTAATTTCCCTTCCTAGTGAGCTAGGGTTTCACATGGATTCAAAGACCACTGAGAAAAGGAGGCATAAGGGAGGTCAAATCATCAGATATGAACCCACTAGAGTACAGGATATCATGGCTTCACCATTTCTCAAGAAGTCATTCCAAGCTGCAGGTTGCCTTGCCTTTTGTCAAAAGATTGAAGAACTTGGTATTAGTAATAAAATTACAAGCACCTTTGCCACCAGTCTAAGGAGGGATAAGGTAACCATTGCAGGGGTTGTGTTTACTCTTTCAGCAGAGGCCATTTCCATAACCACTGGGATCCCAAATCAAGGAGAGCTTTGGTTCAAAAGAAGAGACCTTGTAATATTCCCAATTAGCCTTGCTAATTGGAATATTTCATTTTTGCTTTATTCTGCCGCTTTAGCTAGACATAATAAATAAAGTGAGAAATAAGAGGGGTCACCTCACTTTAGTCACCTCACTTTATAATAAAGTGTTCTTTTCCTAGTAGATTGACGTTGTAACTTAGAGAGAGGGCCTTGGGGGTCCACGTGGATATGATGGGGAAGGCATCAGGCTAACCCAAGGTAAACTGCGCAGATCCAGGGAGAGTTAAGTTTTGGAGGGAGTTTGATGTTATAAAAGGAGAGGCTCTCACCTCATTTGATCATTCATGATTTGATATTCTTATTGATAGCTGGACTTTGTCTGCTTCAGCACGCCGGTTGTTTAGTCGGTCTGCAGCACTGTTTAGTGCACGAGTGTCCCCGGTCGGAGATCTCACCCTTAGCCTCGGGGGACTTCGAGTGCCTGCCCTGGTAAGGTTTTTCTGGTTTCACCCTTAGCTTCGGGGGACTTCGAGTGCCCGCCCTAGTAAGGTTTTTCTGAGTTCTATCTTGCAGTTCCAGTAGCAGAGCAGCAGCAGTTTCTGAAGTAAATCTGAGGAGGAGAAGCCCTCTAGTGGCTGCGCAGTTCATTGAGGAGAGGACGCTGTCTCATCCCAGGAGAGGACGCAGTTTTATTCAGGAGGGTGAGGAATATTTGTCAAGGAGGAATGATTCGAGTTACGCCAGAAACCTTGAATCTTTGAGAGAAGAATGACTGTTTTATACGAAGAGAGGACCGTTGTTCCTTGCGGGGAGAGGAAGGACGGCGTCCCGAGGAGTACGCGATTCAGGCGCGGTGCATTGTTTGAGGAAGCGAGAAGGGCCCAGTCAAGCCCAGAGTGAGGACGCTGTCCGTTCTTGGAGGTGAGGGTTGCAGATCTGAAGGTTTCTTGTCAGATCTAGCTTGGAGAAGGATAGATCTTACAGATCTACTCCTGTATGTTGCAGATCTAGCCTTGTATATTGCGGGTAAAGGGGTTTGCGGTAGATCCCGGCTTGGTGTGGATCGAGGAGTTATTGGCGAGATGCAGTCCAGATCTGAAGGGGAAACACCAGATCTAGCCCTAGAGGCTGTAGATCTGAGGAGATAGTTCCGGATCTAGCATAGATCTGAGGGATTGGCAGCAGATTGGGTTTTGGAGGACGCAGATCAGGAAAGGGAGGACGCAGTTGTGGTAGGAGGCTTCAGATCCATCAGGTGGGACGCAGATCTGAGGAGCAGATCATTGTGAGGAGTGCTTAACAGCGTTTTCCAGGATCCTGTAGCAGCTTCATCTGTCTGGAGAGTTGAGGGTTTGGTGCTTTATCTGTTTCTGTGTTGTCACTGGCAGAGACAGCGTTTTCCATTTGAGAGGGTTTGCAGACTTCAGCCCCAGCGCAGTTCATCTTCAGCTTGCAGAGCAGCCAGGACGCTGTCCTTGTTGCAGCCACTTTTCTGTTGAGAGGGTCCCCACCTGCCTAGGGCAGGGATAGGTGCACTTACTCTGATTTATTGTACTCCTCTCTATGTACTTTCTGATTAATAAAATGGCTCAGATTTTGGTGTTACATGTGTCATGATTCAGTGATCTGGTTCAGCTTATATCTGTATTAAGTACATTTCTGTTTATTACTGGTTATTTCCCTTTGGGGATATTACAGTGGTATCAGAGCATAATTCTGGCTCAGCCTGTGGTCTATGACATCAGAAAAGAAATCATACAGAGCAATAGCAGTTGCAATTCCAGAAACGCAGTTGGAAAAAGGGCCAAAATAAAAAGGGTCAAATTTTGGAGTTTGGAATTAGGAAAAACGTTTTCTAGGTTTTTCTGGGTTTTGGGCGAGGATCACTTTCCCAAATTCCTGGAATTTTCTGAATAGTTTTCAGTGGACAAATCGGAGGTCGAAGGTTAAGCAACGGTATGCCGTTTTCACGAGCAACCGTGCGAGTTTCGAGGGCCTGTAGACACATAGCGAAAGAGCTGATGGCGGGTGATGTGGATAAGAGGGAGATTTAGGAGACGGTTCAGTACGGAATCAATGGAGGCCATGTCCCGCAAAGATTATTTCGAGAAGTTGATTGCGAAGATGGATACATTCATCCGGGATGTAACCAAAGAGATTCTGCGCCAAGTGAGAAGTGCGGTCGGAGAGAACTCCCCTAGAGGGTTTTGAGATCGTTCGATGTATAATGCCACTCTCGGCATATGGATTCATGTACACCCACACGTCCCACTATGCCCACATTCTTGCCGGAGAGGACACGGGAATAACGATGCAGTCGAGGTAGATCCAACTCCGGATGGGCGTCGAGCATTCTTACAAACTATCATGCTCTCGGACGAGGCATTCATGGATGCTCTCCCCTTCGAGGAATATACCCCGGATCTCGTGTTATGGCATTAGACTCCATGCAGTCAACACAAGGGGCACCGGCATCATCATGGTGGAGACCACCACGCGCACCGACTAGCGAGAGATTATGATCGGCTCCCGAGCGTGATTAGTAGACCTCACAACTTTCGGAAGAGGGAACAAGGCACTCACGTGATAGGGACCTACGAGCGCACGAGTGGACAAGTTGGATACCTCTTTCCCGGCTATGACCGAGTATCGAGAGAGGGAAACCATTAAAATGGTTACCTCACTACTTGGAGGAAGAGGACACACGGGATTGCGGGGAGCACGAGGGTTGCACCTAGTGTGACACGAGGACTCACCATCATTGGAGACCTCCTTGACAGTGCTTAGGTTGATATCGTAGTGGAGGAGGTAGAGCCTACCCCCGTGGGAGCCATCCAGCGAGGAGATGACTAGAGCCATGCCAGAGTCTTCGTGTAGGCGCGACTTACCACGGACAGATGGAGTGAGGTATCGGGAGATATATCCACTATCGATGAGGCACTAGGAGATCACCGAGATATTGGATGATGAGTCGCGGACGACGGTATCATCGGCTTCGGACGGACCTTCGAGCTTTGAGGGGAGAAGACCGCGTCGATACGGGAGACCCTTTTGTTGCGAGGACCGAGGAGGTGGAGGTAGCAGAGCGACTTGTGCCAGAGTCGGCGGCCAAGTTGGTCCACATTGGGGGAGCAAGTTTGGATTCCCTATTGGTACTAACCGAGAGCACATTGCGGCATCGAGGATCATTCCCCTTCGAGGTATGCATGGATGGGACTAGCCTTGAGTTGTTGGGTCATCTCTTCCCATTGGAGAGAGGCAGAGACCATCTAGTCGAGGTCTCGGATGTTGACTTGGATAGTGGTATGAGACGATCGAGTTGCACGAGGTACTGCGGCCACGTGTTGAGGTTGGATGGCGAGAGGTTTTGAGTTGGTGCTCGGTGGAGCGGAGCTATGGATGAAGGGGGGGTCTCAAGGGAGAGATCTCGCTAGAGATGCACTTCGACACACCATGGGGTGCAATGACTTTCTTCCTTTCTCACAAGAGCGAGATAGAAGATGGGGGACATCTTCGGATGGATAACGTCTCTCTCATGCTTGTGTTGGACATCCCTTGAGCCATACACACCATGATGGGAGGTTTTTGCCTACCACCTATTTGAGTCTTGATAGGGTCTCATTGATCCTTGAGAAAGTTTTATATCCCAAAATTCCATGAAGTGCAAAATCAGGAAATTTGATTTGGGAGGATGGTGATATACGGGATGAGGAGATGGAGGCATCCACAGAGTGATTGAGTGGATGGGGATGAGTGAGCAAGGAGCGTAGGGAGGCTACTTGCAGGATCTATGACACGAGCCGGCGAAGGCTTGGGCTGCCCTGTCGGTTACTCTTGAAAGAGTTTGGCCATCACTTGGCAAACACTCTTCCCTAAGAGTAGGAGGATGGGGAGAAGATGGATGGATACTTGCATCATTGACGGCACGCAAATAGAGTATGGATGCACGGTGTTGATGTGTTACTCATATCATTCATTGTGTCATCATCACATGAGTTGCATGATGGAGGTATGGGGAGGCAACACAATTTCTTGTTGACCTTTGCTTGGGAGAGCAAGGGCATGATTTGCTCCCCACACTTTGCATGATGTTGCGGGGAGGAGGAGATGGCACTATCTCCATGGTCTTTGATTGGGAAGCACTTCCATCTTGAAGTATTCCATATTTGTTGCTTGGCATTATTAGAGGGAGTCTTTGACAAGGAGCATGTCATAGGATCGTAGTCTTGTATTAACAAGAGTTTTACTTACATGAGCTCACGAGCGTTGTCACCTTGGAGAGCGAGAACATTATGGATGGAGTGTGCGCGAGCGAGATATGGTGGATCGATACACCCATAGGTCCCAGGGATCACTACATATTTGTTGCACAAAGAGGAGGTAATGATGATAGAGACATCTACGGCATATTCTTCTTGACTTGGGTTTTCAAGCATGAGGAGGATTATCTTCTTGCGGCTTTACATGGTTCATTCTTCTTCATAACATGCCAAAACACTATGGAGGACTCATGTATGGATCCATGTGCCATCTTACTTCCGGCATATGGTCAGATTTGTATGGGAGGCTTGATTATAGAGAGACACATGAGTAGTGAATGTGCCTTTGAGTATTTTCCGCACTACATGTTCTACAATGGGAGCATGGGAGGAGGCATGGCCACCACTACTATGTATGCGTTCTCTTTTGATATGGGCCATGAGATAGATGTTCATCCATTGTACATCCATGGGCAAGTGTTTGGACCTATGTTGCTATCATATTCAGCCATTTACTATCCATTAGTAGATGTGATGGATCTTGTACGTTGCTTGCCATGTGATTTTACGAGGTTGCAGTGGATGAAACTGCGTTGTATCCTTGATGAGATTGTTTGCACTATGTATCCTCATGTAGAACCCTTGACTGAAACATCTCATTAGGGGTGATCCATGATGACCATGTCATATTCTTCATGGATGGTTTGTTTTGGGCCAGACTTGTTCTTCATTGATGGAGAGAACCTTCTATGGTGGATTGTTTTCACTTTGCCATTGGAGGGCAATGATTTTTGCAGCCCTCGGGATCGGCATAGACTCTCACACTTGTCATGGCAGTGGAGAGAAGGACAGCATGAGGTAAGCTATGGTGCTTGCCAAGTTCATATTTTCAGCCCACCTTCATTACCGAGAGCTTGAGGTGGAAGGAGATTTTTTGGGAGTTGCCTTGTTGGGAGGTAGGCTCATTTTGATTCTGGATGATTGCTTGGAGATGGAGGATCCCACGGGAGGGAGATATTCCTCATTATATGTTTCGACTCCATGCCTTGATGGGAGAGAGATGATGAGCTGGTGTCAGTCGATGGGACAACTTACACGACATAGATGCGAGAGCGGCGGCGGTCATGGTCTCCGATCATAGCTAGAGCGGTAGAAGCGATCCAGAGCCATGGGGCTTGTACGATTATTGGCCACGGTGGCGATGGGATCCGGGAGGACTATTGATTGAGAGTCTGGTACCATGAGAGGCCGGTTGGGATCCTAGCATTGAGATATCCCTTCATGTCGAGGAGTGATCTGCCGGGGAGACGAGAGAGGTTTCGATGGGACCCGAGCACATTTTGCGGTATCGGCGGGGCAGCATCGAAGCTAGAGAGTAGGCTTGTTCAAGCATTGCTTGAGAACAAGCAATTTTTTGCCGGATGAGTGATGCCACTTGGGAGAGCAAAGCCGGACATCACGACATCCATCACTTCGGTTGCTTGAGGACAAGCAACGTTGCTTCGGGGGAGACTGTAATATTCCCAATTAGCCTTGCTTCAGTGGAATATTTCATTTTTTGCTGTTATACATGCCGCTTTCAGCTAGACATAATAAATAAAAAGTGAGAAATAAGAGGGGTCACCTCACTTTAGTCACCTCACTTTATAATAAGAGTGTTCTTTTCCTAGTAGATTGACGTTGTAACTTAGAGAGGGGGCCTTGGGGGTCACACGATGGATATGATGGGGAAGGCATCGGGCTAACCCAAGGTAAAGCTGCGCGGATCCCGGGGAGAGTTAAGTTTTTGGAGGAGTTTGATGTTATAAAAGGAGAGGCTCTCACCTCATTTGATCATTCACATGATTTGATATTCTTATTGATAGGTCGGACTGTGCTGTCCCGGCTCGACGCCGTGTAGTTTGTTTCGGTCGGTACCTTGACCTTGTTTAGTGCACGAGTGTCTCCCGGTCGGAGATCTCACCCTTAGCCTCGGGGGACTTCGAGTGCACCTCGCTGGTAAGGTTTTTACGGTTTCACCCTTGGCTTCGCGGACTTCGACGTGCCCGCCCTAGTAAGGTTTGTCCCCGAGTATACTTTTCGGTTCCGATGGCAGCCGACGGCAGTTTGCCGAAGCATATGCGAGGAGGAGAAAGCCCTCTCGTGGAGCGCTGCCTTGAGCGAAGAGAAGGAAGGACGGCGATTCTTGAAAGGAGAAGGACGGTATGTCTCATGCGGAGAGAGGACGGCGATCCTTTCGAGGAGAGGAAGAACTGCGTCCAAGGAGGATGCGGTTCGGTTTTGGCAGACTTATTTGTTTTGGGAGCGGAAAGCGACGTTGTCTAGCCCTAGGGTGAGGGACGGCGTCCCATTTCGAAGTAAGGGGTTGCGGATACGAAGGCTTATTGTTAGATCCGAGCTTTGGGAAGGATAGATCTTGCGAGATCTAGTCTTGCTATGTGGCAGAGATCTAGTCTTGTATGTTGCGGTGTCTGGGGGTTTTGCACTAGATCCCGACTTGGAGAGTTCGCGGTCTGAAGAAATGTTAGCGAGATCTAGTCCGGATCCGGAAGGGTTAACATCGGATCCGACCCTAGAGCGCAGGTACGAAGAGATATTGATCGAATCCGGTATAGATCGCGGGGTTTGGTGGCGGCAGTCTGATGGGGAGGGAGCCTTGAGATCGGGGGAAGAGAAGGACGCAGTCTGGTTTGGAGCCGCATCTGTCTGAGATCAGAGTGTCGAGGGCTTGAATCCACTTGATAGGGCCGTCTGTCAGTGAGGAGCGAGTTACTGTGAGAGGGGCTCATCGGGCGTTTCGACGATGTCTGTAGGAGTTCTATACGATACAGGAGGGATCGAGGGGCACTTGTGCTTCTACTGCATTTCTGCTTGTCACTAGTGAAACCGAGGCGTTTTCCGTCGTAGAGGAGTCATGCGGTTAGGGAGACCGGCCCGAGTACAGGCGTGAGTTCATCTCTCCGGAAAAGCGAGCTAGACGGCTGTCACTTACTGCAGACCATTTGTCTTGTATGGGAGGGTCATCCTTGCACATAGGGCAAGGATCAGGTGCAACGATTGATTTATTTGTACTTCTCTCTTGTACTTTTACGATTAATAAAATGGCTCGAGTTTACGGTATTACATGTGTCATGATTCGTTGATCTGCGCGACATTGCATTTTCTATATCTGTCTGGCATATTTCTGTTATATTACTGGTTATTCCCCTTTGGGGATATTACAGACCTAGATATTGAGAGTTATAAGATGTTTTTGAAGCCTCCATACAAAGTTGCTCCAAGACACATTTTTCCTTTCAGACACTTGCTTGACAAGTATGCCCCTCTAATGAAGATGATCATGAAATATTTCACATGTGAGGGTAGGTTCTCAAGGATATATCAGTACCATGTTAGACTATTGAAGCATTTCACCAGTGTAAAAGCTCTTACGCTACCTCACTATCTCTATAGAAGTTTGGTCAAAATGGCAAAGAAGGTACATAGCAAAGGGAAAAATCATCATGCAAGCTTGTTCTATCATGGCTTGGTGAAAATCATTGTTTGTCGTCATCTTGCACAGGTCAACTTGTCTTGGGATGGATTCATGCATTTAGCTTCACTTTTGTCTACTCCAACTCAATTAAGCAGTCAGTCTACACCATTGACTTCCTACCAGAGACAACAAAGTAGATTCCACAAACAAACCGGCAACAAGAACACCACTAGGGCAGTGAGGTGACTAAAACCTATACTAGAGAGAAAAGAGGCTGATGTTTGCTCACGGCAGTAATATGGAAAGGATCTGACTACAACGGTGGAAAAAGAGGACATCAACACATCAACATGAAAGACACCATTGCTAGAGGAAGAAACGGTACATTTTGACACTCACATGGCAGACATAGATATGCATGAGGAGGACAAATCACGAGGAGTGAGATCATCAAAGAGAAGAAGCTAAGATTAGAGAGCTAAAGGACAAATTATCAAGAGAAAACTTCGCTGATCACTTTTCTTGTGGAGAACAAATGCGACTCAAGTCAAACAACTTTGCTTACGCAAGCCAAGGCGATTTGGAGAAGGTTTGGTGGCAAAGGCAAATCGATGGTTGATGTTGATGAGCTTGAGGATCAGGAAGAGCAAGTCAAACCAGGGATTCCAAGAACAAGAGGTCTCAAAGAGGCAGCAATAGCAAGAAATTGAACCATATCCACCATTAGGTCAAGAAGAGTTTGATGATTTGATTACAACAAAAATTGAGCAAGATAAGGAATTTTGGCTTGACAAGGTCCATTGTCACTGGGAGAGAGCTTCTTGAGAGAGGCTACACGAGAACAATAAGCCGGAGGCACATGGCCATGCACTATTGCATAAGGAAGAGGATCTCTCATATCAAAATCAAGCATTTGAAGTAATGTTGAGGCAAACCCTAATGAGGCAAAGAGAAGGAAAAACTTGATTTGTTGGTGAGTGTATATCATACGCCTATACATCATCTTCTAACTTCATGGACAAGTTTGGACAAATGAGCATGAGTTTTGGAGAAATTTTGAGATTTTGATGGTTTTGGCTTAAGCGAGTGATGCAGCTTGACTCAAAAAAGCTGGCAATGAGGAAGGTCCAATCACCTAAAGTCTACACCAATGGATATCTTATGATCCTCATATCTCAATTACGTACTTTTTTTGCCATGTCGGCAGACTAAGTTCGGGAAGAAAAGTGTAAAAAAAACATCTTTGAAAACTCACTTTCCACTTTGCGCCTTTCTACCACTGAGCGCTACGCTTTTGGAGCGACCGTGGGAGAATGCCATTTTTTCTCAGCCTTACGAAGGGCCATTTTGCTTAAGGACTCTATGGACAATTAGACATCCTAAGCTTCCAATGGTACATTCAGATCATTATTTGGAACACAGGAAGGCAGTCAAAAGTGTCCTGCAAGATGGCACTGTGCTTTTCCCTGGAGATCATATTTTTGAGTTTCTTCAGTGAAATTTGGTTTCTTATGATGTAATTCCTCTTGTTTTAAGTTGATCTGATGTAGATGAATGTAATTAGTCTTGTTAATTTCATTTTGATGTAATTATGAAGGTCATTTATGATGGGTAGGTCAGTCAAACGATAAAAGGAGAGTTTGTTTCAACCTCCCTAGTCTTAGGTTTGGTTGGAGAAATCAACATGAAGCACCATTGCAAGAGGAAGAACAAGTACATTTTGACACTCACATGGCAGACATAGATATGCATGAGGAGGACAAATCACCAGAAGTAGATCATCGAGAGAGAAGAAGCTAAGATTAGAGAGGAAATTTGAAGGAAGGACAAATTATCAAAGGAAAAACTTCATGATCACTTTTCTTCGACGGGAGAACAAGCGACTCCAAGTCAAAAAAACTTTGCTTATGCAAGCCCAAGGTAGATGTGGAGAAAGGATGGTGGCAAAGGTAAATCGATGGCTGATGTTGATGAGCTTCGGGATCATGAAGAGCGATCAGAACCTGGAGGCCAAGAACAAGAGGTCTCAAGAGGTAAGCAAGAGCACAGAAATTGAACCATCTCCACCCATTGGGTCAAGAAGAGTTTGATGATTTGATTACAACGAAGGAAATTGTAGCAAGATACAATTTTGGCTTGACGAAAGTTCAATTTTTACTTGAGAAGCTTCTTGAGAAGGCTAACGGGGAACAATAAGCCTGAAGAGCACATGGCATATGCACTATCATGCACATAAGGAGAGGATCTCAAAATCGGAGAATCAGCAGCATTTTGAAGCTTCAAAGTTGAGGCAAACCCTAATGAGGCAAAAGAAGGAAAAGAAAACTTTCCAATTTGTTAGCTGAGAATTATCTGTTATAGCCTACACACATCATCTTCTAACTTCATGGGGCAAGTTTGGGACTGGAAATTTTGAGCAAATTTTGGAAAATTTTGAGATTTTGATGGTTTTGGCTTAAACAGGGAAATGCAAACAGCCAAAAGAGCAGCAGAGGTCCAAATCACCTAAAGTCTACACCAATGGATATATTATGACCCGCATATCTCAACTACATACTTTTTGTGCCATGTCAACATTCAGGTTGGGAAGAAAGTGCAAAACAAATGTTGAAAACTCACTTTCTGCCACCTTTTACACCTAGGCGCCACGCTTTTGGAGCGACCTTGGGAGAATGCATTTTTCTCAGCCTTAGAGAGGCCATGTTTCTTGCTTAAGGACTCTATGGACAACTAGACATCCTAAGCTTTCCAATGGTACATTCAGATCATCATTTGGAACATGAGAAAGCGATCAAATGTCGTCTGCACAAGATGATAGCCATTGTGCTTTTATCCCACTGAGAATCATATTTCCAAGTTTCTTGATCAGAATTTGGTTTCTTATGATGTAATTCCTCTTGTTTTTAAGATTGATCTGATCATAAGATGAGATGTAATTAGTATTGTTAATGTCATTTTGATGTAATTATGAAGGTCATTTTATGATGGGTAGGTTGGTCAAGAAAGGATAAAAGGAGAGTTTGTTTTCATACCTCCCTAGTCTTACGGTTTGGTTGGAGAAATTTTGTGTAAGCGATTTCCTATCTTAAGGGATTCGACTCACAGGAGGGGGAAGATGGTTTTGGTCTATATGTATGATAGATTTTCGAGTCAGATTCAGGTTGGACATCAAAGTAGAAAGGCTTGGAGCTTTGTGTCTGATTGATATTTATGCGAAATACAAGTTAAGTTCCAGTTATTATATAGGGATTCATGTGGTATGTGATTTTATGTGCTGTGATTGTTTTCCTTCGTACATTAGTACTTTTATGAATGATTAGTTCATCTTATTTCCATATCTATGATTTAAGTGATCTTCCCTATAAGATGTTAAAACATAATTCTTTAAACTTATGCTCACGTTTTGGTAAGAATTTCATGTTTACATGTTGTTCATCTTATGGTAAATGAACTCGTGCTATGCATCATATTTCATTTTGAAGTCCTTTGCTTTTCCACCCTACACTACAATTGACAACCTTAAAGTGCCATTGAACATACACCTTATGCCCCTTTGTATCCCGCATAGCTACAATCTTTATGGATACGACCCTAGTTTCGTGACCTCTCTATCTTGATCTAGCAAAAACCCTAAATTTCAAAACCCTAGAACTCAGACCCTTGCTCTAATATCTTTACCCTTCTTCGGTCATCGTTTGAACACAAGATCAAAGAGAGACCTCTCGATTTGAGTCATGGCTAGCTTTACCAAATCTGAAGTGGTTCAAAGTTACCTCAGATCGATTTTCATTCTCGGCCCGTTGGAACACTATGGAGGATAACGTTTTTGGCGTACGTTGATCGGAGGACTGAAATATACTACATCTTCCCTAGGATTTCACGACAAATTCTCATTGATATCTAGGTACGTCAGGTGACAAAACCATAGTTTTCAAGAAGGTTGATTCGAATTGGTGCACAACCATAGATGCAGTTTTCAAGCTGGCTCCTAAGAGAAGAAGTTCACAAGATCAAACCACACTGATCCTAATCCACCATCTCCGAGTTGAAGGAACATGGCAGAGAGGTTTCACGAAGAAACAACGATCACCAACTCCGGCAAGTTGGCTTAAGTTCACACATCACTGGTAGGATCTATTTCATTTGACTACTCTACAAGATTTACCTTTTCAGACATCTAACGTTTGAGCTTTCATTGTTCGAGAACTAAATCTGAAACTTCACTTTCATAAAATAGTATATGATCCTATAAAAATTGAATTGAATCCACCATTTTTTTAGAGTCTACATACAGAAAGCTGATAGGAAGGTTGTGGTCATGATTCACAAGCTTCAAAAGTTAGCCAACAACTTGCGGTACACCTCAAGAAAGCCTATATTGAGTATTAACCAGAAAGCTACGCCTCCATCCTTACCTTCATCATCTCATTCAGCTACTACAACATCTTTCACACCTTATTCATCACTTCCTCCAAAAACACCTCCTCAAACAACACCTCCTATTGTTACCCCTTCACAACCTTCCGTAGCACTCATGGCGAGATTTGGCCCTTTAATCCTACCTGCTCAACTCTGTGCTTTACCTCAAAGGGGTGTGGTCCAAAGAGCTCCCTCTGTTGATGGGACAACGAGAGGTTACAACCACTGCAACATATGGTGAAGGGTCAACGTGATTTCATCGATCTTGAAGAGATCGACAACGATGATGCAAAGATGGGGAGTAATTGCCCAAAGTTTTTTTAGGAGATGTAAAGACTATGGTTTCGTAATCTAACTCCAAATTCGATTTACAAATCCACAGCGGTTGAGCAGAGTTGTTTTTAGCCAAATGGGAAGAAAAGAAGAATCCACTTCAGATTCTTGCTAAATATGATGCTTTGAGTAGACATCCCAATGAGTCTGTGCAAGATTTCACTACTCGTTTCAACAAGATTTATAATTCAATTCCAAATGACACAAGCCTCCTCCTGGCATGGCTTTGCTACACTATCCGGATGCCTTCGATCCCGACATGGTTTATCAGCTGAGGGAAAGAAGTCCTACAACTCTTGAAGAGATGCAGAGAAATGCAGTGAGTGTGGAGGCGAATTTGATGATTAAGAAATAAAAAATGAAGACAGAAAGAAGGGTAACAATTAAAGAGGAGCCATCTACTTCTTCAGATGGTAAGTTGGACTCTTTGATTAGAACTATGAAATTTTTTTAATACAACAACATAGAATCCTACTACAGGATCTTGATTTACTTCTCCTACTTGTGATTTAATTATACAAGTTAATTTCAGAAAATACTGAAGTAAACACAACTAGCAGCCTACACACACACACATCATTTGCTGAATATTACGCTCATTCAAAAAAGTGACACGTATCGGACAAATGTCCCCGGAAAATCCCAATGTGGGAAAACCAATGTAGCAGATATGAGGGTTTATTATTATTAAGTAGAATCTGAGTACAACAAATTTGGGCACCTTACTGGTTGACCCGACAGAGAAAAATAGATCTGCAGCAATACTTGCTGTTCTGAAGACTGAAAACTGGACTGATTCACACCCTCAAATGGGATTTACAGAACTTAGTCCCTTTCTGCCTCTAGAAACCCCATCGTTGCTCTGAAGTTGCCTGCGTCAGCCCTGATAGCCCCTGCAGTTCCCCTGTGCTGCTCAGAATATGGTTGCGTAACCCCAGACTGGGTGACGCAGTCCTTACACTGCCTTGGATGGCCTCTGCGTAACCTTGATGGCCTCCTGAAGCCTCAGCGCTGCCCTTTCTGGGCCTGTGTAGCGGCTGAAGCCCTCTGCACTGCGCAGTTGCTACATAGCCTCAGCTTCCTTTGCGCTGCTCCTAGTTGTTGCTCCTTTGCCTCTTGCTGCCTCTTGGCTCCGGGATCAGATCATCCCCTTAGCCAATACTACCCCTCGCTACAGCTGAAACTCTTCTGGAAATTCTTAGTAATCCTGCCCTAGAATTCCAGCTTAATCTCAGTGGTTTGCCTCCGTGTGTGTGTCTCCAACTAACCCCAAGCCTTTCTCTTATACTTTTTCGTTGACACGTCAACAAATGTGATTTAATCTCTTATCGATGGATTAGATTAAAAGACTGCTTGATCTGCGTCACTTAGAACATTTCATCACATGTGTTTAATTAATTCACTTTAATTTTTCTAATTCCCTAAGTTAGACTTAGGGTCCTCATTAAAAAAATTAATTATTTTAATATCTCACACACCAGATGAAATTTCTCGAAACGATTTCTGTATTTTGGAGGTCTTGTGTGTCTTAGCCGCTCCATAAAATTTTAGGGCTAGAGCACACCCGATGCTACCCCAACGTTCAAAATCTCAACACTCCCTCTTAGCACGGAGTGTGCTCTTGTAATACATCCACACCATGTATAACAAGATCTCGGCATTGGTCTCTGTGTTGTTGATGCTTGGCCTGCTGCCCTACATCCACTGCGTTGTTGCTCTCTGTACTACTTCCCATGTCACTACCACTAACACTGCCACATATGTACTGCACCTCCCTCTCAAATTGTTGCATCATGCTGCCCATAGCACTGCCACTGCTAACTGCTGCACTGCAACTCAGTTGCTGAGAAGTAAGTAACTGAAAGACTCCTGCCCAATCGTTGACAGGCAGGTCAGGCTGCATCTCATCACTGAAGCTCCCTTGGCTGTTGCTCTGCGCTATCCTACTGAAGCCATTGCGCTGCTACAACTATGCACTGCGTGAGCATTGACTCTCTGCGATGCTACAGCTCTGCACTGCGTGAGCATTGCCTCTCTGCACTGCTACAGCTCTGCACTGCGTGAGAACTGCCTCTCTGCGCTGCTACAACTCTGCACTGCGTGAGCACTGCCTCTCTGCACTGCATGAGCACTACCTCTCTGCGCTGCTGAAGTCCCATCAGCCTTTGCGTTGCTACCTTTGCATTGCGATGCTCCTTCTACAACGTTTCAGCTCTATCCTCTGCTTCGCTGTGATTTTCAGCAACCATCTCTCTACTTGTCCCACTACCGTCTTAAGGCTCCTGTAGCTCGTATGTGATCCAAGAGTTAGGCACCTGAAGGATCCTGCCTTCCATCTATAGTTGCTCTACAGATCCATATCGCCCTACTTACGGGGCTCATGAGCACTTCTGGCTACGTCATCATCACTCCCATCGTCCTTTGTTGCTGCTGCCTTGGATTTAGAAGATCCTTCGTCCTTCTTCTTAGGACAAGTGTTGGCGAAGTGTCCAAGTTCGCCACAATTAAACCACCGGACCTTGGATAGGTCCCTCTTCTTCTTCCCTTGCTGCATTCGTTCCTTCGATGCAAGGGTTGCATCATCTTCCTCTTCTTTCTTCACCTTGACAGTTCTGCTGCTGTTGTTTGGCCTCTTAGTGAATCTCCTAATTTTCTCCTGACAGAGGATTGCCCACACGTCCTCCCAGGATGGTAACGCTGCCCTGCCCAATATGATCTGGACAAACATTTCCCACTCCTCGGTGACTGCATTCATTGCAGTCCTGAACAAGAGTCCTTCATCCGGATTCGCTCCCATTGCAATCAATTGATCTCGAATAGTCTGAAGTCGGAAAAGGAAGGGATCTATCTCCTCACCCTTCTGCATCTGGAACAACCTCATCTGATTCTCTAGAAGCATTTTTCTTTGAACAAAGCTTCCCTGATACATCGTCTCCAAGACAGTCCACATGTCATTTGCCGTCTTCTTCCCGACAATATGTGGCACGAAGTAATCTTTAACTCCATCCATGATCAAACGCTTAGACCGTGCTTGATTTTCATTGAATTTCTTCAGAGGATCTGGAACGGTAGGCACATCTAGGACATTCTCTGCATGGTTCTTGATGTTGTACTCATCCAGGACTTTCAGTATCCTAGCTCTCCAGATGACGAAGTTGGACACACCGTCTAACCTATCCTGATCTCTCAGCCCATGAGAAGCCGTCTAGCTCAAATCTGTCAAAACAGATACTCTTCTCCCTCTTTCTGCTGCAATACTCAACAGAAATGTTGGATCTGGGTTTCTTGGCGATTAGAAACCCTCTCTAGTAACTGCTCCCTCTGATAACTAATTTCCCTCTTGGAAATATTCAACCAAAAACAATCAGACAGTTTTCTACAATCACCCTCCTGATCGAATCTCAGATTTGTTTGGCGCAGATCTGCTGAGTGACTGTCTTCCTCCCGCTCTTTGTCGACTTAGCTAGGTACAATTTTGCACTGGCAAAATCTCCACCACACCAGCAACTTCTGAAGTTCTGAAACTCTGCTTCCGAATCTTGGCAATACTTCACAGCAACAGAAAAGAAAAATGGATTGTGTCCCTCTGGTTGGCCTCTGCGTGAGTAGACTAGCCCAACATAGCCTCTGGCTGGCCTCTGCTTGAGCAGACTGGCCTAGCGTAGCCTCTGCGCAGCGCAAGTTGCCCTTGCATCCGTCTGGAAGGCACTACGTTGTCTTTGTGTCACCCAGATGGGAATGTGTCAGCGCCTACATAGCCCTTGCTAGGACTGCATCCTCCTATTGTTGAGCTCCCCTCTCCGTATCTCTACTGCTTCAGCGGCTTTCTGCGGCAAAAATTTCTTCAGCTGATTTTGCTGGGGATTCAGCTTGATCTGCAATGCTCTAATACCATGTGAAAATTTTTGAATACAACAATATAAAAATCCTACTACAGGATCTTGATTTACTTCTTCTACTTGTGATTTAATTATACAATTTATTTTTAGAAAATATTCAGAAAGTACCAAAGCAAACACAACTAGCAGCCTACACACATACAAATGATTTACTAAATATTATGCTCATTCAACAAAGTGAAACACAGATTTTTTGGACAAATGTCCCCAGAAAAACCCAATGCAGGAAAACCGATGCAGCAGATATGAGAGTTTATTATTATTAAGTAGAATCTGATTACAACAAATCTGGGCACCTCAATGGTTGACCGGATAGAGAAAAATAGATCTGCAACAATACCTGATGTTCTGAAGGTTGAAAACTAGACTGATTCACACCCTCAAACGAGATTTACAAAACTCAGTCCCTTTCTGCCTCTAGAAACCCCAACGCTGCTCTGAAGCTGCTTGCATCAACCCTGCTAGTCTCTGCGTGCCCCTGCGTTGCTAAAAAGAGGGTTGCGTAACCCCATACTGGGTGACACAGTCCTTACGCTGCCCTGGATGGCCTCTGCGTAACCCTAATGGCCTCCTAAGCCTCAGCGTTGCCCTTTCTGGGCCTGCATAGCATCTGCATAGCAGCTGAAGCCCTCTGTGCTGCGCAGCTACTGCATAGCCTCAGCTTCCTCTGCGCTGCTCCTGGTTGCTGCTCCTCTGCCTCTTGCTGACTCTTGGCTCCGAGATCAGATCATCCCCTTAGCCAATACTACCCCTCGCTGCAGCTAAAACTCTTCTGGAAATTCTTAGCAAACCTGCCATAGAATTCCAGCTTAATCTCAGTGCTCTACCTCCGTGTGTGTGTCTCCAACTAACCCCAAGCCTTTCTCTTATACTTTTTCGTTGACACATCAACGACCGTGATTGAATCTCTTATCGACGTCTTAGATTAAAAGACTAGACTTAGGGTCCTGATTAAAAAAATTAATTATTTTCATATCTCACACACCAGATGAAATGTCTCCAAACGCTTTTTGGGTTTTGGAGGTCTTGTGTGTCTTAGCCCCTCCACAAAATTTCAGGGCTAGAGCACACCCGATGCTACCCCAACACTCAAAATATCAACAAGAAATATGAAGAAAATGATGGATAGGATGACAACATCGAATAGACAAGAAGAAAATCAAATCCGGAATCCTAATTTTTGAGGACAACAATAGCAACAACCTAAGCTCAGAATCAAGCAAAGAGAGTAGAGAGGTCAGTATCAGCAAGCATAACAGCAAATTAGAACACCACTTCAGCAAAACTATGCTCAGGCAGTTGAGGAAGGTGAGATTCTTGAAGAGAATCATCTTTTCGATAATGATGGGCAGCCTATTTTCTTAACCGAAGATGAAGAATACACTCAAGAACTTGAGGTTGATCAATCTCATGACCAAAAATTTGTCCCTTCAAATGATGATATGATAGCAGCAAAGACAGAAGATTATCAGAGAGGTTTCCAAAATGCCCTTAGCTCTATGCAAAGGCAATAAACTTTGAGAAACAAAAACATGCCTATCACTTCAAATCAGAAGAGGCCAACTTCTCCGAAGGATATTCAGCCCCAAAAACCGACCTCTACAAATCAACAAAAAGACAAGGAGTTCGCTGCTACTAATGAGAAAAAGAGCAATGAGGTATCAACCAGCGATCCAAAGAAAGATAAGGAAACCCAAACTACAAGTCAGAGAAAGGAGATTCCTGCCAAAGAACAGTCTGAAAGGAAGGATACCACTTCCAAAGAGGTAGATAAATATCCCAATCTATTTAGTTTAGAGAATGAAATTTCCAAGTTGAAAGTTTCCATTCCTTTAACTGAACTTGTGAAGAATGAAAAGTATAAGTTTCACGTAGCTAAGATGCTCAATGTCAACCAAACATCTAATATGGTTAATGTCAGTGATGATCACCCTAGTAGTTGTTTGGCCCAGCCGTAGATGGAAACTTACCTGATAGTGAAGTCCCACCATTCTACCTCAGTCTTAGAGTTCATGATTTCATCCTTCACAATGCCATGTTAGATTCCGGAGCATCTCACAATCTCATGCTGAAAGCCATAATGGAAAAATTGGGATTAGACATTACTCGCCCATATCACGATCTCTATTCCTTTGATTCCGGTAGAGTGAGGTGTCTCGGTCTCATTAAAGACTTGGTCGTATCTCTTGATCAGATTCCCCAGAAGAATGCCTTGATGGATGTGGTTCTGGCTGATATTCCTCCAAGGTACGGGATGTTGCTCTCGCGATCATGGGGAGCAAAGCTGAAAGGTACTTTGCAGCTCGATTTCTCTTATGCTACTATACCAGTGTTCGGTCAGCTCAGAAAATTGTACAGGGAAACAAAGATGAAGTATATGATTAGTAGCAAAGAGAAACCTAATAATCACCCTATACACTCTGTACATACTGACTTAGAGTCTTTTATTTTGTTTAATGATGATAGTCCGGTTGATGTAGATAGTCATCTAGTAGAGAATGAGAAATTCCATAAATTTCATGTAGTGTTAGAGAAGTTTTCAATGCAGAAAAGACGGAACAGAAAGAGACTGATTTGAAGCCAAGTTCATCAGCTAAGCAGCCAATAGAATCAGTGAAAGAAACAGAGTTTGTTGAGACAGTGGATCAACAAACAGAAAACAAAGATCAACCATCCGAATTTGAGATTCCGGATGAGGAAAAGAGTCTTTGGACTATAGATTTTGACGGAGCAGTGGGAAAAGAAGGAGATGGAATAGGAATTTGGATTCATAGCCCAATGAATCAATCGAGTAAAATTCCTCCTAATGTCAGGTGTTGTTCATATAAACTTGATTTCGAGTAATATTCCTCCTAATGTCGGGTGTTGTTCATATAAACTTGCTTTCAATTGTTCAAATAATGAAGCCGAATATGAAGCTTTGATTGTCGGGCTTAAGATGCTTAAGAAGTTAGGGGCTCAAAAGATTTTAGTTTATGGCAACTCTGAGTTGATTATCAAACAGGGAAAAGGGGAATACGAGGCCAAAAATTCAAGGACACGAGCATGTCGCAATGTTGTCTTAGATATTCTCAAAACATTTTCTGAATATACTTTATCCGTGATTCCTAGAAACCATAATTGTATTGTTGATTCACTTGCTATTGCAGCAAGCATGTTTAGAATTCTGATACATCCCAGCAGGAAATATGAGATTAATGTTAAGCATTGCCTCATTTTTCCAGATAACCTTCGACATTGGCAAGTGTTTCAAGATGATAAGCAAATTAACAATTTTTTGCAAATGGAAGAGTTCGCCACTTGTCATATTGATGATGTTTTTGATGATTAGGGAATTAATGTCACAAAATTAGAAGTCTTACAGCTAACAGACAATTCCATTCCAAGAGGTCTTGTACCTTTGGAAGAGCTCTTCGATCAAGATGATGTCACAAAGAAACCAACAATGGTCCCCACTAAAGCGAGAGTTGAAGATATCTACATTGGCACAGCTGAGAAGCCCAAGATGGTGAAGTTGTCTAAATCCTTTACTCCGGAAATGAAAGGTAAATACACAACACTTTTGGTTGAGTTTTCAGATGTGTTTGCATGGGATTATTCAGAATTGAAGGTTTATGATAAAAGTATAATTCAACACACGATTCCTATCAAGCTTGATCAAAAGCCTTTCCACCAAAAGCTCAGGAAGATCAATCCGAGATTGCTGCCATCAATTGAGAAAGAGGTAAACAGGTTGTATAAGGCTGGTATCATAATCTCTCTTCGCTTTTCTAATTGGATGTCAAATCTGGTTCCAGTTAGAAAAAAGACAGGTGAAATTTGTTTGTGCATTGATTTCCGAAAATTGAACAAAGTGTCCTTGAAGGACAATTATCCTCTCCCTAAGATGGACCACATCTTACAAAGGGTAGTTGGTGCCTCTAGAATGTCATTGCTTGATGGATACTCAAGGTATAATCATATTTTAATGCATCCAGATGACCGTGAGAAAACAACTTTTACGACACCATGGGGTACATTTATGTACGCCAATATGCCTTTTGGGCTGAAAAATGATGTATTTTTGGTTATTTATCTTGATGATTTGACGGTTTCTCTCAAACTGATGAAGATCACTTGCATCGTTTGAGGATTGTTTTCCAAAGGTGCAGGAAATTCGGTATTTCACTGAATCCAAAGAAGAGCTTGTTTGTTATGGAGGAAGGTAAGTTGCTTGGGCATAGTTGAAAGCGAGGCAAAGGAGGTAATGAATGATTTTCACAAGGGAGATTTTGGCGGTCATGTCTTTTGGAAAACCACAGCAAATAAAATATTGAGGGCTACATTTTATTGGCCGAGTTTATTTTTAGATGTTTATAAAACTGTCATGAGTTGCCATGAATGTCAAATTTTTCAGGGAAAAAGGAAGTAGCTACCGTTGCCCTTGTAGCCCATTTCAGTGCAAGCACCTTTTCAGCAGTGGGGTCTTGATTTTATCGATGAGATTCACCCTTCATCTTCAGCGCAAAACAAGTGGATCTTGACAACAACCGATTATTTCACAAAATGGATCGAGGCTATTCGCACCAGGCATGCCACTGATGCAGTAATCATTCAGTTTATTGAGTCTAATCTTTTGTCACAGTTTGGTTGTCCGCAGAAAATAATCACAGATAATGCAGTTACTTTTAAATCCAAGAGGATGATCGATTTCTGTGATAAGTATAACATAAGGCTCAGGCACTCAACAACATATTGCCCACAAGGTAATGGGTTGGCTAAATCTTCCAATAATTCATTGGTAAACATCATCAAAAAGTTGCTGGAAGAAAATAACAAGAACTGGCATAAGAAGTTGATCAATGCTCTGTGGGTGGACAGAGTAAGCACTAAGAAGTCCATCGGTATGTCACATTTCAGTTGGTATATGGAATGGATACTATCTTTCTGACTTCTCTTGCTGTCCCGGTCATGAAAATTTTGCAGGAAGTAGATAGTGAGCCCAATGACATCCAACAGAGAATCAATCAGATGTTTCATTTGCAACAATCTCGAAAGGAGGTATTTCAGAACACTGCGAAGCTTCAAGAGAAGATCAAAAAGATCTATGACAGAAAAACAAAGGCAGATGATTTCAGTGTGGGAGATATAGTTCTCCGATGGGATGCCCGGAATGAGGAAAAAGGAAAGCACAAGAAGTTTGAAAATTTATGGAAAGGACCATACAAAATTTTGGCTTTCAGAGGGAAGAATGCCTTTGTGTTGGAGGAACTTGATGGACAAGATTTTTTGGGAGGACCAGTCAATGGTAGGCTCCTCAAGCACTACCTCACTTGATTTTTCAAAATATTCTCATTTTCATTGTACATACTAGTTTATTTTAATGCCAAGTGTGAAGGAGTGGTCATGGAAGCTTGAAGACCGAGGTGAAGGCCATAAGGTTTCTTTGATCAACTGTTGTTTCAAAAATTTGTAAGTCATTTCAGTTTGTCGATTCATTTCAGCTTCGAGTCTTTCTTTTTATTTTTGACTCCATGCCCAATGGATAAGGCTACTTGGTCTACAGTGTTCTTGACACCTACTAAGGAGTTTCCATCCCCAACTGGACCCAATGTTAGTGTTTGTCAGTCCTATCAATCACCAGTGATCAAATTGTGCTCTTTCATATAGTTGATAGGGTCCTAGGGCAAATTTTTATAGATTCAATAGGTTTTCAAATAAAAATTTGATCATTGGTTAGTCTACCTAGGTCATTGCTACTCCTTTCATCTTCATGGTCAATAAACATCATTATGGTCAGATCATTACTTTTTGGGAGAATGTTTTGGTCATTGTGGTCATCATTCAGCTTATTTTCCATGTAGTGTCATCATTAGGTCATATTGTCAAAATCATGAAAATAGTTCATGTCATCATCAAATTCACCATTAGAAGGAGTAGTAATAGGGAAAAGTGATCAATAATGATTTCTAAAGTTCATTTGGATCTCTATTAAGATGTAAATATATATAATAAGGTTTCAAAGCTGCTGTACACAAGCAATTGAATCAATTGGTGAAAAGACAAGGTGGGACCACATCACCACCAAAGAGAAAAATCGATTTCCAACCCTTTAAAAGACCAAACAAAGCATGTCATTTGCTCATTCTACCTTCATGAGACATCATTCTATCAGCAAGGAGCTTGCCACCTTTGAAAATTAGTTTCTTGCCTTGGAAAGCTAAGTTTTCTTGTTGCGCTGTGCTTTTCTCAAGTTTGCTGCGTTTTTGGTCAAATAAGAGTCTTTAGTCAAATTTGTTGTGAAAACACCTGAAATGCATGCTCATTCACCCTCCCCCACCTTTAATATACCATCATTGAAACTTCCCCTCATCCCTTTCCCTCATTTTCATCATTTCCCTACAAACCCTAGCCTACACTACACTTTCCTAGGCTAGGACTGTGTTTTGCCCTTTTGCACAATTTCCCCTCACTCATTTCCTAAAATTTCACCTCCCTACACTCCCTTTCCTACCCCCCTAAATTTTCCCAAGAATTTAGACACCCTCAAACCCCTTCATCCTCCTCCATTCCTAAAATTGCCCAAAATCCCATGTTTTCCTACACTAAAACCCTAATTTCCCTTCCTAGTGAGCTAGGTTTTCACATGGATTCAGAGACCACTGAGAAAAGGAGGCATAAGGGAGGTCAAATCATCAAGATATGAAACCACTGGAGTATAGGATATCATGGCTTCACCATTTCTCAAGAAGTCATTCCAAGATGCAGGTTGTCTTGCCTTTTGTCAAAAGATTAAAGAACTTGGTTTCAGTGATAAACTTACAAGCACCTTTGCCCCCAGTCTAAGGAGGGATAAGGTAACCATTGCAGGGATGTTGTTTACTCTTTCAGTAGAGGCCATTGGCTAGGCCATTTCCATAGCCACTGGGATCCCAAATAATGGAGAGATTTGGTTCAAAAGAGGTGACCTAGATATTGAAAATTAAAAGATGTATTTGAAGCATCCATACAAAGCTGCTTCATAACACATTTTTCCTTTCAGACACTTGCTTGACAAGTATGCCTCTCTCATGAAGATGATCATGAAATATTTCACATGTGAGGGTAGGTTCTCAAGGATCTATCAGTACCATGTTATACTATTGATGCATTTCACTGGTGTAAGAGCTCTTAACCTACCTCACTATCTCTACAGAGGCTTGGTCAAAATGGCAGAGAAGGTACATAACAAAGGGCAAGACCATCATGCAAGCTTGTTCCATCATGGCTTGGTGAAAATCATTGTTTGCCATCAGCTTGCACAGGTGAACTTGTCTTGGGATGGATTCATGCATTCAGCTTCACTTTTGCCTACTCCAACTCAATCAAACAACAATCTACACCATTGACTTCACCAAGACAATAAGAAGTAGGTTCCACAAGAAAACCTGCAACAAGAACATCTAGGGATGAGGTGACTAAAACCTATACTAGAGGAAAGAGGCTGATGTTTGCTCCTGGCAGTGTGGAAAGAGCTCAACCTACATCAGTGGAAAAAGAGACATCATCACATCAACATGAAGCACCATTGCAAGAGGAAGAACAGGTACATTTTGACACTCACATGGTAGACATAGATATGCATGAGGAAAAATCACCAGAGCAGATGATCAAAGAGAAGGAAGCTGAGATTAGAGAGCTAAAGGACAAATTATCAAAGGAAAACTTCATGATCACTTTTCTTCAGCAGAAGAACAAGCAGCTCCAAGTCAAACAACTTTTGCTTAGCAAGCCCAAGGCAGATTTGGAGAAGGATGGTAGCAAAGGTAAATCAGTGGTTGATGTTGATGAGTTTGAGGATTAGGAAGAGCAAGTCAAACCAAGGAGGCCAAGAACAAGAGCTCTCAAGAGGCAACAAGAGCAAGAAAGTGAACCATCTCCACCACTAGGTCAAGAAGAATTTGATGATTTGATTGCAGCAGAAATTGAGCAAGATAAGGAATTTTGGCTTGACAAGGTCAATTGTCACTTAGAGAAGCTTCTTGAGAAGGCTAACAGGAACAATAAGCTTCAGAGGCACATGGCCATGCACTATTGCATAAGGAAGAGGATCTCTCAAATCAGAATCAAGCATTTGAAGCAAAGTTGAGGCAAACCCTAATGAGGCAAAAGAAGGAAAAACTTGATTTGTTGGCTGAGGTATCTGTCATAGCCTAACACATCATCTTCTAACTTCATGGGGCAAGTTTGGACAAATTTTGAGCAAATTTTGGAAAATTTTGAGATTTTGATGGTTTTGGCTTAAACAGGAAAATGCAAATAACCAAAAGCGCATCACCTAAAGTCTACACCAATGGATAGCTTATGACCTGCATGTCTCAGCTACCTACTTTTTGGGCCATGTCAGCATTCAAGTTGGGAGAAAAGTGCAAAAAACATGCTAAAAGCTCACTTTCTGCCACCTTTTTCACCTAGGCACTGCGCTTTTGGAGTGACCTTGGGAGAATGCATTTTTCTCAGCCTTGGAGAGGCCATTTTTTCTTGCTTAAGGACACTATGGACAGCTAGACATCCTAAGATTTCCAATGGTATCTTCAGATCAACATTTGGAGCACAGGAAGGCAGTCAAAAGTGTCTTGCAAGATGGCACTACGCTTTTCCCTGTTGGTGCTGCGCTTTTCCCTATTGGCGCTACACTTTTCCCTGGAGGTCAAACTTCCGAGTTTCTTCAGTCAAATTTGGTTTCTTATGATGTAATTCATGAATGTAATTAGGCTTTTTAATGTCATTTTTATGTAATTATGAAGGTCATTTATAATGGGTAGGTCAGTCAAAGGCTAAAAGGAGAGTTTGTTTTAACCTCCCTAGTCTTAGGTTTGGTTGGAGAAATTTGTGGAAATTGTTCCTATCTTAAGGGATTCGACCCCTGAGAGGGGGGAAAATGGTTTTGGTCTATATGTATGTAATTTTCAATCAGATTCAAGGTTGGACATCAGAGAGTAGAAGGCTTGGAGCTTTGTGTACAGTTAATATTTGTAGAAATACAAGTTCGGTTGCACAACTATTATATAGGGATTCATGTGGTATGATTTTGTGGCAGTGTTTTCCTTCTGTAATTCACTTTTATGAATGATTAGTTCATCTTCTTTCCATATTTATGCTTTCAATGATCTTCCTATAAGATGTTAAACAAAATTCTTTAAACTTATGCTCTGTTTTGGTAGGAATTTCATGTTTATGTTGTTCATCTTCTAATAAATAAACTCATGCTTGTCATGCTCATTTTGATCCTTTGCTTTTCCACCCTACACTACAATTGACAACCTTAAAGTGCCATTGAACATACCTACCCTGCCCCCCCTTGTATCCCTGCAACTACAATCTTTTGGATCTGACCTAGTTTCCTTGACCTCTCCTCCTGATCCAACAAAAACCCTAAATTTTCAAAACCCTGGAGCTCAAACCTAGCCTAATATCTTTACCCTTATTCAGTCATATTTTGGTTGCAAGATCACAGAGAGAGCCATGTCTGATTTGGTAGGTCTAGCTACCAAATCCTAGATGGTTCGAGGTTACCTCCATCGGTTTTCATTCTTAGCCTTGGAACACTGTGGAGGATAACTAGACACACAATTTTTTCGAACAAATGTCCCCGAAAAAACCCAATGCGAGAAAATCGGTGCAACAAATCTTAAGGGTTTTATTATCAAGCATATTTCTGAATACAAACTAGGGTGCCAAAATGTGGCTCACCCAACAGAGAAAATCCTCGACAGAAGTACTTCTATCCGGAGACAGATGTTATGGAGGATCCAACAATTGGATGAAGAAACCCCACAGGTGTATGTGCAGTCTCCAACTGCTGTTGAGCGATGGCTACAACAAGTTGGACTCCGTCACCTCTCCTAGTGGTTGCATCACCCTTTCCTTGAGCCTTCTTGGCTCTGAAATCAAAACGCTGGATAGCTGCCCGATCTGCCCCATAGAAACCCCAACGCAGCTCTCTGAGTGAATGTGTCACCCTCTCTAGCTCTGCGTCACCCCTCTTAAAGCTGCGCTGCCTCTTTGGTGTTGATCTGCCTCTCTGCGATTGTATTCTTGGCCTTGGATGAAAATCCCGCTGTCAAATTTCCCCTCACTACACTACAAGCTCACTCTGAAATTCTCAGCAAACCGCGCCCCAGAATTTCGACTTAGCTTAAGTGCTGCTCACTGTGTGTGTTTTCTCCAAGCCTTCCTTTAATACTTTTCTTGTTGAGGAATCAGGAACCGTGATCTAATTTCTAATAGACGACTAATATTAGAAAAGACTTGATCCTCGTCACTTAGAACATTCTCACCAACATGTTAAATTAATTCACTTTAATTATTTAAATTCCCTAATTTTTAACTTAGGCTCCATTTAAAATAATTAATTATTTGAATAACTTAAGCTCCAGGTGGAATTTCTCCAAACGATTTCTAGGTCTTGGAGATCTCATGTGTTCTAGCCCCTCCACAAAATTTTGGAGCTAGAGCACATCCGATGCTACCCTAAAAATCAACAGGTACCCCATTCCGCATAGTGAAGAGCTAATGGATAAGCTTAGAGGAGCGAAATACTTCTCTAAGATAGATCTACGCTCGAGGTACCACCAGATCTGGGTGAGGGAGTAGGACATCCCTAAGACAACCTTTCGTTTCCATTATGAATAAATTCAGCTCCGGGTGGAATTTCTCCAAACGATTTCTGGGTCTTCAAGATCTCATGTGTTCTAGCCCCTCCACAAAATTTCGGAGCTAGAGCACATCCGATGCTACCCCAAAAAACAACATATACCCCATTCTGCATATTGATGAGCTAATGGATGAGCTTAGAGGAGCGAAATACTTCTCTTAGATATATCT
Organism: Pinus albicaulis; assembly: GCA_034641835.2. Taxonomy (NCBI): domain Eukaryota; kingdom Viridiplantae; phylum Streptophyta; class Pinopsida; order Pinales; family Pinaceae; genus Pinus; species Pinus albicaulis. The sequence continues at coordinate 437,931,202 of CM076579.1, forward strand.
ACGCTCGGGGTACCATCAAATCTGGGTGAGGGAGCAGGACATCCCTAAGACAACCTTTCGTTGCCATTATGGACACTTCGCATTCTTGGTGATGCCCATCAGGCTAACTAATGCTCTTGCAGCCGCTACCTTTCAGTCTTGTATGAACCAAGTATTTCGTGGGCAGTTATGGTGTTTTTTCCTTGTCTTCTTTGACGACACACTCATCTATAACCGAACATGGGAGGAGCATCTTTAGCACTTGGAGGTAGTACTTTGCATACTTGAGGAGCAGCAGTTGATGTGAAGGTGTCCAAATGTGAGTTTGGACTAACAAAGATGTTGTACCTAGGGCATGTGATTGGGGAGGACAGAGTGAAGGGGCACTAAGAGAAGATCAGGGCCATTTTGGATTGGCCCACACCCAGGAACGTGACTGAGCTGAGGGGGTTCCTGTGCATCTGTACTTATTACAAGCAATTCGTGAGAGGATTCTCACAACTAGCAACACCCCTAATGAATTTAACAAAAATGGGGGCTTTTGAGTGGATGCAGGTGGCACAAGAGGCCTTTGAGCGCCTCAAGAAGGTTATGAGCAACAGTCAATGTTGTCTTGGCTTTTCCGGATTTCATGCGGCCCTTTGTGCTGGATTGTGATGTTTCCGGCGAGATAGTTTGTGTCATGTTGACGTAGGGAGGTCATCCTATTGCATTTGAGAGCAGAAAAATGCTACCCCACGAGCAGTTGTACTATGTTTATGACAAAGAGATGTTAGTCGTTATGCATGCACTGGCCAAGTTCAGACAGTATCTGGTGGGCAACTGATTCAAGGTGAAGACTGACCACAACAGTTTTCAATTTTTCCTGGAGTAGCAGTCATTGGAGGAGAGGTAGCAGAAATGGGTGAGTAATCTCTAGGGTTACGACTTTGAGATCAATTACGTGAAGGGAAAGCACAACGTAGTGAAAGATGCATTTTATTGGAGGCCCTCAATACTATCTTTGATGGATGTAACTCACGATTGGAAGGCTCAACTTTTGGTTGAGTACTCCATAGACAGGCAGGCTTGTGAGATCCTAGATGGTACATACAGGGATGACAGGTTTCAAGTGATGGATGACGTGATTTACTACAAGGACAAAATATACTTGGTGCTAGGATCTGAACTCAAGGAGAGGATGAGGATTATGCAGGAAACTCATAATTCCCCTCTAGCAGGACACCCTGGGTTCTTCAAGACATATCGTGCCATCAGGGAGAGGTTCTCATGGCAGGGACTCAAGGGAGATGTATTGAGGCACGTGCAGGAGTGCATATATTGTGATAGGAACAAGGTGGAGTTGTCACAGCCTACAGGTTTACTACAGTCGCTCCCCATTCTGGAGAGGAAGTGGGAGAGCATGTACATGAACTTTATCACGGGGCTTCCTATTGTAGAGGGGCGAGATTGTATTTACGTTGTGGTGGACAAACTGACCAAGTTTACCCACTTCTTCTCCATCTAATCGAGATCTTCGGCCTCTCAGGTGGTCGAGTTGTTCTTTCGGGAGGTCTTCTGATTACATGGTCTTCCCAATACCATTGTTAGTGTCAGGGACAACAGGTTTATGGGGGCTTTCTGGCAGGAGTTGTTCCAGTTGGTGGGGACGAAGCTTACACCTAGCACTAGCTACCACCCACAAACGGATGGGCAAACCAAGATCGTGGGCAAATGGTTGGAGGGGTACCTACGCAATTATGTGACAGGGCAACAAAGAGCATGGGTGAAGTGGCTTCATCTAGGAGAATTCTGCTACAACACCACCTATCACATGTCGATCGGTATGTCCCCTTCTGAGCACTTTATGGTTATGATGCACTCTCTTTTTCTGACATGGTGTTTGGAGATAGCAAGGTGATCCAGGTGGATATCGGTGGCCACCCACCTATTCCATTTGGACCCGCACCATCAATTCTTGCAACTTTTCACATTCAGCACCACTTACTATTTTTAGCAGGTTTTCGGGTCCTGCACTCCCGGGGCTGTTTTGGGGCCTTAATGATCTAGGTGGATATTGGTTTCCACCCACCTATTCCATTTGAACCCCCACCATCAGTTCGTTCAGTTTTTAAGTTGCAGCACAACTTACTATTTTTAGCAGTTTTTCGGGTCCTGAACTTCCGAAGCCGTTTTGAGGCCCTAAACGACGTTTTTTGGAAAAATATGAAGCAACACCTGTCACATCGAAAGTTTTAATCCTTGGATAGATCTTTCTAACGAGCTATTGAGCGCGTCAAACGGAGATCAGATGCCAAAGTTACGTCCCGGGAAGTTGAAACACCAATTTACCCAAACGAGACCCACAGTTTTGGAGCTTCATCTCTTAGAGTTAGGTTTTTTGACGTTTCAGTTTTTCCATTGTTTCTCAATAATAAATAGCCCCTCGAGCCTCATTGTAACACAGTTCAGAGGTCTATAGCCGCCACACCTCTTCTCAGAGATTCGCTACCAGCACCCTAGCTATTTTATTTCCATTATGTTCGTAAGCAGTTATGTTATTTGATATTAATGAAATGAAGCCTTATTTCCGCTGCATCTCTATGTTTATGGTTATTTTTGTATTCTGTTGCGTTCCTGCATAAAATCCGGATCAGTGGTATCAGAGCGGTCTGCTCTTTCTTTTTTTTCTTTGCGTGTCCCCAATGCGGTCAGGGTATAAGGAGTTAGGGCTTGATCTGGTTGAACCCTTGCAAAATCAGCCTCGCAAACCCCGACGACCTCCCATGGCGGAAGAGAAGAAAGACGAGGGAGTATGAGATCCTATCAAAATATTGCTCGAGGAGGCCCTCGAGAAACAAAGGAACGCAATGATGGATAACTTTGCTCAAATCCTTCAACGACTGCCCACCTATGGCGCATCTACATCCAACAACCACTCTGGAGGCACCACTCCCTTCAAGGTACAATTAAACTTTGACATTCCTGTATTTGAAGGCCAAATAGATGCAGACGCCGTAGATAGATGGTTGAATTTGCTGGAAGGGTATTTCTCGGTCCATGATTTCTCTGACCGAGAAAAGATTATTTTTGCACTCTTCAAAGCCGCCCCCCATGTCAAACACTGGTGGGAAACCTACTGTGAGCAAGAGGACGAAGGGGAACCCTCTCTATTCTCGGCCACACCCACTTGGAATTCGTTATGAGACGGCATCAAGGAACAATATTACCCCGTGGGGAGCTATGAGGACAAATACATCCAATGGACCACGCTGCGGCAACAAAGGGATCAAGATGTGCACGAACTGACGAATATGTTCCATACCCTGCGCACAAAGTTGGGTATTAAAGATTCAGAGAGACATTTGGTGCTCAAGTACCGTGACTGTCTGCATAAACACATTCAGGAGGAAATGGATTTCCTCGACATTACATCACTTGGCATGGCATATCACTATGCCGCCAAGATCAAGCAGAAGAAGCGAGACTTTGGATCTGCAAATCTAAAAGGTGCCCCCGAACCGAAGAACAAGGGGCAAGGTCAAAACAGCGCGACCCAGAACAACACCACAAATCCAAATAAGGACACAGGGAAGTGGTGTGAATTTCATAACAACCCCACTCACAACACAAACGAGTGTCGGGCCAAACAGTTATTGGTGGCCGAACTAAAGGCACCCGAATCAGATGCATTTTCTGATCCTGAGTCAGAACCAGACAAAGGCAATGACAAAGGGAAGCAGATCATTGATGCGGATCCCAGTGCCATTGTTGCCACCACCAAGATCCAGAGGGAGGATCCAGAGGAGGGGGAGCGCCTCTTCCATTCGCAGATGTGGGTGAAGGGTTCTCCGCTGCAATTTCTTGTCGATAGCGGAAGCCAAAAGAACCTCATTTTAGTAGAGGTCGTGAAGCGGCTCGACCTACTGACCATAGCACACCCGTAGCCATATACCATCAGGTGGCTTCACCCAGGGAGAGATATCCGCATCTGCCAACAATGCCGCCTTCCGTACAACATCAAGCCATTCACGGATGAGGTATTATGTGATGTTACTCGTCTTGATGTAGCTGATGTATTATTGGGTCAACCATACTTGTGGAGGCGACATGCTGTGTATGAGTCTAGGCCTCGTGCTGTTATTATTACTTTGGGAAATAACTTGTAGAGGATACCGGAGGTAGTACCGCCTCCTATCATCTCTTTGACTACTGCAAAACAACGCAGTAAGATTGTTTCCCAAACCAGTGAATTTAGTTTCCTTACAACTCGCTCACAAGGAAAGAAGAATATTGTGGGCACAACCTCGAAATAGGGCTCCCCTGCACGGCTACAGCAAATGGACAAATTCATGGAGGAATATGAGGACATTTTCTCCTCCCTCACAGAGGTTCCTCTACACTGTCATGACAAGCACTCCATTTATCTGACCCCCAACGCACCGCCGCCTGATGTTGCCATACCTCCTGCAAATACACATACAGAATCCACACATGTACTGTCTGAGGCTGATAAAGAAACCAAATTTACTAAACGCATCCAGCATGTCCACCCATAGGTCCATGACATCTTCAACAAATCTAATACCCAGTTCAACAAAATTTGCCTCATCTCAGGGAGGATCTCAACACAATGGGGACCATTGCTTCCTAAGGAGGGAGGAATGATCCAGGTGGATATCGGTGGCCACCCACCTATTCCATTTGGACCCGCACCATCAATTCTTGCAAATTTTCACATTCAACACCACTTACTATTTTTAGCAGGTTTTCGGGTCTTGCACTCCCGGAGCTGTTTTCGGGCCTTATTGATCCAGGTGGATATTGGTGTCCACCCACCTATTCCATTTGAACCCCCACCATCAGTTCATTCAGTTTTTAAGTTGCAGCACAACTTACTATTTTTAGCAGTTTTTCGGGTCCTGAACTTTCGGAGTCGTTTTGAGGCCCTAAACGACGTTTTTTGGGAAAATCGCTCACATCAGTCCATGGACCCATGTTGCTCACATCGAAAGTTGTACTCCTCGAATAGATATTTCTAACGAGCTATTGAGCGCGTGAAATGGAGATCGGATGCCAAAGTTACGTGCCGGGAAGTTGAAACACCAATTTACCCAAACAGGACCCACAATTTTGGCGCTTCATCTCCTAAAGTTAGGTTTTTTGACGTTTTAGTTTTTCCATTGTTTCTCAATAATAAATAGGCCCTCGAGCCTCATTGTAACACAGTTCAGAGGTCTGTAGCCGCCACATCTCTTCTTAGAGATTCGCTACCAACACCCTAGCTATTTTATTTCCATTATGTTCGTAAGCAATTCTGTTATTTGATATTAATGAAATGAAGCCTTATTTCCACTGCATCTATATGTTTATGGTTATTTATGTATTATGTTGTGTTCCTGCATAAAACCCAGATCACAAGGCCCCGGGGTCAAAATATTGGGTTCAAGAGAGCCAGGAGATCCTCCGAGCTCTCAAGAACAACTTGCAGGTAGCTCAGAATCAAGAAAATATGTATGCTGACTGGCATAGGGTGGAGAGACAGTTTGAGGTGGGAGACATGGTCTACCGTTGTCTGCAACTCTACATGCATTCCTCATTAGAGCAAAAATGGGTCGAGAAACTTCAATCACGATTTTATGGGCCATACAAGGTGATTAGGAGGGTCAGAGAGGTAGATTATAAGTTGGAGCTACCTTCAGAGAGTCGGATTCACAACGTGTTCCATGTCTCATACCTGAAAAAAGGCGTTGAGACAACAGGTTTCAGCAACCAATACAAGGTGATTAGGAGGGTCGAAGAGGTAGCTTATGAGTTGGAGCTACCTTCAGAGAGCTGGATTCACAACGTGTTCCACGTATCATACTTGAAAAAGGCGTTGGTACAGTAGGTTTCAACAGCCACTGAGTTGCCTCCTCTAGATGATGAGGGGCACTTAGTTTTGACACCAGAGCTCATAATTTAGACCCGAGAGAGGAGATCGAGGAACCGGGTAGTCAAAGAGCATTTGGTCAAGTGGAAAGATTTGTCAGAGGAGGATGCCACATGGGAAAGTGAACAAATCTTACATAATCCAGCCTTACAGTTGCTTGGGGACAAGAAACATCCAGGAAGGGAGGACTGTAATGTCCCTTCCTAAATATTTTCTAAAGGGGGAGAACCCAATTTTGTAGATTTTGTCATTTTGGGCATAAGGGAATTTTTGGAGAAAATACTTAAGAAAAGTAGGTCAAAGTCCTTTAGTGGGACAACAGGTTTCAACCACCACTAAGTTGCCTCCTCTAGATGATGAGGGGCACTTAGTTTTGACACCATAAATCATATTTTAGACTCAAAAGAGGAGATCGAGGAACCAGGTAGTCAAAGAGCATTGGTCAAGTGGAAAGATTTGTCGGAGGAGGATGCCACATGGGAAAGTGAACAAATATTACATCATCCAACCTTCCAGTTGCTTGGGGACAAGCAACATCCAAAAAGGCAGGACTGTAAAGTCCCTTCCTAAATATTTTCTAAAGGGGCAGAACCCAATTTTGTAAATTTTTTCATTTTGGGCATAAGGGAATTTTTGGCGAAAATACTTAGGAAAAGTAGGTCAAAGTCCTTTAGTGGAATGTGGGGGCCTCTTTCCCACAAAAAGAATACACACTACTTAGTAGGGAAATCTAATTTCCTAAGGGAGGTCGAAGTCAATGGAGGGACCCACATGAACCCAAGGGATAACAAGTATAAATAAGAGAAGAGAAGCATCATTTGGGGCTTTTGATATATTGATAATTGATTGTTTATTTGGTTGTTCAACTGAGCTACAAAGTGTTGCTTAGCACAAGAGCTTCCCAAGGAGTGAAGCTCAACCCTTCTTCGGTGGACCTTGAGTGCCACCCTAGGAAGGCTTTCATCTTTGTTTGGAGGCTAGGAGAGAGACATCACACATGAATTACGCCATTCTAGTTCAACAGGGACACAGAAGGAGAAGCCATGTAGTTGTTGAGGAGGAGTGGTACCGGAGTTGGGAGAATAGTATTGTTGGGGTGTTTCTTGGCTAAATTCCAAACTAGAGGAGGACTTTCAAGAGTAGAGGGAGTCCATCACTCAGTACGGATTGGATTTCTGGACATGGGGACGTCATCACCTACAGGCCTACACAGTGACTTGTGGTAGTTGGTTGTGGTAGGGCTTGGTTGGAGGTTTGAAGAGTTGGGTTGCTCGGATTTTGGTTGGAAGTTCATTGTGGGGAGGTTTCTAGCATTTTGGGAGCAACAAACATCAATCTCTACTACAGGTGGAATTTTCTGGTTGTGGAGAAGGGCCAAGCTTTGTGAGGCCAAATTTGGAAGGTCAAAACCATAGCAAATCCTTTTGGGTTTTTTTGGGCTTTTGGCATGGAGCTCAGCCCTAATTTATAGAATTTTCTAGGTAGTTTTGAGGGGTCTAATCAAGGTCTCATGTCAGCCAACAGTGCAGAAGTGCAGAAATACTGGGCCAACGCAGTTTTCTGGAGGACAAAACTTCTACAACAGTTGGGCATTGTTATATTGACCACCTGAGGCTTATAGCTTGCCTTGTGCAAGCCCAGGTGCACTCCCATTTGCCCATTGTAGTCCAGTAGTTATACACTAAGTCACAGGACACTTCCCTCAGGGTCTCGTGTCCTGTATTTCACATGTCAGACACCAAATGTGCCCTAAAATGTGTCAAAAACGTTTTTTTTCATGTACTCCAACTGAGACACGTGTTTTGGACATGGAGAAAACGTGGCCTAACGTTTTTGGCTCTTAGGACACGTGTCCCACAAAAAGTGACATTTAAAACTGCACCCTAGTTTATTTTTGGGATTTTTTGTCATTGTTTGCCGCTGGAATCGAATTTGTTGTGCAGTGTGAGGAATTTCGTCGGATGACTAATGAGATTGATTGTGTTTTTGCCGACTTGTTGTCAAGTCCATGTCATACTCTTCCTTTTCAACCTCACTGAGTTGTTCGCTGTCATGTCTTGGATCATTATTTTGTAATAGAATTTGATACGATTTTGCATTTACTTTATTATTTTTTAGAAGTTATTTTAATATAAAGGTTCAATGTATATGATTTTGTCGATGTCATCGTTTGTCTTTGTTTTACTTATATTGTAGCATACATATAGATTTTGCGTTCATATCTTAATACATATGCATAAGCATATGTTTGAATGTACATCTACATATGTGTTTGTAGATGTAAAGCACTCCTGAGTTCTTCAAAAATTAAAAAGTGGGATAAATCAGTGGTTTCTCCATAGTAACCCTATGGAAGATCCATCTGAACTCCACACGAGTGATAATTGTTCAGAACATTGTCTGTTTGATATTTGTATATCCTCACGAAAATTACATCTCTAATTTCAAATTGTTGCATCAGAAGAAACCCCTGGAATAACAGGAGATTAATTTTTTTTTAAATCACAATACATCATGTGATGAATCTACTTGTATCTAACAAATTCACCATTCTACTATCTATCCATTATGCTATTTAGTATTGATGTACTTCTATCTACTCATTTTTATGAAATTGTTTTCACTCTCTTACCTGAAAGAGAGAGATGCTAGTATTTTTCTAGATTTTGCCACTTGTAAAATTGGGAGCACTATTTAGTGCCCCATTATTATTATTTTCAGAAAAACAAGCAAAATGATATATGAAAAGAACAGTGGAAAAGAATCTCAACCGACATGATGTAATCATAAGGCAACAAGTTCAAGAGGGTAGATTACTGATAGTTGTTTATAAGGCAACAGTTCAAGAGAGTAGATTATTGATAGTTGTCTACGAGAATAATAAACTACTAATTGTTAGAGCTTGTCAACCAAGAGATATGTTTTCTTCTAGATGAATGCATATCTTCGAAATACTAAATAGATATCATCATGATTCATATTTGTAGATGTTCTAATTTCTAAAAAATATGGATCAAGCACTATATTTCAGTATTATATATATATATATATATATATATATATATATATATATATATATATATATATCGTGTCCCTCGCGTCATGTTTTTGGGGTCGCTATATCTCGTGTCGAATACTCGTATTTATGTGTCCTTCGTGTCTCGTGTCCTCGTGTCATGTGACTTAGGTTATACATAATAAAATTGCCCATTTTGGTGTTCTGGGCGCGCTTTTTGTTTCATAGATATTTACTAAAATTTATGTGTGTTGAATTTCTTGCATGTCTTTGTTTATCACTTTATAATTTCTATTAGGAACATTTCATTTTGGAATAAAATATATAAAAGGAAAGGAGAATAGAGTAGTAGATGCACTCAACAAAAAGAATTTATGAAATGCAAGCTACCATAAGTGTGCAAAATGAATTTATGAAATGCAAGCTACCATAAGTGTGTGCTAGTCTGATTTAAGAATCAGACTTCTAAAAGTTGACATAAAGATCAACAATATACTCAGATCAAAGAGAGCCTACAACAAAACCATTTACAAGTTGCAACATAAATAAAAGGATTATGAGCTAAGTAAGGATGGATATCTTATGTATAAAACCCAAACTTGTATGCCCAATTCACAAGAGCTAAAAAATATGATATTGTATGAGATGCACAATGTACCTTGTATTGGGCATCTTGGGTATCAAAAGACGATAATAGCTTGTAAAATGCAATACTATTGGCCAAGTATGAAAAAATAAATAGTTGATTACATAACAAGATGTCTGGAGTGCCAAAGAGTCAAAGTTGAATATAGGCACCCAGCAGGACTACTTCAAACTATACCCATCCCTAAATGGAAATGGGAAATTGTGTGTATAAACTTCATTACTAAATTTCCCAAAATATCCAGTAACATGATTCCATTATGGTGGTAGTATCTACAAATTTACTAAAGTTTATTTTTTTATCCAAGTGAAATAAACTCACAAGGAAACAAACGCTGAATTTTTTTTATGGAGAATATTGCAAGACTACACGGGGTACCTAAGCAATTATCTCAGATAGGGACCCCATGTTCACTTCAAATTTTTGGAAGGATTGTTCAAAGGAATCAAAACCAATCTAAACTTCAACACAACATATCACCCACTATGAGATGGGCAGACTGAGAAGATAAATGATGTGATTGAGGATATGCTCAAGATGAACGTGATGGAAAATCCATTGAAATAGGAAGAATACTTCCACTTGGTAGAGTTCAGGTACAACAATGGATACCAAGCATCCTTGAAAATAACTCCATTTGAAGCTCGTTGCATGGAAAAAAATGCAAAACACCTGTATGTTGGGGTAACCCAATGGACAAAGCCATTGTTGGGCCATACTTGTTCAGGGAAATGGGAAAGCAAGTGGTAAATATCAAACAAACTTAAAGGTTGTCCGAGACAGGAAGAAAAGTTATGTTGATAGAGATCGAATAATAGAGAATTCAAAGCAAGAGTACATGTCTTCTTGAAGGAGAACGCTTAAAAGAGTTCACTAAAATTGGGAAGTTGTTCAAAGTTAGTAACTTGATTTTGTGGACCCTTTGAGATCCTGGAAAGGATTGGTCCAATCACCTATAGCCTTGCATTTCCTACATCCTTATTCATGATGTGTTCCGTGTCTCTTTATTTAAAAAGTATGTGCTTGATGCTAACCATGTGATTGATTGGAATGTAATCCATGTGCATCTCGAATGGGACTTTCAGGTAAAAACAGTATGCATCCTAGACCGAAAGGTCAAGGAACTTCAAAACAAAGGTTCAATGGAGTTATTACAACCCTAAGGATGCCATGTGGGAGCTACCGGAAACCACACGAGGAATACCTACACTTATTTTGACTTTACAAATGCATATGATGCACTAAGGATAGTGCATAAATAAGGGAGAAGGGAATTTAACACCCTAAGAATATTCATATACAGTGTTATACACATTTCAATTAGGCCAGTGAGCCAATTTTGTTGTGCTTGCATGCCCATGTGTATACTTTTATTTTGGGGCAGGCGTGCCTATATTATGTGTTTTAAGGCCAAAGTGCCTATATTGTTAAGGCCAGAGATTCTATGTGTGAAAAGGCCAATGAGCCTAATACTATAACATGTAATCACATTATGTAATATAATACATCACAATTCTAGACCTCCAAACCAAAAAGAGTATGGGGGGCTAAACTCCACAAAGGGGGGAAAGTAAAGGGTAATAACCATGGTATAGCCTAAGTCAAAAAAGTGAGATAACCAAGTGGTGGGAGGAGTTCCCCGAGTGACACTTGGGAGAAATTACCCATGCATACAAAAATACCATATCTATCGTTCTAACCATGATTCTCAGAATTCCTTGATTCATACAAGACTAAAAGGAAAATATTTACTTATAATTATACTAGAGCGTTGCTAACCCTCATGTGCCCCATGGTGGATAGGTATATAGAATTGGTAAGGGAATATTGCAACCTTGAACACTGTGACCTGATAAATATCGTAATTTCCATGGTGGAAATATACAGATCAATTTCCCTTGCTCAACTTGGGCAAGGTTGGAGCTTAGAAGGGAAATTGGTTGGGTTGACCAATAAACTATACAACTAGATTATCCTTGCTCGCCCTTGGGAAAGGAGATGGAAGGGAAAATTGATTGGACTGGTATACCAATGAGAGGCCTCATAACTATTTGGTGTGAAACTGTGTCTCCATAGTTGGCTCGAAGAGAGGCTTTTACCTTTGTGGAGTCTATGCCCCAACTCAAGGGCAACCCACTGCTAAGAATTCTAGAGCAGTGTGGTCTTTGGCTGGGAGAAACATCGAACATCTAACCAGTTAGTGTTATTTATAGAAGCACGGTCTTCCCAAATTGTGTGAATGACGAATTGAGGTGATTTATATTTTGCGGCATTTGTGTTATGTTGTTTTCTGTTAAATATATGTTAATAATGCTAGGCATTTTACCTGCAAATTATTACAAGAATGTTGAGCATATTCTTGCACTTATATTTTTTCAGATAAATGTGGATCATGCTGGCTGGTAAATTGTCCTGAGCATGTTAATGATATATAATAGGGTAAACTGGATGGTATGTCCATGGGGAAGTTGACTTCCTCTGACTGTGGTTGAAGAGCCTTCAAAAGGGATGGAAATATAAGGACTCATATTAGAATGGCTGTGAAATTGAATCACTATACAATACTCCCTTGGAATAAAAGAACTTAGAGGCCCTTCCTGATGGTGACCTTGGATTGCGAAGGTATATGCCTTTGCTGAAATCAACCATGCAGGTTTAGGATAACCTGCATGTAAGCAACTGTGAGCCTTAAAACACGTAAATTTGTTGTATGTGTAAAATAGATGTAAATGAACTAGAAACTACTCATAGTTTGAGCGAATGTCACTACTCAGGTTTGAGGGAATAGCACTATTCAGGAGGTAATCCATAAAGCTCTCTAATAAACTTAAGGAACTTGTGATAATACATTGAAAGACTTGATTAGGTCTACACAACCCTATTTAAATGAATAGGAATGATAAAAATTCATGTTAGACCAACTTGTGATTGGATATCTGAGGGGTTCCTTGTTGGGAAGGAAGGGTTTTGAGGTTATGGACTATGACAACTACCTGATGTGAATCACTTGTGGAATTTGCCCATAATTGTTGGACATCCCACAAAGAGTCTTCTGGCTATAAATCTGTGAAATACAAGTATACTATTATAGGAATGAATTTTCCTCTCAAATGATTCTATGGGGACACTACACTCAAGATTATTAGCCATGGCACTCACTTCTCTAATTGAAATGGAAATGGGATCAAAGCCTTGGGTTGCCTACTTAAGAATTAATGATAGGTTTTCCCTCATTCTATGGCCTTATTTTACCTCATAAAATAGGTGCATTAGGTGGCTTGTGGCCTTATTTTGCCTCATATTAATTGTGTGGAGGCTAGCCTAATCTCATGAATTTGGATTCTAAATTAGGCTAACTAGAAGTTAGTCTCCTCAAAAGAGTTTGGGGCAAGTTTATGCCCATTTGGAGTCAAAATCAATTAATGGGAGCATGTATTTTTGCAAAATTTGGGGATTGATGATTTTAGCCTCGGCCCCTAGTCACACGGGTTGGCAAAGGGGTGACCAAGAGCTTAGCTGCAAAGGGAATTAAGCATGAAAGTTCATTAACCAAACCAAACCATGACAAAAATGGAAATGCATTATCTTGGTGGCCCAATGGCCCGGTTGACAAGATAGGGGGTTCCATCACTTGACGATTTGTCAACCAAACTAGACCAAGTTGGAAGGTGGAAATGCATTAAGTAGTGACCTAGTGGCTCGATTGATAGGAATGGCAGTTGAAAAGAAAGAGGGTTAAGTTAGTTGAAAATCCATCAACAAGATCAATCTAAATTGGAAGATGGAAATATGTTAAGTATCTCGGTGGCTCAATGGCCTGGTGGATAGGGATGTCAATTGATAGAAAAGGGAGTTCCATCAGTTGACGATCCATAAACCAGAACAAATAAAGTTGGAAGTTTGAAATGCATAATGTAACCCAATGGCCCAATTGACAAAGATGTCAATTAACGGAAAGGGGAGATTTCCAACTATATGCATAAAGTTATGGCCTTTAGAAGATTTGTCACCTTATACTAGGACAACGTCTATACAACTGACACATGGTTGAAAAATGATTGTCTTGCCTACCTGTCACTCCATCACCCACCATTTCATCTTGACATGAGTCCAGCACGTGGTAGTCCTACACCCATGTGTTAGCCCCCTCTTGTGACTCCAACACAAATTAGGCATGTCAACAACAAAGTCATGTTCGTCATGTCTGGATCCAGGATTTCCAAAATACCTCATTTATAAAAAAAATTGGATTCTTGGTCTTTTGGATCTCCATGCTTCCAGAAACATATGGATTTTATCTGTTGATAGAAATAACGACAGATAGAGGCAATTTTCAAAATATAAATTTGATGAACATTCAAATTACGTTGGACGACATGGAAAGCATAGCCAGCTAACCATGGATGACACATGACAACCCCTAACCACATGTCATCGTCGTGTTGGCCATGTATGCACCTAGACCACATCAGCCTACTAATGGTACCACATCAGCCTACTAATGGCACCGATTGATCTTCTTTCCCTCCTTCCATATGATCTTGCTCTGGTGGACAAGTTTCTAATTGTCATAACCCAATTCTTGTCAACTTACATTTTGGACAATCGACCACTGGGCAGATCTACCACTGGGTTAATTGTACCTCCTCCTCAAGTCTGGTCTGGTCGATGGATTGTTAACTAATGTGCTACCCTTTCATCAACTGACATCACTTTTAATCGTCCACCGATGTACTCCCCTTTCATCAACTAACATCATTGTTAATTGTTCACTGCCATCTGGATATATAACATATCCTCCTTCCAACTTGGTCTATTTTGGTTGATGTGTTGCCAAATAATGGAGCTCCCTTTTTTGTCAATTCACATCCCTGTCAACTAGCCATTAGTGGTCGATGGACATAATGCATCTCCCTTCGAACTTGGTATGTTTTGGTTTAAATATTGTCAACTAACAAAGCTCCCGCTTTTGTTAACTAACATCTCTGTCAACTGGGCCATTGGGTTACATTATGCATTTCGAACTGCCAACATGGTTTGGTCTGGTTGATGGATCTTCAACAAATGGAACTCCCTTTTCTATCGACTAACATCCCTATCAACCAGGCCATCGACCACCGAGATACTTAACACATTTCCATCATCTAATTTGGATCGATTTGGTTGATGGATTGTCAACTAAAAAAACCCCCTTTCATTTCAACTACCATTCCTATCAACTGAACCATTAGGTCACTACTTAACGCATTTCCACCTTCCAACTTGGCCTAGTCTAGTTCATGGATCATCCACTAACGGAACCACATGTCTTATCAACCAGGCCACTGGGCCACCAAGATACTTAATGCATTTCCACTTCTATCTTGGTCTGGTTTGGTGAATGAACTTTTGTGCTCAATCCCCTTTGCGGCTAAGCTCTTGGTCACCCCCTCACCAGTCCATGTGAGGGGTGGATAAGGCCAAAATTACCAATCCCCAATTTTTGTAGAAATACAGGCTCCCATTAATTGATTTAGACTCCAACTGGACATAAAATTGCCCCAAATTCTTCTAAGGAGACTAACTTCTAATTAGCCTAATTTAGAATCCAATTTCATGAGATTAGGTTAGCCTCCAAATAGCTAGAATAAGGCAAAATAAGGCCACATGCCACCTAATGCCTATTCTATGAGGAAAAATAGGGACACAAGCCACCTAATGCCTAACTATGGGAAAACGTGTCATTCATTCTCAAGCAGGCAACCAAAGGCTTCAAGCCCATTTCCATTTCAATTAGTGAATTCAGCGCTATGGCTAATAACCCTAAGGGCAGTGTCCCCATAGAATCCTTTTAGCTGGAAAATTCATTCCTATAACATTTTACTTATAATTCACATATTTATAGCAGTCGAAGGCTCTTTCTGGGATGTCTAACAATTATGGACAAACTCCACAACTGATTCACATTAGGTAGTTGTCACAATCCATATACTCAAGAAAACCTAAAAACCCTTCCATCCCAACAAGGGCACCCCCAAATTGTCCAATCACAAACTGATCTCACAAGAATTTTTATCATTCCTATTCATTTAAATAGGGTTGTGTAGACCTAATCAAGTCTTTCAATGTATTATTACAAATTCCTTAAGTTTATTAGAGAACTTTATGGATTACCTCCTACACGCCTAACAAGAATTGTTATCGTTCCTATTCATTTAAATAGGGTTGTGTAGACCCAATCAAGTCTTTCGTGTTATCACAATTTCCTTAAGTTTATTAGAGAGCTTCATGGATTACCTCCTAAATAGTGCTATGTCCTCAAAGTTCAAACTATGAGTAGTTGCTAGTTCATTTACATGTATTTACAAATACAACAAATTTATGTGTTTTAAGGCTCACATATGCTTACATGCAGGTTATCCTAAACCGTCATGGTTGATTTCAGTGAAGGCATATAACTTAGCCATCCAAGGTGTCCATCAGGAAGGGCCTCTAAGTTCTTTTATTCATAGCCATTCTAACAGGATTTCTGACACTAGTGGTTCAATTTCATAGCCATTCTAACAGGAGTTCTGACACTAATTATGATGAACTCCAAAAAGAGGTCTGAGATAGTTGTAGGAGGAGAACAAAAATTGATACCCCACCTTGACCTTTAGGGTTGGGTAAGTTACATCTAAAAAAACGAGAGATTCTGACTTGTGGTTTTACAGCAGTTTTGCCAGCCTATGTTTCATGAAGGATGAGGTTCTTCCTATGGAAGGAACTCACACTTTTTGTGCAGACCTTAATTCAGATTTGCAGCAACGGATGTTTGATCAACATTGAAGGATGGAAATTTCAGACTTGCAAGGCATGTTGTGGCCTGAAATAGGTTATAACAGCCTTGACCTTTAGGGTTGGGTATGTTGCATCTAAAAAAAAAAACAAGAGATTCTGACTTGTGTATTTACAGTAGTTTTGCCAGCCTATGTTTCATTGTTTCATGAAGGATGGGGTTCTTCCTATGGCAAGAACTCACCCTCTTCATGAAGCCCTTAATTCAGATTTGCAGCAATGGATGTTTGATCAACATTGAAGGATGGAAATTTCAGACTTGCAAGGCATGTTGTGGCCTGAAAAAGGTTATAACATCCTTTTAAAGATGGGTAGGTCCCGTAGCAGACCATCCTCATTTTGGCACCCAGTTGAAGGTCTCTTTTATGAACAGATGCACAGACTGGTATTTGGACCAGCAATGACAGAAATCCAGCCTACAGGTGCTCAGTCTTGAATGTTTCTCTGTTTAGCATGGAGATCAAACAAAGAGAGGGAGAGGTCATTAAATTAAGATAGAGCTAAGAATTTTGTGATTAATCACTAAATTTGGAAGCTAATCCTATATTCAAACGACAAGATTCTGAGGTTCTCATATGCTCCTGAGAAATCCCCAAGTCAGAGCCAGATGTTATCCACTATTGTGTCTGAACATTTGTAGGGATACTCAAGAATTCGATGTTTGTAAGCATTGTTATTCTGAGTATCGTGCTCCAGGTTATAATGGCCGAATCCCTCAATAAATTTTATTGAAACGAAAAAAATTTCCTAGGAACTGTGGCTTGTTCCCTTTTGAATTGGACTTCTGAGCTTTTGCTGATTAGATGCCCAGTCATTTCCTTCAGGGAGGCATTTATTGTGCCTACATCTTCCTATTTCTTCCCATAGTCTTTTTAGACATTGTTGGAGTGTCTCATTACAACTCCTGAAACTTCGGAAATGATGGTTCCAAGGGATGATTAAGTTTCCTCAAATCTCTGATTTGAATTGCTTGCTCCAAATGTTCTCTGGTGGCATGATCGGGATGACCTGTAATCTCAAAGGCTATGTGAAAAAAAATGTAGAGAACAAGATGAACAATAGTAGCAACACGCACACAACCAGTCCATATCTAAATTCATCTATGTTCTCATTCAAAATTCTAATTAGGTGAGCAAAGAAAACAAATTCAAAGTTGCACCTGAAGTGTGCTATCTGAGATATAGTTCTACTTGAGATAACTGAATTGGTCTTTCCCTTATTGTATAATAGTATGAGTATTATGGCTGAATTTGAGGTGCACTTGAAGAATGTTATCTGAGATATAGTTCTACTTAAGATAACTGAACTGGTCCTGCCCTTATTGTCAATTAGTATGATTATTATGGCTGAATTTCCCAAGCATTGAAGGCATATAATGTTGCTGCTTGACTATTCCAAAGGTCATGCTATCTATGCTAAGGAACTGAAGATAAAATCATCGATTCAAAACCAGCGATCGATTAGGAAGAAAAGAGCACAGGATTTGTATCGAACTGAATATGCCGAAGCTGGAGTTTTGGCAAAGGATTGCGTACATAGTGACCCATGGTATGCAAGAAATGAGAAACATTTATAGCAGGTTCTGGAATAAAAAGGGTGTAATTGTTGCATGAGAGATAAGTAGCGCTGCTAGTGAAGGATCAATTTGCGGTCTGCAAGAGAACGAGGAACATATACAGCAGGTTCTGGAATAAAAAAAAGGGTGTAATTGTAGCATGAGAGATCAGTAACACTGCTTGTCCAAGATCAATTTGCATATAGAAAACTCAGCTTGCTTATGTTATTCCAAGCCCATGATATCACCGAATAAAAATGGGTTGCTCACTCTATCATAAGCCTACAGGCAGACATTTTGGTTACAGTCCAAAGGATCCAGACATGGAACTGTTCTACATACCTGTGGATAAGGTTTGGTTTGAAGATTGCACTAACTGCTCAGACGTTGCAATCTGATCTGAGGAGATTATAAATGGGTGACCCTTGGATGTTTAGTCATTCATATGTGTATGTGCACACATTTTCCTTGGACAAAAATCTAACTGGCCCAAACAACAACACTAATTTGGCCTAGGGCTAACCCCTGTTAGCCCTGATATTTGAAAACATTTGAGGGGCACTCTTGGAATGATTATGACCATGTTTTGTGGAAAAAATCCATCTTTGGGAAGCCAACGAGGTAGCCTGAAGACTTGTTTCAAGGGGATGACTCCCTCTTGGAGCTTTGCCTCATCTTGATCATTGTACATATAACATGTCCAATTTATAAGTAGTTTGAATTAATTAACTGTAAAAGAGAGATTTTTGCCCCTCTATAAACAAGAGTAGGAGATTTGACCTAAGAAATTAATATTGTTACGTAAAAGGAAGTTGAGCATCTCTGAAAAGAGCACAGGATTTGTATCGAACTGAATATGCCGAAGCTGGAGCTTTGGCAAAGGATTGCGTAGATAGTGACCCATGGTATGCAAGAAATGAGAAACATCTATAGCAGGTTCTGGAATAAAAAGGGTGTAATTGTTGCATGAGAGATAAGTAGCGCTGCTAGTGCATGATCAATTTGCGGTCTGCAAGAGAATGAGGAACATATACAGCAGGTTCTGGAATAAAAAAAGGGTGTAATTGCATCATGAGAGATCAGTAACACTGCTCGTACAAGATCAATTTGCATACAGAAAACTCAGCTTGCTTATGTTATTCCAAGCCGATGATATCACCGAATAAAAATGGGCTGCTCACTCGATCATAAGCCTACAGGCAGACATTTTGGTTACAGTCCAAAGGATCCAGACATGGAACTGTTCTACATACCTGTGGATAAGGTTTGGTTTGAAGATTATAAATGGGTGACCCTTGGATGCTTAGTCATATGTGTATGTGCACACATTTTCCTTGGATAAAAATCTAACTGGCCCAAACTACAACACTAATTGGCCTCTTGGAATGATTCTGACTATGTTTTGTGGAAGAAATCTGTCTTTGGGAAGCCAACGTGGTAGCCTGAAGACTTATATCAAGGGGATGAATCTCTCTTGGGGCTCTGCTTCATCTTGATCATTGTACATATAACATGTCCACTTTATAAGTAGTTTGAATTAATTAACTGTAAAAGAGAGACTTTTGCCCCTCTATAAACTAGATTAGGAGATTTGACCTAAGAAATTAATATTGTAACGTAAAAGGAAGTTGAGCATCTCCCTATAAATAGAGATGTGCTTATTTTCTCATGATGCAATGGGGGAGAAATCCCATCCCTAGTTCTGAAATTTCTACTACTTTTCTCATTGTCTAAGAGATTATAGATTCTAGAAGGATTACTAGAGAAATTCCTTGTGGAGGTGGTTTTTTGTGAATGATTTTGAAATTTTCATGGATTTTCATCACTAGGGTTGGTGGATGATCTCGGTTTATAAGTGGTCTCTCCACTCTTGTTGGATTTGTTTGTCAATGATTCAAGTGTAATTGTTCATGTATATTGTAGATGGTGCATTCACTTGATCTCTTCTTAGATGATTCCCTTCTTGAAAACCCTAGAAAGAATTTGAATGGAGAATTTTCCCTTGAACTTGTTAAATTTTGTGAGATACTAGGTGGATCTTCTAGGGTAGTGAACAGCTCTAGATATTACTCCATATCCACTTGCCTTCCCCCAAGGGAGTCCTTAGTTGAACCCATATGCCCCCCAAAAAAGGTAGTAGGACTTGGTAGGAGAAAGCACTAGCCTATGATCCTTCCATCAAACCAAACCCTAAAATTTTACCAAAACCATTTTGTTGGATTTACTTTTCATATCACCTAGGAAATCATGGCCTTCCATCACAGCAATGTTACCTAGGGAAGCCTCCCTTAGTTTCGCTCAAATCACACTTGAGCTTTCCATATTTTATCTCAAGAAGTGAAAATTTGTGTGATAAATGTTTCACCTCAGGTTTTGGTATATAAAAGATTTAAAATGATTACTATTTGCACTATTAATTGAATCCATGATCTATATGAAACAATCTTCATTATTTGTAGGAGCAATGGCAATATATGTAGGGTGAACCTCATTTGAACCCATATGCCCTGCCGAAAAAGGTAGTAGGAGGTAGTAGGACTTCGAAGGCACTAGTCTATGATCCTTCCATCAAACCAAACCCTAAAATTTTAGGAAAACCATTTTGTTGTATTTACTTTTCATTTCACCTAGAAAATCATTGCCGTCAATCCTAGCAATCTTACCTAAGGAAGCCTTACTTGAACCAAAAGAGAGTTGACTGGAAGTGCACAAGAGGGTTTGGGAGGTGGCAGTGACCTCTTAGTTTCACTCAAATCACACTTGAGCTTTTCATATTTTACCTCAAGAAGTGAAAATTTGTGCGATAAATGTTTCAACTAAGGTTTTGGTAAATAAAAGATTTAAAGTGATTATTATTTGCACTATTAATTGAGTCCATGATCTGTAGGAAACAATCTTCATTATTTGTAAAGCAATGGCAATACATGTAGGGTGGACCTCATTTGTTGTAATTGGTGGATAAAATGCAAGTTGTTGTTTCCTACGTGAAGGCCAATTGTTAAAAACTAAAGGCAAATTCCAAAAGTGTTGTGGGTTGACACCATTTAATACACGTTTAATTTAAGGAATATAGGTCGAGTTCTACATGAAGGCCATGATCTCATAATTTCCAAGAATTGACATCATTTAATACACGTTTAATTAAGGAATATAGGTTGAGTTCTACATGAAGGCCATGATCTCGTAATTTCCAAGATTTGTAGTTCGATTCATATCAATGGTTGGCTAAGTCCAAAAATTGTAGCTATTAAAAGGTTCAACTAAGGTTTTGGTAAATAAAAATATTTAAAGTGATTATTATTTGCACTACTAATTGAATCCATGATTTATAGGCAACAATCTTCAATATTCATTATTTCTAGAGCAACGGTAATACTTGTAAAGTGAATCTCATTTGCTGCAATTGGTGGATAAATTGCAAGTTATTGTTTCTTATGTGAAGGGCAACTTGCAATAACTATAGTAGAATCACAACAAGTGTTGTAGGTTGACATCATTAGATATAAGTTTAATTTAAGGGTTTTAGGTCAAATTTCATACATGAAGGCCATGATCTCATAATTTCCAAGATTTATAATTTGATTCATATCAATGGTTGGGACATAAGGCAACTAAGTTGAGGAGCATCACATGTGAGTCGCATGTGAGATGAGGAGTGTTGAATGTTAGTTGAAAAGTGAGGAGTGTTCAATGTTAGTTGAAAAGTCAAGAAACATTGTGTTCAACAAATAAAATTTCGGGGAGATAGAAAGCATGGGATCAATAATGATGTGTTGAGTGGATCGACAATTATGAAAGCATGGGATCAATAATGATGTGTTGAGTGGATCGACAATTATGACTTGTCTAATGATCAATGTGTCATAGTAATTGGGCGAATTAGTCATTTGGAGGAAGGAGGCAGCATACAACACCTAGGTTGAGTGAACAACTAAAAGCTAAGGACTCCCAATTGATAACTTGGTAGATGCACATAGTTAGAAACAAAAATTGGAGTGGATGTTATTTGAGCCAATAATAAGAAGTGGAAATGGCCTTGTCATCTTTTATCCTTCAAGTAGATGTATTTGAGCCAATAATAAGTGGAAATGGCTTTGTCACCTACTTCATGGGAATATTCGATGGAAGATTATAGCTCATTAGGAGGGAATAGCTACTAAGAAATGGAAATAAAAAATTTCACAATTCACAAGAGTCATAAAAGTGAATTATGAAAATTGAAAAAGTCGTAAAAGTCGGGGAAAATCGAAAAAAAATCAGCAAAAACTCTGCAAAAATTAAAAAAGACTGGTTGAAAAACTCGTGATATGGGGTTTTGATCAGAATTTTGGTAACATTGCCATATATATGGGATTTTCCTCCACTAATGTAGCTTTAATATGTATTGCATATGAGGATACCACCCCAGTAGCAAGTCAATCATGAGATGAGGTGGTAGCAAATGTGCAAATTGGTGCAACTTTGACCACCTACTTGATGATCATTATGGAACGAAACCTATATGTAATGGCATATTTTGACCAACCAACTCGTTAACTAAAAATTTCTACATGAACATAAATAGATGATCATCAAAGCCTCAAGGTTTATCTCAATTGATTAAACCATTTTCCAAAGGAATGTTGCCCACAAGGAGGCCTGTTTCCCACAAGGAGGTGTTAGGTCACAAGTTAAAATCTAGTCAAGTCCCTCATAAGGATACCACCCATAGCAAGTCGATCATGAGACGAGGTGGTAGCAAGTGTGCAACTTTGAACTTTGACCACCTACTTGATGATAATTATTGAATGAAACTTATTCGAAATGACATATTTTGACCAACCAACTCCTTATCTAAAAAGATCCACATGTTGAAGATAAATGAATGATCATCAAAGCCTCAAGGTTAACTGAATTGATTGAACCATTTTCCAAAGGCATGTTGCCCACAAGGAGGCCTTAGGTCATAAGTTCAAATCTAGTCAAGTCCCTCAAGGTTACCAACTACTATTATAACTGACAATTTAGGTGCCCTCCATCTAAATATTTTGTTGAAAAAAGGAGATATCACGATATTTCTTTGAGAAAAAATAAATAATCATTATATCTATATACCATAATGAGATAAGAGTGAAACAAACCCAGATGGATATAAGTGTCCTCATAAGGAAAGTCTCATAGGATGTTGCTTAAGTCCAAGATCTAAAGAGTTACATTTGTCCTTTACAACAGGACTTGAGGAGATCTTGAAGTCATATAACATTGTTTAACTTATCGCTAACTAAAATATTTTTAAAGTGAAGCAAGCACAAAAAAAAATACATGTAGTTGTTTAAAGGTCATAAGTTTCAATGGGTATATCCCCACAGGGTAGGTCTCACACTTTGATCTTGTTCAAGTTCAAGACTTGAGTTACCTTGCCCTTCACGAGAGAGTGCCATTAAAGGAAAAAGACATTTAGTAATTATGTTACCTTGCCCTTCATGAGAGAGTGTTATAAAAAGTAAAAAGACATTTAGTAATTATGTTACCTTGCCCTTCATGAGAGAGTGTTATAAAAAGTAAAAAAACATTTAGTAATTTTAAGATAATAAGTTTTAGACGTGGGTAGATCCTACAAAGAAAGTCTTGTATTTGGATGTTGCTTAAATCCAAGACATAAAGAGTTAGAATTTTCATTTATATAAGAACGAAGGATGGTCTTAGGTTTCATACTTGGATTTTGCTTAAGACATAAAGAGTTAACTTTTCCATTTACACAAGAAAGAAGGAAGTTCTCATACTTGGATGTTTGCTTAAATCCAAGACACAAAAAGAGTTAACTTTTCCATTTACACGAGAAATACTTGAAGAGCTCTAGGATTAATATAAAAATTCACTTGATTCATCACTATATAAAATGTTTTTAAAACTAGAATGAAGAAAAAAAGAAAACATGTAATTGTGTATCCCACGAGGGAGATTTCATAATTGAAGCGAGGTTTAGTATTTGGATATTTTTAAAATAAAATAAAGAAAATAGAAACACATGTAAATGTGTAAATACATGTCCCCATAAGGCTCATTCTTAGAGAGGGGAAGTATAGTACTTGGATATTGGAATTGCTTAAATCCAAGACACAAAAAGTTACCTTTCCTCTTTATATAAGGAGAACTTAATGAGCTCTTAAAAGTCATAAATTGTATTACTCTCCCACTTCTAGCCACTTAAAGTGATTTGCACTCTTTACGTTTTGTCTCTATATTCTAAAGCATTACCTCTTTACATGAGGAGAACTTAAGGAGCCCTCAAAGCTATATAAAGGACCACTTAATTTAAAACATTTTTAGAATACAATAAAGAGAATATAAAATATATTTAATTATTTAAAGGTTTTAGTTATAGATTTTATTATCTTTTTACTTGTGCTAGCTTCCATTTTTAGGGACTTCAAGTGACTTTGGACTTTAATTCACACACCACTTAGGGTTTAAAGCGGAAAATAAACATATTTAATTATTTAAAGGTTTTAGTTATAGATTTTATTATCTTCTTACTTGTGCTAGCTTCCATTTTTAGGGACTTCAAGTGACTTTGGACTTCAATTCACACACCACTTAGGGTTTGTATCTCCAAATAATTGGTTGATGCATAAATAAAAATCTACAACTATATCAATTCTATACACATCAAGTAATTGTGTCAAATCTAAATCTACTTTATACGGTCAATGATAGACATAAAAACCAAAAGGAAATGATAGACATAGAAACCAAAAGGAAAATCACATGGATTATCTACTTTAAGTAATTGTTTATATTCGATCTTTGAAAATTAGTTTCATTGTTTAGAAGTTCTCTCGAAAATCGCGCCTCTATTTCGATTTCATTGACATCCTGAATTAAAGTAATGTGGTCCATGTATCTGGTCTCATTAACAATATTGAGGTGGAATCAATTTACTTATGTCAATGTCATCCTTATATAATTAAAGTGAATTGTATATGTCAATGAGACGGAATCAATTTACTTATGTCATGTGATCCCTCTGTAATTAAGAAAACTGAAATAGTAAATGTCAATTAAATGGGTACTCTCTATGCTCAATTAAAGTTGTAGTCTATATACGATCAACTTTATAACTTAAATGATCTACAATGCAAGAAAACTGAAAAAGTAAATTCTATATGTCAATTAAATCAATTTTATAACTTAAATGATCTACAATACAAGGAAACTGAAAAAGTAAATTCTATATGTCAATTAAATGTGTAGTCTCTATGCTAAATTCAATTAAAGTTGTAGTCTATACACAATCAACTTTATAACTCAAATGATCTACAATGCCGTATTATTTATAATAAAAGAATCCCGATAAATAAATTAAAATTCTAGTACAAATAAAAACAATTTCATGTCTTAAAACTTAATAAATTAAAATTCTAGTACAAATAAAAACAATTTCATGTCTTAAAACTTAGTTTAAGAATGAGGATTTTGAACTCAAGTTTAGTCGTATGTTTGTAATTAATTATTAATTCAATATCTTCAACCCACATTTTGCAAAGTTATTATTCGTTTGCATCTTTTTGGGTATGGAGAGTCATTATTGAGGTCTTTTGCAAATGTTTACTCATGACTATGTATATTTTTACTTCTCAGTTTTATATATATATATATATATATATATATATATATATATATATATATATATATAAAAAGGTTTATTAGAGTTTTAAATTGCTATGTCAAGTGGGCTGATTCAAAATTATATAAAAGAGTTGAATAATGCTATCCAAAACAAAATCCAAACCTAACCTAGGAACTAACCATACCTCACCCTAACCTTCACCCTAGAACCTAAAGAGTTACCTATCCTGGTATTTTTCAAGGTTTGAGAACTACTCGGCTCCCACCTCAATCCTTTAACATTATCCATCATTTACGCAGAATTTTAGAAAAGCTTGCTTGATCCATGATGTGGTCGACTTATCAGCAATTTGTTGTGGCCACTGGCATGAGGCACTTAATACCTAATCGCTCAACAACTGCAATTGTAAGCCACAACTTACAAGTTCAATTCCACAACTATTCCCACTTCAAGAATTTAGCATAAAACCTATTAAAACCACATGCCAGTATTTAGTGAAAGAAAGCAAAACATGTTTCTCCTGTTAAAAAATCCTCCCGTCAATTTCAAGATGAAGTTACAGGATTCAGATCTCATAGCATCGCATTTAGGTTAAAATAGGTTAAAAACGAGCAAAGAATCCTTCTCTTAAAAATCCTGGCATCAATTTTCAGATTAAAACTGCTTATATTTATATTTATATTTAAATCTAGTAGGTTTAAAAATGCCATCTAAACTATGGTTAATAAATCAATAAAGCAAATTAGAACTAGAATTCAAAATACTAAGATTTAGTGGCTTCAGTTTATAGCATTTTTCTTTTCATGTTAAATTTACTTGATTACAATTTTATTGTACCATTATCCAAACAATGAATGGGTGAGAAATATTTCTTACAGAATTTTAAACTGCACTGAAAATCAATCCATCCATAGCGGCAGTGCCTCCTTTAATTATTCTTCTATAGTAGAGGGCATAGCAGCATCACCTCCTTAAATTATTCCTCTAAAATAAAGGGCAGAGATGAGAAATGTATATTTAAACCAATTTCTCTGTAAATAAGAACATAAACTTCAAATTGTATTCTATATTATCAAAGAAAAACTACTCTGCACTAAATATCAATCCATCCATAGCAGCAGTGCCTCCTTTAATTATTCCTCTACAGGAGAGGGCAGGGATGGATGAGAAATGTATATTTAATAAAATTTCTACATGCATAAGAACCTAAACGTCAAAATGTATCATATATAGTAAAAAAAAACTACTCTTCACTGAATATCATTTCATCCATGGCAGCAGCACCTCTTTTAATTATATCTTTATAGCAGAGGGCATAGATGAGAACTGTAGATTTCTCAAGAACATAATGTTCAAAATTCATTACATATTATCAAAAAAAAATACTCTGACTAATATTAAGCAATTTGACTAAAACAGGAAGGTTTATTTATCCTACCCTTATTCCACTAAAAATATGCTAATAAACTAAACAGAATCTTTATCATGAGGAATGATTTATTCACCTGGTCTTCTCAAATATCGCTTAAACTCCATGCCCGATTGGAGACCTTTAATCAGCTACAGAGGAAACGCAAATGCTGATAGAATTCAATTATTATAGGGCAGTTTTACTCTCGGGTGTGAAAACTCCAGACAAAATGCGAAGAAGAAGAAACATTAAACTGCAAAATAATAAGAAAAATTAACTACACAGCATCAGAGAAAACCATAGAAACACAAAAAACCAGAAAGGAAACCCATAAAAAAAATGTAACATAACCAGACAAACAAACAGAAACAAAGAATGGAAAAAACAGTAAGCCTGATTAAAAGGAGACTCGCAAGTAAATAAAGAGCAAAACACAAATGCAGGGCTGCAGGACAGAGCAGAGCAGGGCAGGGCAGAAGAAAGCACAGCTCCTTGCGATTGCATAACAAAGACATGAATACAATTTATAGAGAAAGCCACAATTGAATTGAATTTGAAGGAAAGGCATCCAAGGCCAACTGTTACATAGATGAATGGGTCCAGACCAGTTGAGAGCCCGCAGCAAGATACAAACAAAAGAGGAGTGGCGACGTGCTGAAAAATCTGCTTTTGTCATTAACAGATGGCAAAAAGGCGAATATATGTTTTTTTTCATTCACAAATAGCAAAAAGGAGGATGCCTGTTTTTTTTTCATTCACAAATGGCAATTTACAACATCGTTGCATACTAGTCTCCACGTTTGGACTATTCTTGCATTGCTCTACAAAAAGAATGTTGCAATTAGTTCAAATTTCCCTTCCTTAGTCTCAATTTAACTAACTCTAGTTCCTCCATCTCGCTCACCAAATCAACCGAGAGTTGAAAAAGCAATGTCTACGGTGTTTCTAAATAAGGAAAGTTGGGTCACGTCAATGATGCGCAACTCGAAGATGTGCATAATGTGGAATATTGATGAACATATAAAATTGCATAATAGGACTTACAATAATTTCGAAGGCCTTTGAGAAATTTCGATCTTCTTATTCAAATTTTGATATTCTTTTTATTCAAAAATCATTAGAATATGATTTTTGGTTGTTGCTACTCAAACCACCTACACCATTGTACATAGTGGTGTACATATACATATAAAATGTGGTTTTATAGGAATGTTATAAGACAACATTAATGAAACATGCTCTAGCTAAGAAATCAGCTTTGATTTATCTATCTTTGGGAATATTTCAACACAACATTAATAATAAAATATGCAATGGCTAATAAATTAGCTTCCATTTATCTTAATCATGAACAAAATACATGTTACAATGAATTTCGCTTAAATTATATATATAATTTTAGTTTATAATATATAGTAAATTTAATAATAATAAAATTATTTTTCGGTTTATTATAAATAAAATATTTTGCAGTTTATTTTAAGTAAAATAATTATGTAGAAGGTATTTTAGAGAATTTTTGCTCAAAACCAATCACCATATATAATTTCATTAATGTGGAAGTAGTCTAATATAGAATATTATTCTTAATGTTGTTTGTCATTATTGATGGATGCTACCTATTCATTATTACTACATGTCACTTGTGTCCCCACTTAGTGAATGCCATGGAGCCATGATCGTATTCACTCCAGAGTGAGAAGTCAGTTTGTTTACCATTGCAAGAGGATGCTACTTATTCATTGTTAGTGGATGTTACATGTGTCAATGATGCTACCTGTTCATTCTTACCTGGTCTTTTGGATTTCCATGCTTCCAAAAACATATAGATTATATCTGTTAATAGAAATGGCGACAGATAGAGACAATTTTCAAGATCTAAATTTGATGAACATTCAAATTATGTTGAACGACATGGAAAACATAGCCAACTAACCATGGATGACACATGACAACCCCGGCCAACATGTCATCGTTGTGTTGGCCATGTATGCACCTAGACCACATCATCCTACTAATGGGACCACCGACAATATGAGGCTACCGATTGATATTCTTTCCCTCCTTCCATATGATCTTGCTCTGGTGGACAAGTTGCTAATTGTTATAACCCAATTCTTGTCAACTTACATTTTTGTCAACCGGCCACTGGGCAGATCTACCACTGGGTTAATTGTACCTCCTCTTCCTCAAGTTTGGTCCGGTTGATAGATTGTTAACTAATGTACTACCCTTTCATCAACTGACATCATTGTTAATATTCCACTGCCATCTGGATATATAACATATCCTCCTTCCAAACTGGGTTGTTTTGGTTGACGTATTTTCAAATAATGGAGCTCCCCTTTTTGTCAATTAGCATCCCTGTCAACTAGCCATTAGTGGTCGGGGGACATAATGCATCTCCCTTCGAACTTGGTCTATTTTGGTTGAAATATTGTCACCTAACAAAAATCCCCTTTTTGTTAACTAACATCTATGTCAACTGGGCCTTTGGGTTACATTATGCATTTTGAACTGCCAACATGGTTTGGTCCGGTTGATGGATCTTCAACAAATGGAACTCCCTTTTCTATCGACTAACATCCCTATCAACCAGGCCATCGAGCCACAAGATACTTAACACATTTCCATCTACTAATTTGGATCGATTTGGTTGATGGATTGTCAGTTGACACCATTTAATACATGTTTAATTTAAGGAATATAGGTTGAGTTCTACATGAAGGCCATGATCTCATAATTTCCAAGAATTGACATCATTTAATACATGTTTAATTTAAGGAATATAGGTCAAGTTCTACATGAAGGCCATGATCTCGTAATTTCCAAGATTTGTAGTTTGATTCACATCAATGGTTGGCTAAGTCCAAAAATTGTAGCTATTAAAAGGTTCAACTAAGGTTTTGGTAAATAAAAAAATTTAAAGTGATTATTTTTGCACTACTAATTGAATCCATGATTTATAGGCAACAATCTTCAATATTCATTATTTCTAGAGCAACGGTAATACTTGTAAAGTGAATCTCATTTGTTGTAATTGGTGGATAAATTGCAAGTTATTGTTTCTTATGTGAAGGGCACCTTTTAATAACTATAGGAGATTCACAAGAAGTGTTGTAGGTTAACATCATTAGATATAAGTTTAATTTAAGGGATTTAGGTCAACTTTCATACATGAAGGCCATGATCTCATAATTTCAAAGATTTATAATTTGATTCATACCCATGGTTGGCTAAGTCCAAAAATTTCAGTTATTGTATAGATTAAAATGTGTTCGTCTAGTTACTAGATGGAAGTTGGGACGTGAGGCAACTAAGTTGAGGAGCATCACATGTGAGTCGCATGTGAGATGAGGAGTGTTGAATGTTAGTTGAAAAGTCAAGAAACATTGTGTTCAACAAATAAAATTTTGGGGAGATAGAAAGCATGGGATCAATAATGATGTGTTGATTGGATCGACAATTATGACTTGTCTAATGATCAATGTGTCATAGTAATTGGGCGGACAAGTCATTTGGAGGAAGGAGGCAACATACAACACCTAGGTTGAGTGGACAACTAAAAGCGAAGGACTCCCAATTGATAACTTGGTAGATGCACATAGTTAGAAACAACAATTGGAGTGGATGTTATTTGAGCCAATAATAAGAAGTGGAAATGGCCTTGTCACCTTTTATCCTTCAAGTAGCTGTATTTGAGCCAATAATAAGTGCAAATGGCTTTGTCACCTACTTTATGGGAATATTCGATGGAAGATTATAGCTCATTAGGAGGGAATAGTGCTAAGAAATGGAAATAAAAAATTTCACAATTCATAAGAGTTAGAAAAGTGAATTATGAAAATTGAAAAAGTCGTAAAAGTCAGGAAAAATCGAAAAAAATCAGCAAAAACTCTGCAAAAATCAAAAAACACTGGTTGAAAAAATTGCATGGTTGAAAAACTCGTGATATGGGGTTTTAATCAACATTTTGGTAACATTGCCATATAGATGGGATTTTCCTCCACTAATGTAGCTTTAATATGTATTGCATATGAGGATACCACCCCAGTAGCAAGTCAATCATGAGATGAGGTGGTAGCAAATGTGAAAATTGGTGCAACTTTGACCACCTACTTGATGATCATTATGGAACGAAACCTATATGTAATGGCATATTTTGACCAACCAACTCATTAACTAAAAATTTCTACATGAACATAAATAGATGATCATCAAAGCCTCAAGGGTTAGCTCAATTGATTAAACCATTTGCCAAAGGAATGTTGCCCACAAGGAGGCCTCTTGCCGACAAGGAGGCGTTAGGTCACAAGTTAAAATCTAGTCAAGTCCCTCATAAGGATACCACCCATAGCAAGTCGATCATGAGACAAGGTGGTAGCAAGTGTGCAACTTTGAACTTTGATCACCTACTTGATGATAATTATTGAATGAAACTTATACGCAATGACATATTTTGACCAACCAACTCCTTATCTAAAAAGATCCACATGTTGAAGATAAATGAATGATCATCAAAGCCTCAAGGCTTAACTGAATTGATTGAACCATTTTCAAAAGGCATGTTGCCCACAAGGAGGCCTTAGGTCATAAGTTCAAATCTAGTCAAGTCCCTCAAGGTTACCAACTACTATAAGGTTACCAACTATTATTATAATTGACAATTTAGGTGCCCTCCATCTAAATATTTTGTTGAAAAAAGGAGATATAACGATATTTCTTTGAGGAAAAATAAATAATCATTATATCTATATACCATAATGAGATAATAGTGAAACAAACCCAGATGGATATAAGTGTCCTCATAAGGAAAGTCTCATAGGATGTTGCTTAAGTCCAGGATCTAAAGAGTTACATTTGTCCTTTACAGCAGGACTTGAGGAGATCTTGAAGTCATATAACATTGTTAAACTTATCGCTATCTAAAATATTTTTAAAGTGAAGCAAGCACAAAAAAAAATATATGTAGTTGTTTAAAGGTCATAAGATTCAATGGGAATATCCCCACAGGGTAGGTCTCACACTTTGATCTTGTTCAAGTTCAAGACTTAACGAGTTACCTTGCCCTTCACGAGAGAGTGTCATTAAAGGAAAAAGACATTTAGTAATTATGTTACCTTGCCCTTCATGAGAGAATGTTATAAAAAGTAAAAAAAACATTTAGTAATTTTAAGATAATAAGTTTTAGTGGGTAGATCCTACAAGGAAAGTCTTGTATTTGGATGTTGCTTAAATCCAAGAAATAAAGAGTTAGCATTTTCATTTATATAAGAACGAAGGATGGTCTTAGGTTTCGTACTTGGATTTTGCTTAAGACATAAAGAGTTAACTTTTCCATTTACACAAGAGAGAAGGAAGGTCTCATACTTGGATGTTTGCTTAAATCCAAGACACAAAAAGAGTTAACTTTTCCATTTACACGAGAAATACTTGAGGAGCTCTAGGATTAATATAAAAATTCACTTGAGTCATCACTATATAAAATGTTTTTAAAGCTAGAATGAAGAAAAAAAGAAAACATGTAGTTGTGTATCCCACGAGGGAGATTTCATAATTGGAGAAGCGAGGTTTAGTATTTGGATATTTTTAAAATAAAATAAAGAAAACAAAAACACATGTAAATGTGTAAATACATGTCCCCATAAGAGAGGTCTCATTCTTAGAGAGGGGAAGTATAGTACTTGGATACTAGAATTGCTTAAATCCAAGACATAAAAAGTTACCTTTCCTCTTTATATAAGGAGAACTTAAGGAGCTCTTAAAAGTCATAAATTGTATTACTCTCCCACTTCTAGCCACTTAAAGTGATTTGCACTCTTTACGTTTTGTCTCTATATTCTAAAGCATTACATCTTTACATGAGAACTTAAAGAGCTCTCAAAGCAATATAAAGGACCACTTAGTTTAAAACATTTTTAGAATACAATAAAGAGAATATAAAACATATTTAATTATTTAAAGGTTTTAGTTATAGATTTTATTATCTTTTTACTTGTGCTAGCTTTCATTTTTAGGGACTTCAAGTGACTTTGGACTTCAATTCACACACCACTTAGGGTTTAAAGAAAAATTAAACATATTTAATTATTTAAAGGTTTTAGTTGTAGATTTTATTATCTTCTTACTTGTGCTAGCTTCCATTTTTAGGGACTTCAAGTGACTTTGGACTTCAATTCACACACCACTTAGGGTTTGTATCTCCAAATAATTGGTTGACGTATAAATAAAAATCTAAAACTATATCAATTCTATACACATCAAGTAATTGTGTCAAATCTAAATCTACTTTATACGGTCAATGATAGACATAAAAACCAAAAGGAAAAGATAGACATAGAAACCAAAAGGAAAATCACATGGATTATCTACCT
Source organism: Pinus albicaulis (assembly GCA_034641835.2). Lineage (NCBI taxonomy): Eukaryota > Viridiplantae > Streptophyta > Pinopsida > Pinales > Pinaceae > Pinus > Pinus albicaulis. Next base: position 437,964,519 of record CM076579.1, read on the forward strand.
TAATTAATTGTTTATATTCGATCTTTGAAAATTTGTTTCATTGTTTAGAAGTTCTCTCGACAATCGCGCCTCTATTTCGATTTCATTGACATCCTGAATTAAAATAATGTGGTCCATGTATATGGTCTCATTAACAATATTGAGGTGGAATCAATTTACTTACGTCAATGTCATCCTTATATAATTGAAGTGAATTGTATATGTCAATGAGACATAATAAATTTACTTATGTCATGTGACCCTTCTGTAATTAAGGAAACTGAAATAGTAAATGTCAATTATATGGGTACTCTCTATGCTCAATTAAAGTTGTAGTCTATACACGATCAACTTTATAACTTAAATGATCTACAATGCAAGAAAACTGAAAAAGTAAATTCTATATGTCAATTAAATCAATTTTATAACTTAAATGATCTACAGTGCAAAGAAACTGAAAATGTAAATTCTATATGTCAATTAAATGTATAGTCTCTATGCTCAATTCAATTAAAGTTATAGTCTATACACAATCAACTTTATAACTCAAATGATCTACAATGCCTTTTTATTTATAATAAAAGAATCCCCATAAATAAATTAAAATTCTAGTACAAATAAAAACAATTTCATGTCTTAAAACTTAGTTTAAAAATGAGGATTTTGAACTCAAGTTTAGTCATATGTTTGTAATTAATTATTAATTCAAGATCTTCAACCTACATTTTGCAAAGTTATTATTCGTTTGCATCTTTTTGGGTATGGAGAGTCATTATTGAGGTCTTTTGCAATGTTATCGAGCAGGTGGTCGTACTCTTGACTAGTTATATTTTTACTTCTCAATTATTTATATATATATAAGTTATATATATATAAGAGTTTTAAATTGTTAGGTCAAGTGGGTTGTTTCAAAATTATATAAAAGAGTTGAATAATGCTATCCAAAACAAAAACCAAACCTAACATTAACCCTAGGAACTAACCATACCTCACCCTAACTCTAACCCTAAACCCTAATCTTCACCCTAGAACCTAAAGAGTTACCTATCCTGGTATTTTTCAAGGTTTGAGAACTACTCGGCTCCCACCTCAATCCTTTAACATTATCCATCATTTACGCATAATTTAGAAAAGCTTGCTTGATCCATGATGTGGTCGACTTATCAGCAGTTTGTTGTGGCATGAGGCACTTAATACCTAATCTCTCAACAACTGCAATTGTAAGCCACAACTTACAAGTTCAATTCCACAACTATTCCCACTTCAAGAATTTAGCATAAAACCTATTAAAACCACATGTCAGTATTTAGTGAAAGAAAGCAAAACACGTTTCTCCTGTTAAAAAATCCCCCCGTCAATTTTAAGATGAGGTTACAGGGTTCAGATCTCATCGCATTTAGGTGAAAATAGGTTAAAAACAAGCAAAGCATCCTTCTCTTAAAAATCCTGGCATCAATTTTCAGATTAAAACTGCTTATATTTATATTTAAATCTAGTAGGTTTAAAAATGCCATATATACTATGGTTAATAAATCAATAAAGCAACTTAGAACTAGAATTCAAAATACTAAGATTTAGTGGCTTCAGTTTATAGCATTTTTCTTTTAATGTTAAATTTACTTTAAAAAAAAATCTATTCTATTATGATTACAATTTTATTGTACCATTATCCAAACAATGAATGGGTGAGAAATATTTCTTACAGAATTTTAAACTGCACTGAAAATCAATCCATCCATAGCAGCAGTACCTCCTTTAATTATTCTTCTATAGTTAAGGGCATAGCAGCAACATCTCCTTTAATTTATTCCTCTACAGTAAAGGGCAGAGATGAGAAATGTATATTTAAACCAATTTCTCTGTAAATAAGAACATAAACTTCAAATTGTATTCTATATTATCAAAGAAAAACTACTCTGCACTAAATATCAATCCATCCATAGCAGCAATGCCTCCTTTAATTATTCCTCTACAGGAGAGGGCAGGGATGGATGAGAAATGTATATTTAATAAAATTTCAACATGCATAAGAACCTAAACTTCAAAATGGATCATATATAGTAAAAAAAAACTACTCTGCACTGAATATTATTTCATCCATAGCAGCAGCGCCTCTTTTAATTATATCTTTATACCAGAGGGCATAGACGAGAACTCTAGATTTCTCAAGAACATAATCTTCAAAATTTATTATATATTATCAAAAAAAAATACTCTGACTAATATTAAGCAATTTGACTGAAACAACAAGGTTTATTTATCCTACCCTTTTTCCACTAAAAATATGGTAATAGCCAAACCCTTTTTCCACTAAAAATATGGTAATAAACTAAACAGAATCTTTATCATGAGGAATGATTTATTCACCTTGTCTTCTCAAATATCGCTTAAACTCCATGCCCGATTAGAGACATTTAATCAGCAACAGAGGAAATGCAAATGCTGATAGAATTCAATTATTATAGGGCAGTTTTACTCGCGGGTGATAAAACTCTAGACAAAATACGAAGATGAAGCAACATTAAACTGCAAAATAATAAGAAAAATTAACTACACAGCATCAGAGAAAACCATAGAAACACAAAAATCAGAAAGCAAACTCATAAAAAAGTGTAACATAACCAGACAAACAAACAGAAACAAAGAATGGAAAAAACAGTAAGCCTGATGAAAAGAAGACTCGCAAATAAATAAAGAGTGAAACACAAATGCAGCGCAGGGCAAAAGAAAGCACACCTCCTTGCAATTGCATAACAAAGACATGACTACAATTTATAGAGAAAGCCACAATTGAATTGAATTGAGTATGAATTTGAAGGAAGGACATCCAAGGCCAACGGTTACATAGATGAATGGGTCCAGACCAGTTGAGAGCCCGCAAGATACAAAAATCTGCTTTTGTCATTCACAGAAGGCAAAAAGGCGAATATCTGCCTTTTTTTCATTCACAAATAGCAAAAATGAGGATACCTGCTTTTTTTAGTTCAAAAATGGAAAATAGGAGGAGGATATCGTTGCAACTTGCATATTAGTCCCCACGTTTGGACTATTCTTACATTGCTCTACAAACAGAATGTTGCAATTAGTTAAAATTTCCCTCCGTTAGTCTCAATTTAACTAACTCTAGTTCCTCCATCTTGCTCACCAAATAAACTGAGAATTGAAATATCAATGTCTACGGTGTTTCTAAATAAGGAAACGGTGCGTCACGTCAATGATGCGGAACTCGAAGATGTGCATAATGTGCAATATTGATGAACATATAAAATAGGACAAAAATTTTAGATCTTCTTTTTATTCAAATTTTGATTTTCTTTTTTAATTTAAAAATTTTGATATTCTTTTTATTCAAAAATCTTGATATTCTTTTTATTCAAAAAAATCATCAGAATATGATCTTTTGATATTCTTCTTACTCAAAAATCATTAAATATGATCTTTGGTTGTTGCTGCTCAAGCCACTTACACCACTTAAATATCAATGTTGTTACTATGCCGATCAAATGTTGTTATTATGTTAATGTTATAAGACAATATTAATGAAACATGTTTAAGTTAATAAATCAGCTTTGATTTATCTTTGGGAATATTACAAGACAACATTAACGAAACATGCTTTAGTTAATAAATCAGTTTTGATTTATTTTTGGGAATATTACAAAACAACATTAATAGTAAAACATACAATGGCTAATAAATTAGCTTCTATTATCTTTATCAAGAACTAAATACATGTGACAATGAATTTCACTTAATATATATATATATATATAATAGTTTATAATATATAATAAATTTAACGATAATAAAATTATTTTTCTATTTATTATAAATAAAATATTTTATAATTCATTTTAAGTAAAATAATTATGCAGAAAGTATGTTATAAGACAACATTAATGAAAAATCAGCTTTGATTTATCTTTGGGAATATTACAAAACAACATTAATAACTAGCGATTGCACGTGCAAAGGAAACGCGGTGAGGTATAAATTCAATAGTGAGATATATAAGATCACTCAATATAAAAATTAATAAACAAAATGTAATTGAAAGTTGGAATATAAGTTAGATTCTATAATATTTTCGACTTAGATTTCCTCTTAATTTTGAAAGATCCTCTTTCAAGTTCTAATAGCAAATATTTAATTAAAAAGGTGTTATTTTTCAATATTGAAGTGTCTCTCTCTATCAAAATCTCATAGCCTTTTACCATTTACTCTCAAGGTGATTGGATTTTCTCTTAAGTGGAAATATAACAATGAGAAAATGAATAAAGAATTATGGAAGACCTATTTTAGTTTTGAGAAAATTGTAAATAATCTGCTTTAGGAGAAAGTGAAACTCCTCTTATAGTTATCTTATATGGTTGTGAAGTGTAAGATTGTAGCATTTCTAGAGATTGTAGCATTGCTATGTTGCTAAAATATCATTGGATATTTTTTATTAGTGCTTTTATATATGTTTTTGTGTTTTTTTTTAATTATTATTTAAAAAACCATAATCTTATTGGATATTATATATTTTTGTTCAATTTTTTTCAATTAATGCTTTAATATATGTTTCTGTTGTTTTTTTTTTTTAACTATAATTTCACTTTAATTTTTTTTAAATAAATTTTTTTATTTAGGAAAAACTATAATTTCATTTTAGTTTTTTTTTTTTTTTTTAAGGAAATAAAATTTCATTTTGAGATGCTAAAATCATTTAGCATGTGGAGTGTTAAAACCATTTAGCATGTGGAGTGTTGTGGTTTAAGAGTGCAGAAAAAATAAAAAATAAAAAATATAAAAATGAAGATTAAGTGATATAAAAATTTCTAAAAGAGATTTTCAAAAATTTCTGCCAAATTTTATAAGTCAACCATAAAGAACATGAAAATGAAAAATATAATTTATTATAACTCAACTATAAAGAAATGAAATAGATAAACTACAACGTCTTTCTTATTGCACACTTTGAGAGCATTACATAACACACACATTTTCATTAGAGAAAACATCTCAACCTAACGCCAATGTAAAAATCTTACTACATGAGAGAAGTTCTCAAACCAGTTAAGTCTCAACATATTCCTACATAATAGGAAGACTCCTTTCAACATCGTCCTACATAATAATAAAACTACATAATAAGAAAACTCCTTATAGAGATTGGAAATCTACATAAAATAAATTTTAATTAAGAAAAGGAAAATGAAATATAACATGGAAAAATGAATTTTTAATTAAAAAATAAATAAAAGAAACCGTTACTCACACTAACCAACTTATTTTTAAAACTTGCATAAAATTCTTATTAAAACTTAGTGTTATATCAAACTTTTAATTGCTCTTTTATTTCGATGTTGGATATTTTATTATATAGAACACTAAAATATTTTCTCCCGAACATTTTCAAAAGCTTATTACAACCATATTACAACCATATGTTGCACTGAAGAATATTACAACTATATGTTGGTTTATTTTACAGTAAATTGTGTGTTTAATATCTGCTATTTTCAGACAACATGGAGAATAAATGTAGGGAAATTGTGTCAGCCAAAATAAAATGGCAGCTTAAGGTATGTAATGGTTAATATCAAAGAAATGCCAACTTAAACCTTAAAATTCTATCCAATATAATGGATCAGGATAAATAGAACGATAAAATGCTCTCCAATATAATGGATCGGGATAAATAGAACGAAGATGTCGTCTTCGCAGTGAAGTTGGGCGAGTAGCTATTTGCGGCAACGGTTCTCTCCAATATAATGGATCAGGATAAATAGAACGAAGTTGTTGTCTTCACGATGAAGTTGGGCGGTAGTTGTTTGCGGCAATGGTTCTCTCCAATATAATGGATCAGGATAAATAGAACGAAGATGTCGTCTTCGCGGTGAAGTTGGGCGAGTAGTTGTTTGCGGCAATGGTATTTCACGCAACAGACGATAACCCTCTACAACAACATTTATTTTCGTAGTACAATTGCACAAAAAAATTTCGGTATACTCCTTAAAACTATTACCCAGTATAATAATCTTATTCAAATTGGCAGGAGTCCAGTTTGCGTCTAGTACATTGTTATATACATAGAAGGGGCAGCCACACATGAAAAATAGCGTGGGTTTCTCCACTATACGTCGTCCAATCTCGTCAAAAGAGAGACAAGTACAGTCCAACGCATTTATAGCCATTAGCTCCACTGCATTGAACTATGGATTGTACACCTCCATATCGCTCACCCATTGAAATCTCTCTCTCAATAGAATCACAAATGGTAGCTGCATGAGTCTGTGCTCCATACTGTCACCCTCCTTCGATTCAATGTTTCCAAGGCCATAGAGAACCACTTGTAATTTTGAATTACCAGGCCCTCGCCCTAATATCGTCTCTATTAATACGACCATCTCCGGGTCCTGAATTTCTTTCACAAATTCAACATAAAACAAATATTTCTCAAAATTTTCTGGAGGGAACTGTATTTTCTTGATTAATTCTTGAAAATTTTCACCAATTTCTACATCAATTAATTCTTTTTTTTGGGTTCTTCTTTTGTTCACATATATATCTAATAATTTCCCGGGGATAGTATCTATAATTGTTCATCCAAATTATAACAGAATGAATGAATAAACAGAGGAATAAGATAATACATCATAAATTTAACTTAACTCTATGTATTTATATATCATTTGACAATGGGTAAGGAGTCAACGAATTTATCCAGAAATGAAGTAGATCGCAGGAAATATGTCAGTAACATACCCGAGTATGTATGTGCAGTTAGAAAATCAAATTGTCACTCTAGTCGAAAACAATACAACCATTGCTGCTGAAATCGAAGAGGTTTTTTTCCACACAGTGGTTTATTGAGATACCCGCAAATCTTATCGTCTATCCAAGGACGCCCATCGAACACTCGTTCGTGTAGATTAATCTTGGTATTCTAACTCTATCATATTGTAACCATCACATAACTAATTGTAACCAATTAATACTGGTTTTCAATGGCACATATTATTTGTATCGTCTAACATCTAAATCAAAGGTATATAAAAAGACAGGTGGCATGGAAGGAGAGTTGTTTTCAAATAATAACGCCTTACGGCGTAATAAAACATACAATAGCTAATAAATTAACTTCTATTTATCTTTATCAAAGACTAAATACATGTGACAATGAATTTCACTTAAATTATATACATAAATAATAGTTTATAATATATAATAAATTTAATGATAATAAAATTATTTTTCTGTTTATTATAAATAAAATATTTTACAATTCATTTTAAGTAAAATAATTATGCATAAAGTATTTTAGAGAATTTTTGCTCAAAACCAATCACCATATATGATTTCATTAATGTGGAAGTCATCTAATATAGAATATTATTGTCAACCTTGTTTGTCATTATTGATGGATGCTACCTATTCATTATTACTACATGTCACTTGTGTTCCCACTTAGTGGATGCCATGGAGCAATGATCTTATTCACTCCACCTTGCATTAGTGAGATATGAGTTTGTTTACCATTGTCAGTGGATGCTAACTATTCATTGTTAGTGGATGTTACTTGTGTCAATGATGCTACCTATTCATTCTTACTAGATGCTAGCCATCAACAATCTTATTCACTCCACTTCACAATAATACATGAGTGCTTCCACTTTCCCATGTTCAAGGAGTATTGTGGAATATATTAAAACCACTTTGCTAATTAAAAGTAAAGATGTGTCCTTAACCTTCTAAAAAGAAAATATAGCCATGTACTAGAAATTACTAATCATGGCATGTGCTTAGAGTAAGTCGCCACATAAAGCAATGCCTTCACCACTAAAAGAATGAGAAAAATCTAACTCTTCCCTCATTCTAGGATACAATACAGGCACCCCACCTTGTTCTTTAAGTGGTGGAGTAGTTTATCGAAATATTCATTGTTTTTTCTTTAGATAGGTTGAGGATTTGGCAAAAAAATTTGGCTTTTAATCACATATGTCGATACTCTTCCACTTAGGCAACTGTCATTTAGGGAATACTTTGTGATAAGCGGGATGACCTATTTGAATACACTGGGGTTAGAGGCTTGGTCAAGACCCGCCTTGTGACAAAAGGCATGGAAAGGTCCTAACACCTTACATAAGGCATGTCAAGGGCCTAACACGTTAAGGCAAGGTCATGGTCCTACACTTTTATAGGGTTGGTCCCATCCATTATAGAAAATTTGGTGCTCAAGTGAGAATCAACCCTCCAGATGTGATCCTAACCAACCCTTAGATAACAGATCTCAATCCTTAGCAATTCAACTTGATTTGTGTTATTCTGTGTTATTTCATATGTTTGAAGCACATCTTGAGGCTTTATGGAAGTAATTTAGCTTAATCGCCTATGTTGTGGCTTAATCACCTATGGTATTGCTCTCTTTGTGTTATTTCTTGTTTGAAGCACATTTTTACTATTTTTTTTTTTGTTTGAAGCACAAAGTGACCATATATTTGGGTTCTTTCTTGTTATGGAAGCAATTTAGCTTAACCACCTATGTTGTTGTTCTCTTTGTGTTATTTCTTGTTTGAAGCACATTTTTACCTTCTTTTTTTTTTTGTTTGAGGTATATTATGGTATATTTGGGTTCTTTCTTGTTTCATTTCATTTAAAAGAAAAAAAAAAAACACACTTGTAAGATTAATCGTTATTTACTTAAGAGTTAATCTCTTAAATCTCAAATTTTATTAGAACAAAGTGCTATTAATTAATCCAACTCCATCAATTATTGTATCAAAACTTTATTTATTATTAATATTTTGTTTCTTTTATGTAATATTTTTATTTTTTTAAGCAATAAGTTATGCTCCATTACTCTACGTGTAATTATTTCAAAAAATTAAATAAATTATACATCATGATTACTTTACAGATTAATATAAAATATTTGTTGATATGCTACACACAAATTAGTAAAAGAAAGTTCAAATAAATTATATATAAATATTAATAAAAAAATTATCAAACAATTTATATATAAAAATAAATCTAAAATAAAATTTAATATTTGTTTTTTTGAAATGTACAACTAAATGTAACTAGAAAATAGAATATTTCATATCAAACTTCTTGGAGAGAAAAACAAAAAATCCTTTAATTAATTTCCATAATATAAAAAATAAAAAATGTTTAATTAAAATCAATCATATCATCAAAAACATTTATAAAAAAAATTAGTTGAAATTAAACTTATAAAAATATATTAATTAAAATTATATATATATATATATATATATATATATATATATATATATATATATATATATTCAAATATCAAACCATTAAAACAGCTATACTAAAAATATATAATATATTAAATAAAATTAAATCAATAAAAATATAAAAGTTAGTATAAATGTGATTAAAAAATAAAAACTCCCCTATAATAGCATTCTAAAAAATAAAATTATATTTTTAATCAATAATAGATTCATAATTAAAAAGAAAAAGCATAATTTTCCTCTATTAATTTCAATTTAGCTTTTTTTATTAATTTTTAAATTATTTTTAAATTTGATATTGACGAATCTATTATTTATTATTTATATATTTGTTTTTTAATTATTTTTTGTTATTTTCAAATTGGACAATAAAAAATATTTAATATACTTGTTTTTAAATTACTCTTAACCTCCACAATTTTAAATTTTGTACAATTTTTATATTAATCCTCACACTCACATCTTTTCATTTCTAAATTTATTATTAAAGAATCTTTCATGTACCGATTATTCAAATAATTCTTAACATCTTTTATATATTTAATTTTTTTATTTGATTACTAATGAGACATATTAAATTATTTTCTGTATTTAATATAATTTAATTTGATATAGAAATTATATATATATATTGGAAAAACTTATCATAATTCAGTTGTCAAATTTTCTTAAAATTATAGCAATTGGAGTTTATTCTTCTAATTGATTAGTAGTTTACTTGTTTATAACAAACAACAAATAAATCACACTACAATTTTTCACAATAAAATTTGTTGCAAAAGTAAAATTAGGAACTCAGAAATACATGCACGTGCATATAAAATCGACATAATTATTTTGGACTAAAATGTCCTGGGAGAAACCTTGAAGGGAAAATCGGTGTAGTAGATGAGGGTTTATTTTATTATTGTGTAGCAAATTTGAGGAGTACAATAATTTGGATGCCCAACTGGAAATCCTTCGACAAATATACTCGCAAAATTATTTGGAGAAGATTTCTCCCTCTGCAAACAACTTGGCATCTACTGCCTTGTTTGAACCCCACACTAGCAAAGTCCCTCTACCTAGAATGCACACTATTAGCTCTGGGAAATACGCACAACCCTGGATTTGCCTCCAACTCCGCTTTCTAGCCTCCCTTTGCCTTTGGAAAATTTTTACTCTCACTTTTGAACTCAGATCTTACCACTGGTAATTGAAACAAACTCTTTCCAGCAACTTGCTTTGCTAGACTGGCTAACTCGCACTACCTGGATGGCTCTCTCTGCAGAAGAATTCGACCTCCCTTTTCCTACCTCTCCGCCACCAGAAAAATGTTGGGAAATTCTCTGGAATCTTGCTCTCTGAATTTTTGTTGCTCCCTCTCTTTGATGCTCTCCCTCTGGCTCGAACTACGCCCTTGTTGATTCATTGCAACCACGTAGCTTGATCTACCTTAGCTAACTCGCTCTCCCTCTTCTGTCTTTCCCCATCCCATCAATTTGCTCTTATAATCTCTCACTAGAGCATCAACGACCAAGATCTGACCGTGATTGATGGAAAATATCATCTTAGACTTTATCCAAGTCATTTTCTAGAAGTTTCTAGAGCATAAGTCGATATCCTCAATTAATTTCCATTGATTAATCAATTATCCTAAGTTATACTTAGGCATTTTTAATTATTAATCAATTAACTTAATTGAGTAGTCTCTAGGTGTTTTCTCCTGAAACCTTTTCTGGGTTTTGGAGATCTCATGTTCCTTATCCTCTTAGACACAAATCGAGACTAAAACACTTGTCTGATGCTACCAAAAATCCAACACTCCCTCTTAATGCATATAGGGCTCTAGCATTAAGAGACCAAAAGGAAGTATATCTTAGAAAACTTGATTCTAGCCCTTTCGGCTCAAAATCCTGATCCCCAGCAAAATCTCGAACTATTGCTCAGGAAGACTACGTTGCCTCTATGTGTGGCCTTCGTGGCCCTACGTCACCCTCTCTGGGTGTTGCATCACCTTCTTTGGGCACTGTGTTGCCTCCTCTGCATCTTTATCTTCCTCTCTGCTAAGTATTCTTGGCCCTGGAGAAGATCCTCTAACCAAAACTGTCGCTGCCCCTCAACTGCATGAGAATCTCCTGATCAAATTTTTCCTTTGAGCACTACTCACTTCAGAAAATTCGATCTCTTGATCTCTCGGTCTCTTGATCTCTCTTAACATTCAATAACTCAAATTAGAAGCTAATAAATGGCTAATATCATTTTGTCTTGATCCTCATCTTCTTCAAAAAGTTACACCCAGAGTTTAGATTAATACCCATTAATTATTTTAATTACCTAATTTTAGACTTAGGGTCTCATTAAAAATAATTAATTTATTAAATAAAATTGTCTCTGGGTGGAACTTCCCAAAATAATTTCTGGGTTATCTGGAATACATGTGTTTAAGCTTCTCCATAAAATTTTAGGCTTAGAGCACGTCCTATGCTACCCCAAATCATCACTCCCTCTTAGCGAGGAATGTGGTCTAGCAATATGCCATGTTGCACACTGCTCTGACTATGAAGCATCTCCTTCTGCGCTGTTGATGTCTAACATGTTGTCCACCAACTACACCATTGTTGCTGCAAGCATACTATTGTTGATCCTGCCACGATCAAAACTACATCCGTACTGAAACTCCCTCTCAAATGCTGCATCTATTGCTAGCACTACCACTGCTAATTCTGCACTGCAACTCAATTGCTGAGAGAAGCAACTGAAAAACATCCAAAATCTGAATAAGTACTCAGTATGGATACATATCGATGTTAAAACTATGACTCCTTCTAGTCCCACGTTGTCCCTCTGAACAAATAAAAACAACGAGAATGAACCAATTGAATTTCATGTCTTAAAACTTGGTTTAAGATTGAGGATTTTTCACTCAAGTTTAGTAGTATGTTTTCTAATTAATTATTAATTCAAGATCTTCAACCAACATTTTGCAAAGTTATTACTCATTTGCATCTTTTTGGATATGGAGAGTCATTATTAAGGTCTTTTGCACATGTTATCGAGGAGGTGGTCGTACTCTTAACTATGTACATTTTTACTTTCGCTATATATATATATATATATATATATATATATATATATATATATATATATATATATATATATATATATATATATATAAAAGTTTTATTAGAGTTTTAAATTGCTAGGTCAAGTGGGCACTTTCAAAATTATACAAAAGAGTTGAATAATGCTATCCAAAACAAAATCCAAACCTAACATTAACCCTAAGAAATAACCATACCTCACCCTAACTCTAACCCTAAACCCTAACCTTCACCCTAGAACCTAAAGAGTTACCTATCCTGGTATTTTTCACGGTTTGAGAACTACTCGGCTCCCACCTCAATCCTTTAACATTTTCCATCATTTATGCAGAATTTTAGAAAAGTTTGCTTGATCCATGATGTGGTCGACTTATCAGTAGTTTGTTGTGGCATGAGGCACTTAATACCTAATCATTCAACAACTGCGACACAACTTACAAGTTCAATTCCACAACTATTCCCACTTCAAGAATTTAGCATAAAACCTATTAAAACCACATGTGTTAGTATTTAGTGAAAGAAAGCAAAACATGTTTCTCCTATTAAAAAATCCTCCCGTCAATTTTAAGATGAGGTTACAGGGTTCAAATCTCATCGCATTTAGGTTAAAATAGGTTATAAACATAGTAACACGGGTATCACTCCTAGCCATTAGAGAGAACGTACCCCACGCTCCCACACTCCTAGGAGCTTGGGAGCTTGTAGGAAACTTTCCAAAATCGTCGAGAGCTTCAAAGAGTACAGTGGAGTTTTTTGGGAGCTTCACTTCAACAAATTTTGATGCTTCGGGTACCTATTTTGAGCAGATTTTCACCTTTAAGGTACCTATTTTGAGCAGAGAAGTGACCATTTCTTTATTTTCTTAAGTGATACATGATAGGTCAGGGGTTGGACTGCATGGCATCTATAAAGCGATAGATATGTGGAGATGTAGCAAAGGTTTCAACAAACTATAGACAATTGCTAGTCATTCATTGGCAGCTTCCGTTGAAAATCTTGAAGTTCAACAATTGCAAATAAGTCTACTTTCTTGAAGTCTATCTTGAAGTTTTAATGATAAGATTCAACAAAGTACAATTATGGTCAGAATGAGAAATAGTAGGGTGTTAGTAAGTTTCATTTTATAAATTTTCAAATTTGAATATAATATAGTGTTGCATGAAATCACATAATAATCAAGTAATAATAGCATTTTTTTGGTTTAGTAGTTCAGTGTGTTTATTTGTTGGCAAAGAATTTCATTAACAAGTTGTTGATGGATTAATATAAGTTAAATCTTTTACATATTTCATTGCAAGATGGAATCTGTAGAATGGAATTTAATTGGCAAGTTTTGGATGGAAATAAATAAATTATTTTGTTTTCACTTCTAATATATATTAAATTTTAATATATTATATTATTGCCGCTCTCAACTTGAAGTTTTCTGTAAATTTGGACAAAACTTCTAGACAGGAAAAATTTACAAAGCTTCTAGACAGGAAACTCGTGCAACATAGGTTAAAAACTAGCAAAGCATCATTCTCTTAAAAATCCTGGCATCAATTTTCAAATTAAAACTGCTTATATTTATATTTAAATCTAGTAAGTTTAAAAATACCATATAAACTATGGTTAATAAATCAATAAAGCAAATTAGAACTAGAATTCAAAATACTAAGATTTAGCGGCTTCAGTTTATAGCATTTTTCTTTTTTATGTTAAATTTACTTAAAAAAAAACTATTCTATTCTATTATCCAAACAATGAATGGGTGAGAAATATTTCTTACAGAATTTTAAACTGCACTGAAAATCAATCCATCCATAGCAGCAGTGCCTCCTTAAATTATTCTTCTATAGTAGAGGGCATAGCAGCATCACCTCCTTTAATTATTCCTCTACAGTAAAGGGCAGTGATGAGAAATGTATATCTAAACCAATTTCTCTGTAAATAAGACCATAAACTTCAAATTGTATTCTATATTATCAAAGAAAAACTACTCTGCACTAAATATCAATCCATCCATAGCAGCAGCGCCTCCTGTAATTATTCCTCTACAGGAGAGGGCAGGGATGGATGAGAAATGTATATTTAATAAAATTTCAACATGCATAAGAACCTAAACTTCAATATCATTTCATCCATAGCAGCAGCCCCTCTTTTAATTATATCTCTACAGAGGGCATACATGAGAATTGTAGATTTCTCAAGAACATAATCTTCAAAATTTATTATATATTATCAAAAAAATTACTCTGACTAATATTAAGCAATTTCACCGAAAAGGAAGGTTTATTTATCCTACCCTTTTTCCACTAAAAATATGGCAGTTGCCAAACCCTTTGTCCACTAAAAATATGGCAATAAACTAAACCGAATCTTTAACATGAGGAATGATTTACTCACCTGGCCTTCTCAAATATCGCTTAAACTCCATGCTCGATTGGAGACCTTTAATCAGCTACAGAGGAAACGCAAATGCTGATAGAATTCAATTATTATAGGGCGGTTTTTCAACTGCAAAATAATAAGAAAAATTAACTACACAAACCATAGAAACACAAAAAACCAGAAAGGAAACTCATAAAAAAATCTAACATAACCAGACAAACAAACAAACAGAAACAAAGAATGGAAAAAACAGTAAGCCTGATGAAAAGAAGACTCGCAAATGAATAAATAAAGAGGCTAAACACAAATGCAGGGCTGCAGGGCACAAGAAAGCACAGCTCCTTGCAATTGCATAACAAAGACATGAATACAATTTATAGAGAAAGCCGCAATGGAATTGAATTAAGTTTGAATTTGAAGGAAGGGCATCCAAGGCCAACGGTTACATAGATGAATGGGTCCAGACCAGTTGACCAGTTGAGAGCCCGCAGCAAGATACAAACAAAAGAAGAGTGGCGACGTGCTGAAAAATCTGCTTTTGTCATTAACAAATGACAAAAAGGCGAATATATGTGTTTTTTCATTCACAAATAGCAGAAAGGAGGATGCCTGTTTTTTTTTCATTCACAAATGGCAAATAGGAGGATATCAATGCATATTAGTCTCCACGTTTGGACTATTCTTACATTGCTCTACAAACAGAATGTTGCAATTAGGTAAAAATTTCGTCCGTTAGTCTCAACTAACTCTAGTTCCTCCATCTTGTTCACCAAATAAACTGCGACTTGAAATAGCAATGTCTACAGTGTTGCTAAATAAGGAAACGTTGTGTCACGTCAATGACGCGGAACTCGAAGATGTGCATAATGTGGAATATTGATGAACATATAAAATTGTATTAATAGGACTTAAAATAATTTCGAAGGCCTTCTAAGAAAATTTCGCTTCTTATTCAAAAATCATTGGAATATGATCTTTGCTGTTGCCATTCAAGGCACCTACTCCAGTCTACATATCAAATGGTGTTACTATGGGAATGTTATAAGACAAGATTAATGAAACATGCTCTAGCTAATAAATCAGCGTCGATTTATTTTTATAAGGTAACATTAATAAAACATGTAATGACTAATAAATTAGCTTCGATTTATCTTTATCCGGGAAGAGATACGTGTGAAAATGAATTTCACTTAAATTATTTTTAATTATTTATATATATATTCATATGTTTAATTTACATTAATTTGTTCATAATGATTTAAATATAATGCTATATATATATATATGATTTAAAAAATATATATTTAATAATAATAAAAATAATTTTATGTCATTTATAAATAAAATATTTCACAGTTTATTTTATTATTATGGAGTAAATTTGGAGAGTACAATAATTTGGATGCCTAATTGGATATCTTAAACAAATATATTGGAAAAATTATTTGAGAAGATTTCTTCCTCTGTAATCGACTTGGCTTTTACTACTCTGTTTGAACCACACATTGGCAAACTCACTGGAATTCACACTGTTGGCTTTGGGAAATACGCACATCCCCATATTATATTATGAGGCACCGGTGCTCTATTATATTATGACACACCGGGCATGTGTATACGGAGTGCACAGTGTTCGGTATGCCAATGATTTCGGCCGCACCATTGCTTTATTTTTTTGAGAGCACCGGGGCGAGTTTTAACGATAAGAGCACCGATAGGAAACCATTCGCAAAACCCTCCGCTCGCCAACCTCCTCTAGTAACCTCCGCTAGAAATGGATGTATGTGGTATTTTTCTTTGTGGTTCCTCAAAAACATCCGCTAGAGGGTCTTTTCCTTGTAGTGATATGTGATGTCCTGATAGATGGAAGGTTCAACAACATGTGCCACCAATGTCTGCCTACTTGTGTTCTCTCATGTTCGTCGTATGATCTCTAATTCGTCCTAGGAGTATCCCTCAACATTTGACGAACTTCCATACTAGTTCGACTGCTAGTGGTAGGAAGATCAGCTAGCTCTTCATCCTTCCTTTGTTGCTTCGTTTTCTATGAACTCATAGGATCTCCTGCACTTGAGGTTGTGCTCGTACTGGTAATTGTACTATATACATGTTATTGTCCTTGTTGTTGTCCCTACGACTGGACCAATGGTGCTTATGTTGGATCACTGTAATCACCTGTTGGAATCTCGCGAGATCTCTTGAAGGATTTTTCCTCCATGTGTGAAAATTCCAAGTCCAGAATCCTACTGCAACCAATTGAATTTACTTCACCTACTTGTAAATTACATTAACAAGTTATTTACATATTTCTTCTGTAAATACTAAAGTAAATTACTGAAGCAACCTTCACTTAATTAAATTAATATGCTAAAACAAGAAACTAAGCAAAATAAATAATATCACACAGGACATTGTTGTTTTTGGACAAACTTCCCTGGAAAAACCCAATGTGGGAAAACCGGTGCAAAATATCTGAGGGTTTTATTATTAAGAAAAAATTATTTATGAATACAATCTTTGGATGCCTTGCTGGAAATCCAGTACAAAGAATATCACTTGGCAGAGAAAAATAGTGAGATTACCACACTCGAAAAGTCCCGACTGATCTAGTAGCTGAAATGACAAAACCCGAGCACCCTCTGCTCTACCTATGCACAGTAATTACATGGGAATGTGTGGGGAATTATGGAGGATTGTGTCACCTCATCTTCTGGATAAATATGCTCTCATGAAACTTGATTCTAGCCCTTCTAGCTCAAAATCCCGATCTCCCAACAAAATCTCAGACTATTGCTTAAGAAGACTGTGTTGCCTTTGTGTGTGGTCTTCGTGGCCCTACGTCACCCTCTCTGGGCATTGTGTTACCTCCTCTATGACTTTATCTTCCTCTCTGATGAGTATTCTTGGCCCTGGAGAAGATCCTCCGACCAAAACTGTCACTGCCCCTCAACTGCGTGAGAATCTCTTGATCAAAATTTTCATCTGAGCACTGCTCACTTAAGAAAATTCGATCTCTCAATCTCTCGGTGTCTTTCCAAATGGCCCTCAAGCCTTCCTTAAATAATCTTGTTGTTGACATTCAACGACCCAGATTAGACGCTAATCAATGGCTAAGATCATTTTGGCTTAATCCTCTTCTTCTTCAAAAAGTTACACCCACAGTTTAGATTAATACCCATTAATTATTTTAATTACCTAATTTTAGACTTAGGGTCTCATTAAAAATAATTAATTTATTAAATAAAACTGTCTTTGGGTGGAACTTCTCCAAATAATTTATGGGTTATCTGGAATACATGTGTTTAAGCTTCTCCACAAAATTATAGGCTTAGATCACATCCTATGCTACCCCAAATCAACACTCCCTCTTAGCGGGGAATGTGCTCTAGAAATATGCCATGTTGTACACTGCTCTGACTCTGAAGCATCTCCTTCTGCGTTGCTAATGTCTGACATGTTGTCCACCAATTACAACATTGTTGCTGCAACTATACTGTTGCTGATCCTGCCATGATCAAAGCTATATCCGTACTGAAACTCCCTCTTAAATGTTGCATTTGCTACTAGCACTACCACTGCTAACTCTGCACTGCAACTCAGTTGTTGAGAGAATCAACTGAAAAACATCCAAAATTTGAATAAGTGCTCATCATGGATACATATCGATGTTAAAAGGATAAGGATAGACTCTAGGTCTAGACATCAAAGGGATTTCTCTATATGCGTTAGTTAGACCAATTCTCTTTTAATAGTGCCGGGGCCTCCCCAGTGAAAAGCGAAAAACCTCCGCCACAGTCAAATGGCCAATCTCGTAGGGAGAATGTCCAAAACCTCCGCCAAGGCCCGGCAGGGTGAGCTTGCCGAACTCTCGACACAAGGCCCGTTAGGGTGAGGTAACGAACTCTCGACAAAAGGCCGCCATCGACTCGGCCGAGGTTACGAGGTTGAGGAGACGGACTCATCCGAGGTTAGGAGGGTGAGGGGATAACCAAAACTAAGAGTGTATTCTGCACCCCTTTAACTCAAGCAATAAGCCTTGAAGTGCATCATGACTGGAAGAAAGAAATGAGAAACCATAATGACATATATAATGTTATATCTCTCTTTGTATAAAGGAATTTCCCTACTCGCTCCTTCTCGTTCATTCTCCATTCCCATTCCACTCCTGTTTCCTCCATATCTACCCCTTTCTATCTTTACATGGTGCTCCTTGACTAGAGCTCACTATACAAAATGCTTGTTCTTACTTCATGTGACGTGGAGTGCATCATGTTTTGATTACCCTTGGTTGTTCCGTTATGGACATACGCATTGGAGTTAGCAATCTCATTGATAGCTGGACCTTGTCTGGATGTCTATGTGGCACACATCCTTGGAGCATTGCAAACCTAGATAGCATGATCACATTCTTCATTATGTGCACATGGAGAGTGGATTACTTGCTTGGAGGACGATTCACCTTGGAGGAGGAGCATTGGGCATCTTGGAGGAAGGCATTGAGCCCTAGATGGCATGGGGACACTTGGTTGCTTGCATGGAGGCTTGTACTTGACTTGAGGATGCTTGGGTTGAGGAGTTATCATGTAGGTGTCTCTCTCAGGTGTCTCGGGCTCTAAGGATCGAGGTTATTAAGTGTATAGATATCTTTCTTTTACTGGCAGTTGTTCCCATCGCAGTAGTTCCCATCATGTAAAGGTAGTTCCCATCGCACAGGAGATATAAAGGTAGTAGCTCGAGATGTAAAGTTCGAGATGTAAAGCTAGTTAGTTGCTCTAGAACCCATCCTACCTTCGCCTACCAAACCTACCTAAATGAACCTACCAAAAGATGTGCAAGTATCTGAGTATATGAATGCCTACCAAAATCGATCTAAACGCACCAATGAGGTAAGGTATCTATAAGAAATGCACCAATAATGACGTGAAAGTGGTTAAGTCGTGTTCGAGATGTCAAGGTGGTCTTTCTTCAATTGGGATTGGGAAGCACTGGGATAGCACTGGGATAAGGAGATACTAACCCAAAACAAGCTGGGAGATTTGGATTGAAATAGATTTCTTTGACTGGCGGGCGTAGTAACGCGTAAAACGTGAAATAATAAATAGAGAGTTTGTGTGGGCCGGCAGAATCGGTGGTGTAAGTCAAGTCAGTCAGATGTTATCAGTCAAATGTTCTAAGTCACATGCTATGGTGAGATAACATCAAGGAGAGAAACCCTGTTCAGAGAACAACTGCTATTAGAATGAGGCAGTGAAGGGTAAAGCTATTTAGTTCCTTGGTTTGGGGAGAGGATAGATCCCAGAGTATTGCTAAGGTTACGAGGAGGCAGCGAATGAGCAGCCATCCATGTAGGGAAAGAAGCGGGGAATGGCGTTACAAAGGAGAACGTGAACATGAAGAAGAGGGTTAGTTACAGACGTACGATTGGATCAGTCCAATTCATCTAGCTAGGAAAGAGCTTTTACTAACCTGGTCAATGTATGTTCGGTCGGGTATCCGCGTATGTAAGATGGGTCAGCTTTTCAGCTTTATTATCTATTTTATTATTCAACAATGGGCTCAGCGACTTCTAAAAACAGGTGCCATCGTAAGTAAGATCGTGCATCAGTTCCAAAAAATCCAAGAATAAATCCAATAAGAAATGCTCCATCGGTTCAAAAACATGCAAGAAGACGTTGACTCACACCCCATACAGCCATCTACAGAGACTGATAGTGAGGAGGAAGGAACATGACTTATTTGCGGAAGGAAGAATCCCGCTAGCCAGCCAGTGGTACTAGGACTGAAGCGAAGAGCGTTAGTGGGGGGGTTCGGGGTGCCTATAGAGGGATGAAAATAGTGGTAGGTATGGCCTGCAATAGAGTAAGTAAATAAGCAGTATATAAAGCTAGCAGTTGCTATAATTCGTGAGAGAGGGACAACTAGGTTCGGGAAGGGGTTCGGTAACAGAGCTAAGGAAGCAATATGTGTGATACGAAGCTAAGGAAGCGATGGTCTAGGCTCGGTCCTGGGCAGTTAGGCTTAAAAGAAGAACCTGTGTGGTAGATTCTGCCTGCGTGCGAGATCGGTAATTGTTTTCCTGCCTACCGGTAAAGCGGGGCGGCTATTTTCATTTTTCATTAAGTGATTTGGTGTCACTTTCAGTTTTTTATCCAATATGATTTGATTTTCATAAAAGAAAGAATTCCTATTATAATATAAAGAATATTATTGAAAGTTGTAAACAAAAGTGGGTAATTTGCAATGTGAACTAATATAGCCATGGGGGTCACTTATAGTTACCTTGGCCTATCCCGCACCTGGAAGTTGAAGTTGCTGGGAAGTAAGGACTCTGTGCCCTTACTGTGTGCCCCCTGATTATAACTATGACGCATGTAATCTCCCACGGTGGAAGTACTCAGTGTAGGCATGTTACCCCTACTCCTAGATAGACATTCTCATCTATGAAACTTCCTTATTCCACATATTATGTGAGAGACTGCGCTCCTCTATCTAGGGATTTAGTAGGCAAGCCAAAGCACCTCTACTCAACCCAGTACAACAAAGCCAATGCATCCTGGTCATGTCCCACACCCATATGTTGGCGAGTTGGCAAGGTTTCTGCCCGTGTTCTACACATGTAATAACACACACATGTCAATTAGATCGACAACACATATATAACAAGTAAAAAGACAATGCTCAACATCACAAGCTATCCTCCGCGGGTCTTACTGCCAGACTCCCAACATGGAGTTCTCCCAGATAACCATATCCCTCATTCAGATGACCGGTTTACTGAACCACTAAGATCAGTGGAATCATATCACAACACATGCATATATATATATATAAATATATATATATATATATATATATATATATATATATATATATATATACATATATATATATATAACATAAACCAATATCATCAAATTCAATCTATATCAGTTATATCATGCGCTCATAACATTAACATTTTATATAACTGCAATCATGTATTTAGTTTTTCACAACCTTGCAATGTTCATACATAAGAAATCAGGAGATCTTACTCCAATGGCCTATCAAGCCCTGTGACCTTTAGCTTACGAAGTATTGGGGTTGGTTGAATATATTTACCAAAATAACCTAACCCCTTCTTTGCAAGACCTGCATAGAAATATGCTACTGACGTAAGTAAAGCTAGAGCAACCGTAGTATTAATATCATTTGTAGGTGCGGCTAACTCCCCCCGAGGTAATTTTAGAATTCCCCAAGGAAGAAGAGCACCTGACCAGTTAGAAACAAAGATAAATAGAAACATAGTTCCAATAAAGGGAACCCAGGGACCATATTCTTCCTCCCCAATCTGAGTTCTGGTCAAGTCCCGAAAAAATTCGTGAATATATTCAACAAAATTTTGACCACCGGTAGGAATGGTTTGTGGATCTCGAACAGCTATGGTAGCTGAACCTAATAAGACAGCAATTACAATCCAAGAAGTTATAAGTACCTGCCCATGAACTTGAAACCCCCCTATTTGCCAATAAAAATGTTGACCCACTTCCACACCGGATATATCGTAGATATGATTCAGTGTGCTAATAGGAGATCGTACGATATCCATATTACCCCCTTGTAAAGATGAACTTAAAGAAGAAAATAAATTATTTTTATCAAATAAATGATAGATTCCTCAATTATTTCACTCTCATAAGAATTTTTTGATGTCACGAGATAATAAAAGGGTTATTCCATTAAGAATATTTTTCAATTTGGAGCAGCCAACCAAACCAATAAATGAAATTGGCTCTTACGATATTTTGGATGGAATAGCAGCCAACTCAGTAAATCCTCAGGTCCTTCCCCCCCCCACTTTTTTTTTTTCTATTTTCTTTTTATTACTAATTCACTTTCTATTAGCCCTTCATATAGCTATAATGACCTTAATGCCCTTCCTTCGCAAATTGCCGACGTTAATCTGTTCAGGATCAATTGGATTGAAGCTATACCATCATCATTGGCTGGAATTGGGATATCCACGAGATCTGGATCACAATCTGTATCAACCAAGCAAATTGTTGGAATACCCAAAGTTCTACATTCCCCAAGAGCAATGGATTCTTCTCGTTGATTGGTAATTATCGCAATATCGGGTAAGCTCCTCATGTATCTAATCCCACCTAGATATTTCCGCAATTGGTCTAATTGTCTCTTGAGCATAGCTGCTTCTTTTTTTGGAAGTTGATTGAATCGTCCCGTATCTTGTTCTTTTTTTAAATCCTTGAACTTCTGAAGTCTCGTCTCTGTAGTAGACCAATTAGTTAACATACCACCAATAATATCCCACGTTATCCCTCTGAACAAATAAAAACAACGAGAATAAACCAATTGAATTTCATGTCTTAAAACTTGGTTTAAGAATGAGGATTTTGCACTCAATTTTAGTAGTATGTTTTCTAATTATTTATTAATTCAAGATCTTCAACCAACATTTTGCAAAGTTATTATTAGTTTGCATCCTTTTGGGTATGGAGAGTCATTATTGAGGTCTTTTGCACATGTTATCAAGGAGGTGGTTGTACTCTTAACTATGTATATTTTCACTTCTCAGTTATTTATATATATAAGGTTTATTAGAGTTTTAAATTGCTAGGTCAAGTGGGCTGCTTCAAAATTATATAAAAGAATTGAATAATGCTATCCAAAACAAAATCCAAACCTAACATTAAAACTAGAACTAACCATACCTCACCCTAACTCTAACCCTAAACCCTAGCCTTCACCTTCACCCTAGAACCGAAAGAGTTACCTATCATGGTATTTTTCACTGTTTGAGAACTACTCTGCTCCCACCTCAATCCTTTAACATTATCCATCATTTACGCATAATTTTGGAAAAGCTTGCTTGATCCATGATGTGGTCGACTTATCTGCAGTTTGTTGTTGTATGAGGCACTTAATACCTAATCCCTCAACAACTGCAATTGTAAGCCACAGCTTACAAGTTCAATTTCACAACTATTCCCACTTCAAGAATTTAGCATAAAACCTATTAAAACCACATGTCAGTGTTTAGTGAAAGAAAGCAAAACATAACATGTTTCTCCTGTTAAAAAATCCTCCCGTCAATTTTAAGATGAGGTTACAGGGTTCAGATCTCATCACATCGCATTTAGGTTAAAATAGGTTAAAAACGAGCAAATCATCCTACTCTTAAAAATCCTGGCATCAATTTTCAGATTAAAACTGCTTATATTTATATTTAAGTCTATTAGCAAATTAGAACCAGAATTAAAAATGCTAAGATTTAGTGGCTTCAGTTTATAGCATTTTTCTTTTTATGTTAAATTTACTTAAAAAATATATATTCTATTATGATTACAATTTTATTGTACCATTATCCAAACAATGAATGGGTGAGAAATATTCAATCCATCCATAGCAACAGTTAATTATTTTTCTATAGTAGAGGGCATAGCAACATCACCTCCTTTAATTATTCCTCTACAGTAAAGGGGAGAAGAAATGTATATTTAAACCAATTTCTTTGTAAATAAGAATATAAACTTCAAATTGTATTCTATATTATCAAAGAAACACTACTCTCCACTAAATATCAATCCATCCGTAGCAGCAGTGCCTCCTTTAATTATTCCTCTACAGGAGAGGGCAGGGATGGATGAGAAATGTATATTTAATAAAATTTCAACATGCATAAGAACCTAAACTTCAAAATGTATCATATATAGTAAAAAAAAACTACTCTGCACTGAGTATCATTTCATCCATAGCAGCAACGCCTCTTTTAATTATATCTTTATAGCAGAGGGCATATATGAGAGCTGTAGATTTCTCAAGAACATAAACTTCAAAATTTATTATATATTATCAAAAGAAATTACTCTGACTAATATTAAGCAATTTGACTGAAACTGGAAGGTTTATTTATCCTACCCTTTTTCCACTAAAAATATGGTAATTGCCAAACCCTTTTTCCACTAAAAATATGGTAATAAACTAAACCGAATCTTTAACATGAGGAATGATTTTTTCACCTGTTCTTCTCAAATATCGTTTAAACTCCATGCCCGATTGGAGACCTTTAATCAGCTACAGAGGAAACACAAATGCTGATAGAATTCAATTATTATAGGGCAGTTTTACTCTCGGGTGTTAAAACTCCAGACAAAATACGAAGAAGAAGCAACATTAAACTACAAATAATAAGAAAAATTAACACACAGCATTAGAGAAAACCATAGAAACACAAAAAAAACCAGAAAGGAAACTAAAAAAAAATCTAACATAACCAGACAAACAAACAGAAATAAAAATAGGAAAAAAAACAGTAAGCCTGATGAAAAGGCGACTCGCAAAAGGAGAAGCGAAACACAAATGCAGGGCAGGGCAGGGCAGAAGAAAGCACAGCTCCTTGCAATTGCATAACACAAATAAATACGTGTATACATATTTGTGAATGAAAAATCTGCTTTTGTCAGTAACAGATGGCAAAAAGGCGAATATATACTTTTTTCCATTCACAAATAGCAAAAAGGCGAATACATGTTTTTTTTGCATTCACAAATGGAAAATAGGAGGATATCGTTGCACATTAGTCTCCACGTTTCAAATAGGAGGACTATTCTTAAATTGCTCTACAAACGAAATGTTGCAATTAGCTAAAATTTTCCCCGTTAGTCTCAACTAAATCTAGTTCCTCCATCTTGATCACCAAATAAACTGCAAGTTGAAATAACAATGTCTACAGTGTTGTTAAATAAGGAAAAGTTGTGTCACGTCAATGATGCGGAACTCGAAGATGTGCATAATGTGGAATATTGATTAACGTATAAAATTTTATTAATAGGACTTAAATAATATCGACGGCCTTCTGAAAATTTTCGATCTTCTTCTTATTCAAATTTTGATATTTTTCTTATTAAAAAAATTTCATATTCTTTTTATTCAAAAATATTGATATTTCTCTTCTTCAAAAATCATTAGAATATGATTTTTGATGGTTGCTACTCAAGGCACCTACACCATTGTACATATCAAATGTTGTTACTATGGGAATGTTATAAGACAACATTAATGAAATATGCTTTAGCTAATGAGAATATTACAAGACAACATTAATAATAAAACATGTAGCTTCGATTTGTCTTTATTAAAGAAAAAAAACATGTGACAGTGAATTTCATTTAAATTATATATATATATATATATATATATATATAAATTAGGTTTATTAGAAATAAAATATTTTATTGTTCATTTTAAGTAAAATAACTATGGAAAGATATTTTAAAGATTTTTTTGCTCAAAATCAATCACCATAATTTCATTAATGTAGAATTTATTTAATATAGAATATTATTGTTAGTGTTGTTTGTCATTAATTTCATTAATGCTGAATTTATCTAATATAGAATATTATTGTTAGTGTTGTTTGTCATTATTGATAGATGCTACCTATTCATTATTACTACACGTCACTTGTATTCCTGCATAGTGGATGCCATGGAGCAATGATCATATTCACTCCACCTTGCATTAGTGAGATGTCAATTTGTTTACCATTGTTAGTGGATGCTACCTATTCATTCTTACTAGATGTTCGCACTTAGTGGATGCTAGCTATCAATGATCTTATTCATTCCACTTCACAATAATATAGGAGTGCTCCCACTTTCCCATTTTCAAGGAGTGTTGGGGAATATATTAAAACCAATTTGCTATCTCATAAAAAGAAAAGATAGACATGTACTAGAAATTACTAATTATGGCATGCTTAGAGTAAGTGCCCACATAAAGCAATGCCTTCACCACTAAAATAATGAGAAAATTATAACTCTTCCCTGATACAATAGCGACACCCCATATTGTTCTTTAAGTGGTGGAGTAGTTTATCGAAATATTCATTGTTTCTTCTTTAGATAGGTCGAGGATTTGGCAAAAAAAAAAGAAGCTTTTAATCACATATGTCGATACTCTTCAACTTAGGCAACTATCATTTGGGGAATACTTTGTGATAAGCAGGCTAGACTATTTGAAGAGACTAGGGCTAACCTAAGAGTGGTAAAGGGAAAAGCACTGGACAATGGTGTTGTAGGCGAATCCGAGCGTTGAGGGGGATCTTCTCTTAAAAAGAAAAAAGAATCTAGGGGTTGCCAGTTGATGTCAAACGACTCCTTAGGGGGAGACCGAGTGGCAAGAGGTTAAATGCTCGGGATGACGACACTTTCAAGGTCTTGGGTCCCAACAGGCTAAGGTGTCCCAGAAGAGACTCTAGGGAGAGACTCTTCACCACAAGGTAATGAAGAGGAGGATGAAACAGGTGGTTCTGCCATGGTGACTTTGTCTCAAAAGAAGAAGAGAAAAGAGATGGTTAATTCAAGGAATTAACAACAATCATCAATGAATTACTCATGAACCGACCAAGAAAATAGCTTAATGAGCGTGTGATGTAATCGTGGGCAATTAATTTTATAACATTGAAACAAGATTCTGCATTTTCATGTTTTAAGAGTCAAGAAAAGGACAAAAGGTGACTCTAGTCACTTTCAGTTTGAACGAGCTTGAAAGGACCAGTGCTCGATGATCTTTTCAAGTTTAAAGAGTCATATATAGACCAAAATGACTACTCAGGAACTCTATGCAAAAGGGTGTACCAAGCTCCCGTGAATTGCAATATACACCTTGGTGATCAAATGAAAGAGAAATGACCAAGAACTTAACGTACATGTAAGCAGTCTCCCCGAATGTTGTGTTCGATGTATCACGGTTACAGGGAAACATACTCGACTTCCTACGTATAAAGGATTACAACCTATAAGGGTCTCCCTTTATATACACGACAGTACGGGGAGCACAAGTCCGTAATAGTGCTGTCTAATGCAAGATTGTGAGCGACAATTGCTAAGTTTAATGACGTCGGAACACGTCACTAGCCTAGACCTCTAAATGTGAGCGTTAAGTTCCAATGCTTCCTTAGGTTGATTGAGTTAATTTTATGGTTTATCTTGAAGTTATGTTTTAGTTTCAAGGCCTTACCGAATGTTATCTCAAATCTCTAATGCACTAACTATATGAGAGAAAGAATACCATTTCATTTTGATGAAAATCTAGCTAAGTGAAGGATAGAGGTTCACAACAAAGCAGCAGACAAACAAATGCAAGAACGCCTCATTCCTTTATGCTACTAACACAATCAAAGCATAAAATGAAATTATTCTTTTGTCTTTCACTTTCCAATGAAAAATAAACCTTCTAAAGCAAAAGAGCACTTTTCATTTCCAAACGAGAAAGAAGAATGCAAACTTTTTGTTCTTTTGTATAAGTGAGAAGCAACAATGCAATGCTACACTAAAAGACAAAACACATACTAGCTTTCAGTAGCTTCAAATGAAATCATCAAAACACAAAGAGACCAATTCCAAGCGAACATAAACACACACTCAAAACTAGACATGCATCTCCTTACACAAAATAAAGGGCTTTTAATTCAACTCAATGAGCAATGTGATCAATGCTCGGGGTGATGGAGGGACAATCAAACAGACACGAAATGAAAGCTTGACAACCCTACTTCACATATAATCAACTGAAAAGACCAAGAAACCACATAAAAGGCTAAAAATAAATGACTAAAATTGACCCATAGACAGATTAGATATCCAATGAACATGTGACCAAACGAATGGTTCGAAACACCTAAAAAACCTAGGATGGATAAGTCACACTATTCGAATGAGAGATAACACAAACCGAAATGAATGAGATAGCCAAGTCAGTAAACAAAAGCCAAATGGATCAATCCAAGGGGAAAAAACCAAGCTAAAGGACAAGACACACTGGAAACTCAGTGGAAACGCCCAAAATCCAACCCTACAGGAATTAGCGCAATTGTTTAGCTGTATCCAGCGCCGAGCAGGCAAAATCACGCCTGTGTAAAAGACAATTTGCGCTAATGGGTGCGACTGTCAGGCAATAAACAACGTCGAGCTAGAAAAGGAAGGAAAAAATAAAGGACAGGCTGAGAGAAACCAGGCTTACCACTCTAGGAAAAGGCTAAATGGCCAGAAGTAATCAAACAAGCCAAAAACAATAGAGAAAATACAATTCAGCCAAAGTTGGATAGACACTCAAAAAATCAAAACGAACAATAAGAGACAACAGGCATTGACATCCCCAATATGGTCACAAAATTGTTGTGAAGGCAAATCCACTCTACGAAAAAAGGTGATCCCTCTAGCCCTAGGGTGGGTCTAGCAACAAGGGAACATGATGATTTCTAAATTCCTAGTTTATAAACGAAATGCGGATTGTGGAATAGATGTCCTACCTCAATTCAACACTCTTGATGTAGTATGTTGCAGTGATCCCTCGATCTTTGTTCTTCAAGCCTTGCACTCCGTTGGTTGCAACATTCATACACCTGCACAAAGATAAAGCAAACACTAAAAGCATACGAGCATACATATTCATTTACAACTATCTAAATAGTCAAGGAGAGTCAAAAACTTTGAATATTAACATAGACAAATCTGGAACTAGAAATCAGTCATGTCATATTAATATATCAAAGGGATTTTACAACTTGCGCCTTAACGCTGAAGACCTCCTTTGACGGGTTCAGTCGGGCACATCTCAAAGCATTTGTTCATCAATTCATCTCAAAGAGGCGAAAGGTTCAAACTCTTTCTCACAACTATGGACTATTCTCTATTATCAGCTCCTGGTCTATTCTAGCTATGTCTGGCTAGCTGATTCAATGGAATGAAGAGGGATTTATAGGAGTGGAGGATGAGCTTCGAGATCCACATATGGTGGAGGAAAGGTCTATCCCTTTGGGAATTTGCATTTTTGTAGAAACTAGAAGGCTAAAGGGAGAAACCCGACCTCATCCAGTCGAGCAAACATCCATGACTCTGCTCACGAAGCTATTACATCTTAGAAGCTTCGTTTCCATATTAAAAAACCTTCCAAAAGTAGCTAGGCATGGGTGATCTTCAGAGACAGAGCGACTATGGTGCAAGGCCTAGTGTAAATCTGGCCATCGGCGCAAGGCCATAACTACACAACCGCGCCGACCCAAAAGCATATGTTTTAAAGGGTCAACTTCAGGATTGGTCAATAGAGAATGTGTTCTTGACATGTTAAGGGACGCAATTAGATTCATTATGATGTGTGATAATACACAACGTTCATGCTGATAGTCCTCCAGTATTCGGGATGGGGAATGCAGGGACAATGACAAAATGTTGTGTAACGGGGGTCCATGAGATCTATAAAAGAAGACGAGGAGGCCATTGGGGAATATCTTGGATTTGGTATTGCTTCTTGTATGTGAGGTCGAGAACCCGATTCTCTACTCCATTGGTAGCCCCAAGACAGAAACCCTCGGGTGATTTAGTGAGATTGGGCGAGTACCCATCTCCCCTTAGTGAATTCATCCAGAATTCACAAGAGAGTTGAACAATGCAGTTTAGTTTGGTTTGGAGGGCCATCGTAGCAGTGCAACAGATCATCTTTGAGGCCAGCTTTCACCTCAGCTATTTTGGGTTGTATGTGCATGTAACCCCAGTTTATCCATTATAATAAAAGCTGAGAATTTCCCTGTTCATTGTGTTATTGGGTTGCAGTGCTCTTTTTGTTTTATTTTACATGGAAATCTTCTATTAAATGAATGATAATTTAATGAAGAAAATTTGGTTAAGTTAAATTTCTGCAAAATCTATCATGTATCTCGTTTGGGATATTACAGTGGTATCAGAGCTCGTCCTCCTGTCAGCCTAAGGGTTAATATTGAGGTGCCGAAAGAAAATTATTTCTGAAGAAGCCGATGATGCAATCGTGCGACAAAATGATGTGCTCGACAAATTTCTATTACTGATTGTGCAAAATGTAGCATACCCACGAGCAATCATTGTAAGATGGGTGTGATTTTAGAGGAACACGAGGTCTGAAGCAAATGTTGAATTAAAAGTGAGGACCATAGCTTATTGAAGCCCCCAAATTTCCACATGTCAGAATTTGTTGATGGGAAGAATGCACAAAATCGAGTAGGAAGTCGAGCGGTTGGTGGGGCCGTGGAATGGTTAAATAAATTTTAAATTATTGGTAGAAATATAATGAACAAGGGTCATGGTTTAAAATCCAAAACTCATAAAATAAGTTGTAGTGGAATATTGGCAAGGGCCGAGGGACCATTCTGCTACACTCGGTGGCCATTGCCAGGCTTTGAATGTGTCACTGCATTTAAGGTCGAGTCAGAACTGTCGTTGTGACAGAGTGGCCTCTTCTGATTTTATACCGAATATTGTTGAGTGCTAGAGTGGCCTCATATGATTTTATGCCGAATATTACTGAGTGCTGGATGCAGTGTACATTGAAAACCTGGGCAGGTTGGAAAAGTTGAACACGCAAGCAGACGAGACATCGTGATAGCAGAGGATCAAATTTGTGGAGCCATGCATATGAAAATTTAAAAGTGGCGTGTGATTTTATTAAGTGGGACCATGAATATTTTATAAAAGTTGAAGTATGGATTAATTTCTTTTGAGCCATCGAGAAAGAGTGATTGAGCCATCGAGAAAAAGCGAGTTCATCATTTTGAAATAAAAGAAAAAGGAACAACGATTTCTGAGGTATCTATGTTGTCAGTGACCAAGTTATCCCAGCTCCGAAATTACGGTTTGAGACTGCAACTTGTTCCTGTTCATCGAGTTAAATAGTTGAAGCCGTGAATGTTGGGCCGAACCCTTATTTTGGTGAAGCCGGAGTAAAATTATTTTGAAAGGCATAGTAAAATTGAGTCGAGATTTATTCAGGCAGAGACAGACAGAGAATGCAAGCATTGAAAAGCCTAGATCAGTCACCGCCAATTGCTCAGAAATTTTGAGCAGAGATTTCATATTTAAGGAGCCAAGGATTATTCATTCTAAAATGGGACCGTGAAATTGAAATTCGTAAGAAGGTAGTGTAGATTATTAAACAAGTTGTCCAAAGTACCTTCTAAGAACCGCATTTCTAAAGCTGAGCTGAATTTATTGTTTTAATAGAAGGCTAAATGAACTTTTGGGTGGACGTCGAAGATTTTCTAGGGGCATGAAGCATAGCTGCAATTGTCTCATTAGAGTTCCCTCTGGAAACAACTAAATTGATTTCCCACAGTCAAGAAGTTCTAGTGAAGTTTCCAGGCCTAAGTTCGTAAGAGGTGGTCGAATACTAAGGGATCGAGAAATTTAAAATTTAGAGAAGGCGGCCATTGTAGTGTGCATGTTACAGATCTGAAATTTCCCTAGAAGTCATGCCTTTATATGACTGTAATAGCGTATATCTCGAAGGACCAAGTTTTTATTCTATGCTACAGGGAAGTCTATTCAAATTGGAGGCTCACTTCCTTAAGCCGACATTTGTACTCTGGGCGTGGCTTTTAATTTGAAGATCGAAATTCTTTCTTATTTCCTGAGCGAGATTCTCCCTGTCTAGCATGATGAAATACCTTATATTTCTGGGCACAATGGTAGCTTAAGACAAATTTTGGGCACAAATAGGAAGAGCATATCTCTTCTCATACTATTTGAAGCGTCATTTTATTCTGCTGCGTATGGGTATTGCACTATAAAGGTGGAAAGTCCCCTCGAAGCATAGTGTTGTTCAGGTGACTACCAATACATTACTTGAACGTCTTCTGTGTCGGTTTGGTGGAAAGTGGGACGTTGTTCTGCTAAATTGATTTCCCACAGTCAAGAAGTTCTAGTGAAGTTTCCAGGCCTAAGTTTGTAAGAGGTGGTCAAATACCAAGGGATCAAGAAATTTAAAATTTAGAGAAGGCGGCCATTCTAGTGTGCATGTTACAGATTTGAAATTTCCCTAGAAGTCGTGCCTTTATATGACTGTAATAGTGTATCTCGAAGGAACAAGTTTTTATTCTATGCTACAGGGAAGTCTATTCAAATTGGAGGCTCACTTCCTTAAGCCAACATTTGTACTCTGGGCGTGGCTTTTAATTTGAAGACCGAAATTCTTTCTTATTTCCTGAGCGAGATTCTCCTTGTCTAGCATGATGAAATACCTCATATTTCTGGGCACAATGGTAGCTTAAGACAAATTTTGGGCACAAATAGGAAGAGTGTATCTCTTCTCATACTGTTTAAAGCGTCATTTTATTCTGCTGCGTATGGGTATTGCACTGTAAAGGTGGAAAGTCCCCTGGGAGCATAATGTTGTTCAGGTGACTACCAATACATTGCTTAAACGTCTTCTGCGTGGATTTGGTGGAAAGTGGGACGTTGTTCTGCTAAATTGATTTCCTACAGTCAAGAAGTTCCAGTGAAGTTTCCAGACCTAAGTTTGTAAACGGTGGTCGAATACCAAGAGATTGAGAAATTTAAAATTTAGAGAAGGCGGCCATTGTAGTGTGCATGTTACAGATCTGAAATTTCCCTAGAAGTCATGCCTTTATATGACTATAATAGCGTATCTCGAAGGACCAAGTTTGTATTTTATGCTACAGGGAAGTCCATTCAAATTGGAGGCTCACTTCTTTGAGCCGACATTTGTACTCTGGGCGTGGCTTTTAATTTAAAGACATATATTCTTTCTTATTTCCTGAGCGAGATTCTCCTTGTCTAGCATGATGAAATACCTCATATTTCTGGGCACAATGGTAGCTTAAGACAAATTTTGGGCACAAATAGGAAGAGTGTATCTCTTCTCATACTGTTTGAAGCATCATTTTATTCTGCTGCGTATGGGTATTGCACTGTAAAGGTGGAAAGTCCCCTCGGAGCATAGTGTTGTTTAGGTGACTACCAATACATTGCTTGAACGTCTTCTGCGTGGGTTTGGTGGAAAGTGGGAAGTTGTTCTGATAACTCGTATTATGATGCCCATCTTCAAAGGTCACCACAATTATTCACTGGTATTTATTTTCTTAGACCTATATTATTGTTTTTGAAACAACATCTTAGTGGTTAGAGTGTTCTTAATTTCAATACCCAGAGTAAATATCAGTTATTCCTGAGTACAAATTACTAAATATTACTATAGTACAATGTTTACAAAGTGTTGGTGAAAACTCCCTAGTGAAACAAACCATATAACCTGTGAATGGAGACTCAGTTGTGAGCCTTGTGTGGAACATTTTATAAAATGTCCATTTCATAAACTGTCCTGAGAACTGAATTCATATCACGTACAGGAAGTTGTCTTCTAATTGGTTGCTAAAATATTCCAAAGAAATTACACCAAATACACTCAAAAAAATTGTGGTCTCATATACTTATTATCATTGGGCTAAACCATGGAGGAATTCCTAAACAAATTAAGGAAATCAACCACAAAAATTGTTTCCATAAACCTCCATGCATCAATAGACCAACAAACAAAACTGAATAGCAAGCTCTTTTCAAGAGGGATTTATGCCATTCTTCAAAGAGAATAGTCAAAGGATGTGCCCATGTAGAAGGGGCAGGAGGTAGGACACAAATTATTTGCACTTGGAATAGATTTGAAGCACATGAAGATCACATGGAGAGTTATTTCCAAACCTGATGAACTTAATGAACTCCTTTCCAAAGTCAGTCAGTTAGAACGAAATAAACTGATTTGGCTTCTAAAACTTGCTATGCTTGCTCTTATACAGCCCAAGTTCTTGGAAGAACCTTGCGAGGGGTTCAAACTTCCGGTTACATCATGCCTCAGTAACATTATGAGGTTGATCGCACCTATAGCTCCTTTCAATGATGATGTTATGAGGGAAGTTTTCAAGTTAGTAGTGGGGACTTTTCAGGATTTGGACAATAGTGTAGGCTCCACCTCCGGGAAGAAGCTTGAGATTTTAGGAGGTATGGCCACATTCAGAACGTATGACATCATGCTTGATTTGGGGTGTGATGACTTGGTCCGTCAGATGTTCCAATATTTTTTTAACATTAGGAAACATCACCTTGATACAGTTAGACACAAACATGTTGTCCATTTTGTCTTCAGTCATGGGAGATCGTGATGCCATTTGCAGGGAGTGGCGGGCTAGACTATTGGCCATTTGGAGGAGAGAGTAGTTGGTCTCACCTGCTACTTATGAGCTAGCCCAAGTGTTGGTTGAGCAAAACATTGGGCTATTCAAGAGACAGTTGACCAGGGAGGAGTTGCTCCAGTTTGGTGGATCAAAAAACAAAAATGAGCTAAGGAGGAAGGGACTTTGCTTCATCTGCAAAGAACATTGGGACCCTGATCACTGATGCTTGAGATATGCAGATGAGGTGGCAGAGGTAGAGCAGGAGGACATTCCTTCTGTATGTCAGGATGATGACTCTTCTTTGGATGAGTCCATGGGGTCATATGAGGATGCTTCTAGAGAGCATGAGCAGCCATGTGGAGTTGATGACAATAGACTGGATATGTATTCCAGTGTGCAGGGTGAGAAGTTAGGGAACTCTATGGGAGATATTTAGGAGGATGAGTCACTTGCGATGGTTCAACTGAAGCAGCATATGGTGGAGCATGAGTCAGTTGAGGAGGAGGATATGCACAATATGCATGGTAGTCATTTTGGAGAGATCCAGATGGAGGTTCACATTGAGTCTGTGTGGGATGCACGACTACCCTTGGGGTCAACCATTGATGAAGAACAAAAAGATGCACAAACATCTAGGAGGGTGACAATAGTTGCAGATAGTTATCCTCAGGAGATGTAGTTCTACAGGAGGCTAGTAGACAGAAGGAGTATGACATTCCCGATCAGGAGAGGGAGGAGTTGTTGGAGATGTTGGTGCATCCATCTTTGGGACGACCCACTGATGAGGTGCAGGTAGATGCACAAGAAGTTAGTGAAGTTGCAGTAATTTCAGGGAGCATCACTCTCCAAGAATAAATCGATGGGGCTTGAAGAATATCTTGCCCACTTTGGCCTATTATAGAGAGAGGGGCCTTCTTTTTCAGGCAAATCTCGTTGGAAGGTGGGACAAAGCAACATGAGTTGAGTATGGACTAGTGACAACACACCAAACTTGACAACACACCAGAATTGTTCCATATGCAGGTGTCCCCGTGTTAGATTATTCTTCCGGGATAGATTGGCAGGAGACCATGAGTTGGCATCCTATTGATGGGGTATCATTCTTAGTTCTGAGCACATTTTGGCAGGAGCACTTGGATGAGAGAGTTGTTGCATGTTCCAATGGGCCATGGATTGTGGATCGATAGTCCATCAGTATTTCAGTAGCACTAGCCCGACATCAGCAAAGCAGGATTGACCTCGGCCTAGGCCAGAGGTATGTAATATTCCTTTTTTTGGTGTTCCTTATGTCAGGGTTAGGATGGACTTCCAAAGTTGGGAGCAAACAGGTCACGGGTGCAGGTTGGTGTCATCAGTGGGCCCAGGGGATTTTTGGAGAAGTTTTGAAGAGTTTCTATGAGGACCGGTGGCATTCGCTTGGTATATTCCATCATCTGCACAATTTTCCTTTCGTTCTGGTGTATTCCGACAACTTTTGGAAAACTGAGTTATTTTTGGCCTAACTCAAATAATTACGCTCAAGGTGGCATTTCGAGAGGAATACGTGATTAAACACCTTAGTGTGATAGATCGTTGGAACTGGAATGATAATACCTACATAATGGGATGGTTGGACATGAGTTTCAGTTACCAGAGGAGACATGGCAACCGATTTACTCTTTCCCGCATTAAAAAGAATATTTTAATAAGAGGGTAAAGTGCTCCATGATTAAAATAATAATAAAATAGAAGGCTCTAGAGGGGTCCATGAGATCTATAAAATAAGAGGAGGAGGCTATTGGGGAATATCTTAGATTTGCTATTGCTTCTTTTATCTGAGGTTGAGAACCCAGTTCTCTACTCCATTGGTAGCCCTAGGACGGAAACCCTCTGGTGATTTAGTGAGATTGGGCGAGTACCCATCTCCCCTTGGTAATTCATCCAGAATTCATAGGAGAGCTCAACGGTGCAGTTCGGTTCAGTTTGGAGGGCCAACATAGCAACACAACAGATCATTTTTGAGGCTAGCTTTCATCTCAGCTATTTTGGGTTGTATTTGCATGTAACCCCAGACTATCCAATATAATAAAAGCTGAGAATTTTCCTGTTCATTGTGTTATTGGGTTGCAGTGCTCTATTTTTTTTATGTTACATGGCAATCTTATGTTAAATGAATGATAATTTAACGATGAAAATTTGGTTAAGTTAAATTTCTGCAAAATATGCCAAGTATCTCATTTGGGATATTACAAATTCTTAAAAACTAAAGGCAAATTCCAACAAGTGTTGTTGGTTGACATCATTTAATACACATTAAATTTAAGGAATATAGGTCGATTTTCATACATGAAGTCCATGATCTCATAATTTCCAAGATTTGTAGTTCGATTCATATCAATGGTTGGCTAAGTCCAAATATTGTAGCTATTATATTTGTCTAATAAAGTTTCAACTAAGGTTTTGGTAAATAAAAAAATTAAAGTGATTATTATTTGCACTACTAATTGAATCCATGATTTATAGGCAACAATCTTCAATATTCATTATTTCTAGAGCAATGGTAATACTTCTAAAGTGAATCTCATTTGTTGCAATTGGTGGATAAATTGCAAGTTATTGTTTCTTAAGTGAAGGGAAACTTTTGATAACTATAGGAAAATTCCAACAAGTGTTGTAGGTTGACATCATTAGATATAAGTTTAATTTAAGGGATTTAGGTCAACTTTAATACATGAAGGCCATGATCTCATAATTTCCAAGATTTATAATTTGATTCATATCAATGGTTGGCTAAGTCCAAAAACTATAGTTGTTGTATAGATTAAATGTGTTCGTCTAGTTATTAGATGGAAGCTGGGATGTGAGGCAACTAAGTTTAGGAGCATCACATGTGAGTCGCATGTGAGATGAGGAGTGTTGAATGTTAGTTGAAAAGTCGAGAAACATTGTGTTCAACAAATAAAATTTTAGGGAGATATAAAGCATGCGATCAATAATGATGTGTTGAGTGTGTTGTAGCTCCTAAAGACAGCCTTGAGTTGTATAAAGACTAGTGCCTAGGACATCTTAAATGCAAGGAGCATATGACTCAACTAACTGCAGTTGGAAATGTTTGGTTCTCATGCAACTATCACTCAGATGAATGGTTTTAATAAGGGTGGAACCAAAACCCCAAAGTTAAACACAAAAACTAGGAAAAATGCAGAAACTGAGTACAAATTGCGATAAGTAAATGTATCAAACAGCTCTAAAACAAAATGCTGTAAAATGGGGCCGACTTCTAAAATGAATACACAGTTATCAAGTTATATGTGAGCGATGACTATGGCAGAAGATGGAGTAAGATATCAACTATAACCAGGCTTATTCAAGGATAAGAATCCATATATACTGGGCTTATTCAAAGATAAGAATCCATATATCTGGGCTCGTTCAAAGATAAGAATCCATTGTAGTTAATATCGGAAGAACAACAGAAGAGATAGAAAATGAATAATGTAGCAGGCCTGGGCCATATTTAAAGTGCTATGGATGTATAAAACATGAGTATCTGCTATGATAAATTCACGTCCAAACATGGGAGCACTCGCATTCCAAAAGCCTGTAGATAAGATAAGTACGGAGAAATACAAAATGAACACTTATATTAAAAGACACAGATAGAGAGAGTTACAAACTGTGAATCATCCCGAGCGGAATCCCCAATTCCAGCAAAACTTCTTATTACTGAATCCCTACGG
The DNA here is from genome assembly GCA_034641835.2 of Pinus albicaulis. Lineage (NCBI taxonomy): Eukaryota > Viridiplantae > Streptophyta > Pinopsida > Pinales > Pinaceae > Pinus > Pinus albicaulis. Next base: position 438,002,917 of record CM076579.1, read on the forward strand.
GATCTTCAAACATCCACTATCAGAGTTCATACAAAATATATACAGAATACTCGAGCTAGTGAGTCCTTTGGAAAATCTAGAACCTTTTGTTAGTGTTTTCTTCCTGTTTTTATAACCTTTGATTCCTATGCGCGAGAAGATATTTTGGGAAAATAGCTTCCCCACGTGCTTGTATGTTGTTTCAGGTCTAAATCAAAAAACAAAAATGATGATGAGGTAAAACTTCCTCTCATCATCTTACAACGCAGGCCTAAATCCGTTTCTAACTTAAATGTAAACAATTTACTAATATGAAAGTAAAAACTGCAGGAGTGAACTAAAGATTTCACCCAAAATGACAAAGTGAAAAGAACATAAGGTAAAAGGCCATGCGGGCCTAGTCATGAATGACCATTGCTGTTGGATGAGGCAGAGCCCTTGCTGCTGCTGGCGAAGGCGATGCCGTTAGTAGTGGAAGAGCTAGCCTTCTGTGTTGGAGAATGCGGTACTGCTAGTAATGGAAGAGCTGGCCTTCTGTGCTAGAGGGTCTTATAGAGTGGCCAATGGTCATGATCCATTGACTGAGACGTGAAACTAACCCTTATTATCGCTTTTTCTTTGCTTTCTTGGGTGTGGAGGATCATCATCCTCGGCCTCAAGCCGCTGTGATTGGATATGAGAGAGCCTGTGTACTTAAAATGCCATGAAAACCTGCACAGACAACAAACCAGTTAAATAAATCCTGGGATGAGGGGTAGACTGCTTCAGAAGGCTCGGGTGAAGGCAGAGGAGCAGTGCGGAGGCAAGGAACGCAACAGAGGCATTTCCATGGCAAAAACATGGTTTGAATCCAATCTGGCGTGAAACTGTGCGAAAGGCGGTTTTGCGGAAAACCGGGGTGGTTTTCGCGTGGGAGTTGAGCGATAAGCGGTATCGGGCTGGGGGCACGCGATACATGTTAGGGAGCGACGCGTGTCTTAAAAAAACTGCTTATTTCACGTGGAAATAGCGCAATCAGGTTATTTGATGAAATGAACGCAAAGAGGAGCGCGGATCATCTGATCAGAACAATCTAGATCAACGACGGAGGAAGAATGCGACTGACGAACCTGCGCGGTCGGGTGGGACCGGCGATGACGTCAGCAAAGATGTCGCATAGCGATAAAGTCAATAGAGGGGTTAAAAAGTATGGTTATGCGCGAACCGTTGGATGGCAAGGATCAACGGTGGAGATTATCTCAGAGGATCAACATATCGGTAGAGAAAAGGAATGCGAGAGATGGAAACAAGGAAGAGTGAGGCGAGAAGTGTCGATAAGCGATGGGGCAAGGATTGTCAGATCGCTGTGGAGATCAATGACTGAGATCTAATCGGAGCCGTGCACATCGGGGGTGCAGAAAGACGGGAAGAAAAGATGTGGGAGGAGTAATGCGCGATGTGAAGCGAGAACCATTAGATCAAAATCGAGATCAACGATGAAGATTTTGTGCGGGGAAACGCATCGACGGAAAAGATTTTGGGAACGAGAACTTTGGATGAAGCGAAGTGCGATGTGCGATGGATAGGTGACGCGAGATGGCCGTTGGATCTACAGAGATAAACAATTAGGATCTCTTCGACAAAGATGAACCTTGTTGGTGAAACAAAGAAAAAGAGTGGAGTTAGGAACCAGCGAAGTCCGAAGGCCGAAAAGGGCTTAAGGACTTTTTAGCCATCGGTCACAGAGAGGGTCACATGGGAAATTAGGGTTAGGGGCTTAAGACGAAAGGCGCTTAGAGGCCCAATATGTTAAAATGAGCGCTTTTAAAGCTAAAAGGCGGATTTTTAGCCTTTTCAAGGGTTCCGATAGGTGAAAAAGAGGGTTCCGAGAGGTGAAAAAGAGGCTTTGACAGTCCATACAGTCCTTGTTGTATTTTCTTTGCAGTATAAGGCTCCTTATTATTGGACATCCCAGCTCGGTGAGGGATGTCATAACAACAGAGTGGATCGAAAATTATGGCTTGACTAATGATTAATGTGTCATAGTAATTGGGTGGACCAGTCATTTGGAGGAAGGAGGCAGCCATACAACACCTAGGTTGAGTGAACAACTAAAAGCTAAGGAATCCAATTAGATAACTTGGTAGATGCACATAGTTAGAAACAAAAATTGGAGTGGATGTTATTTGAGGCAATAATAAGAAGTGGAAATAGCCTGGTCACCTTTTATCCTTGATGTAGATGTATTTGAGCCAATAATAAGTGGAAATGGATTTGTGACCTACTTTATGGGAATATTCGATGGAATATTATAGCTAATTAGGAGGGAATAGCTACTAAGAAATGGAAATGGAAATAAAAAAATTTACAATTCGCAAGAGTCATATGAGTGAATTGTGAAAATTTCAAAAATCTGTAAAAGTCAGGAAAAATCGAAAATATCAGCAAAAACTCTGCAAAAATTAAAAAACACTGGTTGAAAAAATCACGTGGTTGAAAAACTCGTGATATGGGGTTTTTATCAGAATTATGGTAACATTGCCATATAGATGGGATTTTCCTCCACTAATGTAGCTTTAATACGTACTGCATATGAGGATACCACCCCAGTAGCAAGTCTATCATGAGATGAGGTGGTAGCAAATGTGCAAATTGGTGCAACTTTGACCACCTACTTGATGATCATTATGGAAAAAAACCTATATGTAATGGCATATTTTGACCAGCCAAATCCTTAATGAAAAAGTTCCACGGGAACATAAATATATGATCATCAAAGCCTCAAGCGTTAGCTCAATTGATTAAACCATTTTCCAAAGGCATGTTGCCTACAAGGAGGCCTTAGGTCACAAATTCAAATCTAGTCAAGTCCCTCGTAAGGATACCACCCATAGGAAGTCGTTCACAAGACGAGGTGGTAGCAACTGTGCAACTTTGAACTTTGACCACCTACTTGATGATCATCATTGAATGAACCTTATACACAATGGCATATTTTGACCAACCAACTCCTTAACTAAAACGATCCACACGTTGAAGATAAATGAATGATCATCAAAGCCTCAAGGCTTAACTCAGTTGATTGAACCATTTTCCAAAGGCATGTTTCCCACAAGGAGGCCTTAGGTCATAAGTTCAAATCTAGTCAAGTCCCTCAAGGTTACTAGCTACTATTATAACTGACAATTTAGGTGCCCTCCATCTAAATATTTTGTTGAAAAAAGGAGATATCACGATATTTCTTTGGGGAAAAATAAATAATTAGTATATCTATATACCATAATGAGATAATAGTCAAAAGAACACAGATGGATATAATTTTCCTCACAAGGAAAGTCTCATAGGATGTTTCTTAAGTCAAAGATCTAAAGAGTTACATTTGTCCTTTACATCAAGACTTGAGGAGATCTTGAAGTCATATAACAATGTTTAACTTATCGTTATGTAAAATATTTTTAAATTGAAGCAAGCACAAAAAAAAATACATGTAGTTGTTTAAAGGTCATAAGTTTCTATGGCCATATCCCCACAAGGTAGGTCTCACACTTTACCTTACCCTCCATGAGACTTAATGAGTTACCTTGCCCTTCACGAGAGAGTTCCATAAAAGGAAAAAGACATTTAGTAATTATGTTACCTTGCCCTTCATGAGAGAGTGCTATAAAAAGTAAAAAAAACATTTAGAAATTTTAAGATAATAAGTTTTAGCGGGTAGATCCTACAAGGAAAGTCTCATATTTGGATGTTGCTTAAATCCAAGACATAAAGAGTTAAAATTTTCATTTATATAAGAACAAAGGATGGTCTTAGAATTCATACTTGGATGTTGTTTAAGACATAAAGAGTTAACTTTTCCATTTACACAAGAAAGAATGAAGGTCTCATACTTGGATGTTTGCTTAAATCGAAGACACAAAAAGAGTTAACTTTTCCATTTACATGAGAAATACTTTAGGAACTTTAGGAGTAATATAAAAAGTCACTTGACTCATCACTATATAAAATGTTTTTAATGCTAGAATGAAGAAAAAAAGAAAAAATGTAAATGTGTATCCCACAAGGGAGATTTCATACTGGAAAGCCAGGTTTAGTATTTAGATATTTTTAAAATAAAATAAAGAAAAAATAAATACATGTAAATGTGTAAATACATGTCCCTATACTAGAAAGCTAAGTTTAGTATTTGGATATTTAAAAGAAAGAAAGAAAAAAAAAAACACATGTAAATGTGTAAATACATGTCCCTACAAGGAAGGTCTCATTCTTGGAGAGGGGAATTATAGTACTTGGATATTGGAATTGCTTAAATCCAATTGGATAAAGTTACCTTTCCTCTTTATATAAGGAGAAGTTAAAGAGCTCTTAAAAATCATAAATTTTATTACTCTCCCACTTCTAACCTCTGAAGTGATTATATAAGATGAAGTTAAAGAGCTCTTAAAAGTCATAAATTTTACTACTCTCTCACTTCTAACCACTTAAGTGATTTTCACTCTTTACGTTTTGTCTCTATATTCTAAAGCATTACCTTTACGTTTTGTCTCTATATTCTAAAGCACTATATTCTAAAGCATTACCTCTTTAGATGAGGAGAACTTAAGTAGCTCTCGAAGCAATATAAAAGACCAAAGGTTTTATTTATAGATTTTATTATCTTCTTACTTGTGTTAGCTTCTATTTAGGGATTTCAAGTGACTTTGGATTTCAACTCACACACCACTCAGGGTTTGTGTCTCCAAATCATTGCTTGAGGTATAAATAAAAATCTAAAACTATATCAATTCTATACCATCAAGTAATTGTGTCAAATTTAATTCTAGTTTATACGGTTAATGATAGACATATAAACCAAAAGGAAAATCACATAGATTATCTACATTACGTAATTGTTTATATTCGATCTTTGAAATTCAGTTTCCTTGTTTGGAAGTTCTTTCGACAATTACATCTATTTCGATTTCATTGAAATTCTAAATTAAAATAATGTGGTTCATGTATACGGTCTCATTAACAATATTGAGATGGAATCAATTTACTTATGTCAATGTCATCTTTATATAATTAAGGAATCTGAAAAAGTGACTTTTATATGACAATGAGAGATGGAATCATCAATTTACTTATGTCATGTGATCTCTCTGTAATTAAGGACACTGTAATTAAGGAAATTGAAAATGTCAATGTCAATTAAATATGTACTCTCTATGCTCAATTAAAATTACTTTATAACTTAAATGATCTAAAAAGTAAATTCTATATATCAATTAAATGTGTACTTTCTATGCAAAGAAACTGAAAAAGTAAATTCTATATTTCTATTAAATATGTATTCTCTATCTTCAATTAAATTTGTAGTCTATACACATCAACTTTATAACTCAAATGATCTACAATGCCTTTTAATATAAATAAAAGAATCCCATAAATAAATTAAAATTCTAGTACAAATAAAAATAGCGAGGATGAACCAATTGAATTTCATGTCTGAGAACGAAGATTTTGCAGTCAAGTTTAGTCGTATGTTTGTAATTAATTATTAATTCAAGATCTTCAGCCAACATTTTGGAAAGTTATTATTCGTTTGCATCTTTTGGAAAGGTATTATTCGTTTGCATCTTTTTGGGTATGGAGAGCCATTATTAGGTCTTTTGCACATGTTATCGAGCAGGTGACCGTACTCTTAACTATGTATATTTTTACTTTTCGATTATTTATATATAAGTTATATATATTAAAGGTTTATTAGAGTTTTAAATTGCTAGATCAAGTGGTTTGTTTCAAAATTATATAAAAGAGTTGAATAATGCTATCCAAAACAAAATCAACCTAATATTAACCCTGGGAACTAACCATACCTCACCCTAACTCTAACCCTAAACCCTAACCTTCACCCTAGAACCTAAAGAGTTACCTATCCTAGTATTTTCAAGGTTTGAGAACTACTCGGCTCCCACCTCAATCCTTTAACATTATCCATCATTTACGCAGAATTTTTGAAAAGCTTGCTTGATCCATGATGTGGTCGAATTATCAGCAATTTCTTGTGGCTACTGGCATGAGGCACTTAATACCTAATCGCTCAACAACTGCAATTGTAAGCCACAACTTACAAGCTCAATTCCACAACTATTCCCACTTCAAGAATTTAGCATAAAACCTATTAAAACCACAAGTCAGTATTTGGTGAAAGAAAGCAAAACATGTTTCTCCTGTTAAAAAATCCTCTCGTCAATTTTAAGATGAGGTTACAGGGTTCAGATCTCATCGCATCGCATTTAGGTTAAAATAGGTTAAAAACGAGCAAAGCATCCTTCTCTTAAAAATCCTGGCATCAATTTTCAGATTAAAACTGCTTATATTTATATTTAAATCTAGTAGGTTTAAAAATGCCATATATACTATGGTTAATAAATCAATAAAGCAAATTAGAACTAGAATTCAAAATACTAAGATTTAGTGGCTTCAGTTTATAGCAATTTTCTTTTTATGTTAAATTTACTTTTAAAAAAATCTATTCTATGATTACAATTTTATTGTACCCTTATCCAAACAATGAATGGGTGAGAAATATTTCTTACAGAATTTCCAACTTCACTGAAAATCAATCTATCCATAGCAGCAGTGCCTCCTTTAATTATTCTTCTATAATATAGGGCATAGCAGCATCACCTCTTTTAATTATTCCTCTACAGTAAAGGGCAGAGAGGAGAAATGTATATTTAAACCAATTTCTCTGTAAATAAGAACATAAACTTCAAATTGCATTCTATATTATCAAAGAAAAACTACTCTGCACTAAAATTCAATCCATCAATAGCAGCAGTGCCTCCTTTAATTATTCCTCTACAGGAGAGGGCAGGGATAGATGAGAAATGTATATTTGATAAAATTTCAACATGCATAAGAACCTAAACTTCAAAATGTATCATGGACAAAAAAACTACTCTGCACTGAATATCATTTCATCCATAGCAGCAGCGCCTCTTTTAATTATATCTTTATAGCAGAGGGCATAGATGAGAGCTGTAGATTTCTCAAGGACATAATCTTCAAAATTTATTATATATTATCAAAAAACAATACTCTGACTAATATTAAGCAATTTGACTGAAACAGGAAGGTTTATTTATCCTACCCTTTTTCCACTAAAAATATGGTAATTGCCAAAACCTTTGTTCACTAAAAATATGGTAATAAACTAAACAGAATCTTTATCATGAGGAATGATTTATTCACCTGGTATTCTCAAATATCGCTTAAGCTCCATGTCCGATTGGAGACCTTTAATCGGCTACAGAGGAAACGCAATTGCTGATAGAATTCAATGGCAGTTTTACTCTCGGGTGTTAAAACTCCAGATAAAATACGAAGAAGAAGCAACATTAAACTGCAAAATAATAAGAAAAATTAACTACACAGCATCAGAGAAAACCATAGAAACACAAAAACCCAGAAAGGAAACTCATAAAACAAATCTAACATAACCAGACAAACAAACAGAAACAAAGAATGGTAAAAACAGTAAACCTAATGAAAAGGAGACTCGCAAGTAAATAAAGGGCGAAACACAAATGCAGGGCTGCAGGGCAGGGCAGAAGAAAACACACATTCTTGCAATTGCATGACAGAGACACGAATACAATTTATAGGGAAAGCAATTATTATTACAATTGAATTGAATTGAGTTTGAATTTGAAGGATTGGCATCCAAGGCCAACGGTTACATAGATGAATGGGTCCAGACCAGTTGAGAGCCCGCAGCAAGATACAAACAAAAGAAGAGTGGGGACGTGCTGAAAAATCTGCTTTTGTCATTAACAGATGGCAAATAGGCGAATATATGTTTTTATTCATTCACAAATGGCAATGTCTACAGTGTTGCTAAATAAGGAAAAGTTGTGTCACGTCAGTGACGCGGAACTCGAAGATGTGCATAAAGTGGAATATTGATGAACATATAAAAATGTATTAATAGGACTTAAAATAAGTTCGAAGGCCTTCAAAAGTTTTTTGGATCTTCTTATTCAAAAATTTTGATATTCTTTTTATTCAAAAATCTTGCTATTCTTCTTATTTAAAAATCAGTAGAATATGATCTTTGGTTGTTGCTATTCAAGGCACCATTTGATATTTTTTTTATTCACAACTTTTGATATTCTTTTTATTCAAAAATCTTGATATTCTTTTTATTTAAAAATCATTAGAATATAATCTTTGATTGTTGTTACTCAAGGCATCTATACCACTGTATATATCAAATGTTGTTACTATGGGAATGTTATAAGATAACATTAATGAAATATGCTATAGCTAATAAATCAGTTTTGAATTATTTTTGGAATATTACAAAGACAATATTAATAATAAAATATATAATGGCTAATAAATTAGCTTTGATTAATTTTTATCAAGGACTAAATACATGTGATAATGAATTTCACTTAAAATATATATATATATAATAGTTTATAATATATAATAAATATGATAATAATAAAATTATTTTTTGGTTTATTATAAATAAAATATTTTACATTTCATTTTAAGTAAAATAATTATGTAGAAGGTATTTTAGAGAATTTTTGCTCAAAATCAATCATTATATATAATTTCATCAATGTGGAAGTCATCTAATATAGAATATTATTGTTAATGTTGTTTGTCATTATTGATGGATGCTACCTTTTCATTATTACTATATGTCACTTGTGTTCCCACTTAGTAGATGCCATGGAGCAATGATCTTATTCACTCCACTTTGCATTAGTGAAATCTCAGTTTGTTTACCATTGTTAGTGGATGCTAGCCATCAATGATCTTATTCAGTCCACCTCACAATAATACAAGAATGCTCCCACTTTCCCATTTTCAAGGAGTGTTGTGGAATATATTAAAACCACTTTGCTAATTAAATGTAAAGATGTGTCCTTAACCTCACAAAAGGAAAATATAGTCGTGTACTACAAATTACTAATTATGGCATGCACTTAGAGTCATTGACCACATAAAGCAATGCCTTCACCACTAAACCAATGTGAAAAATCTAACTCTTCCCTCATTCTAGGATACAATAGAGGCACCCCACCTTGTTCTTTAAGTGGTGGAGTATTTTATTGAAATATTTATTGTTTTTTCTTTAGAGAGGTTGAGGATTTGACAAAAGAAATTTAGCTTTTAATCACATATGTCGATACTCTTCCACTTAGGCAACTGTCATTTGGGGATACTTTGTGATAAGCGGGTTGACCTATTTGAAGACACCCGAGTTAGAGGATTGGTCAAGACTCGCCTTGTGACAAAAGGCGTGGAACGGCTCTAACACGTTACACAAGGCATGGCAAGGGCCTAACACATTAAGGCAAGGTTCTGTTCCTACGCTTTTATAGGGTTCGTCCATCCATTATAAAAATTTCAGTGCTTGAGTGATAATCAACCCTCCAAATATGATACTAATCTACCCTTAGATAATGAATCTCAATCCTTATCAATTCAGATACTCAATTTGTGTTATTTCCTATGTTTGAAGCACATATGGAGGCTTTATGGAAGCAATTTAGCTTAATCAACTATGGTGTTGCTCTCTTTGTGTTATTTCTTATTTGAAGCACATTTCTGCTATTTTTTTTTGTTTGAAGCACACAATGGTATATTTGGGTTCTGTCTTGTTATAGAAGAAATTTAGCTTTATCACCTATGTTGTTGCTCTCTTTGTGTTATTTCTCGTTTGAAGCACATTTTTACTAATTTTTTTGTTTGTTTGTTTGAGGTACATGATGATATATATGGGTTTTTTTCTTATTTCATTGCATTCAACAAAATGAACACTTACAAGATTAATAATTATTTACTTATGAATTAGTAGCCACAATTTAATCTCTTAAATCTCAGAATTTATTAAAATAAAGTATTGACCTAAAACATAAACATAATAGATCACGCTCATTTTGCATTGAAGATGTTGAGGTTATTGGGAGATTTACCATTTCCACCACAGAAAGTTGAGGGAGACCTTAGAAATAGAAAAGAGGACGACTCCTTTTGCATTGAAGATGTTGAGGTTATTGGGAGATGTTGAGGACGGTTAACCTTAACAGGGATGATGGGTAGAGCATTAGCAGATGTTGGATCCGTGCCCTTCATTCTTAGTTGTTGGTTTTCTTCTCGTGGGTTGCCCCTCTTGTCTTTTCCTCTCCTCTGGTCCTCAGTTTCTTTCTCCCTTTCTATTCTTTATTAAATTTATTTATTTATTATTATTATTATTTTAAATAAGAATATATTAAAATCAGAAGTCATATAATTAATAATGCTACATCATTATTAAGTAAGAATAAAAAATATATTATATCATATTTAAATCATATAATTATTAAACAAATAAAAAATAAATAAATAATAATACAATTGTTATTTAATTTTTAAATTAAATTTCTTATTCGAGTCAAACTAGTAGTTATTCTATAACGACTAGTTGGAGCTTTCTTATTTATTTAAACTAGTTCTAGATCAGATTTCACACTGGCTCATCTTGTCTTGATGATAAACCACACTGGCTGGTTAGAAAAGCATTGACAAAATCTGCTTGAATGTAATTTTCACCAAAAAAAAATTATACATATTTTATAGATCATAGAAGCCAAATTCCTAATAAAATAAAATGCTATTTATTAATCTAACTCTATCAATTATTGTATCAAAACTTTAATTTGTTGTTAATACTTTGTTTCCTTTCTATTATATATTGTTATTTTTTAATTTTTAATAGCAATAAACTATGTTACATTACTCTACATGTAATTATTCCAAAAAAATTAAATAAATTATGCATCCTAAATAATTCTTTTACAAATTAATATATTAATATAAAATTTGAGTAAATGTGGTACACATAAATTAGTAAAAAAATTTTCAAATAAGTTTTACATATGAATATTAGTATAAAAATTATCAAATAATTTATATATAAATAAATCTAAAATAAAATTTAATATTTGTTTTCTCAAATTTCCAACTAGATGTAACCAAGGACGAGAATAGAATGCTTCATATAGGACTTTATTGCAAGAAGAACCAAAATGTTTATAATTAATGTCAGCTATATCAAAAAATTAAAAAGTATTTAATTAAAATCAGTCATATTATAAAAAATTAAACTTAAAATATATTAATTAAAATGAAATAGAAAAAAATTATATTTTTCAAAATTCATTTAAATAGCAAACTATTAAAATAACTATATTAAAAGTATATAATAATATTAAATTAAATTAAATTAAGAAAAAATAGAGTTTTTATAAATATAACTTAAAAAAAAATTTTATAATTGTATTTTAAAATATTAATTTTTTTTTTAATTTTATAAGTTTGGTAAGACTATATCTTTATCGCACAAAATTGAACAAATAACTTTACCTCAAAGAATGTCTTAATAGAACACCTATCATATATCTAAGACCTATGAACTAAAAAACACAATTTCATATATCCATTTCAAACACAATTTCATACATCTATTTCAGTTTATCATTTTTTATTAATTTATTTATTATTTTCAAATTTGATAATAACAAATCTTTTATTTATTTATTTATTATGTGTATTATTTTTTTTAATATTTTCAAATTAAATAATAAAAATGATTTTATATATTTGTTTTTAAATTAACCTTAACATCCACAATTTTATCATGTCTAAATTTTGTATAATATTAACACCTACATCTTTGTCGTTTCTCAATTTAGCATCAAAGAATCTTTTATGTACTAATTATTCAATTAATTTTTAACATCTTTTATATATGGAATTTTTTTGTTAGATTATTGTAGAGACACATTATATTATTTTTTGTATTTGATATAATATAATTGGGTCGCTCAGTATATATATGAAAATTTATTATAATTCAGGTGTGAAATTAATAGTGGGAGAATTGTGAATTTTTTCTTAAAATTGTACTAATTAGAGTTTATTTTTCTAATTAATTAGTAATTTATTTGTTTTACTATAAATAAAGAATAAATCACATTGCAATTCTTCATAATAAAATACTTTGTGAAAGTAAAATCAGGAATTTAGAAATAGATGCACACACATAAAAATAGACACAATTATTTTGGACTGCAAAGTCCCCGGAAAAAACCCTGAAGGGAAAACTGGTGTAGTAGATGAGGGCTTATTTTATTATTATGCAGTAAATTTGGAAAGTACAATAATCTGGATGCCCAACTGAAAATCCTTCGACAAATATACTAGAAAAATTATTTGGAGAAGATTTTTCCCTTTGTATACAACTAGGCCTTTACTACCATCTTTGAACCACACATTGGCAAAATCGCTCTCCCTGGAATTCACACTGTTGGCTCTGGGAAATACGTACATCCGCTGATTTTCCCCCAACTGGGCCTTCTAGTCTCCCTCTGGCTCTGGAAAATTTTTGCTCTAACTTTCAGACTCAGATATGACCTCTAGCAACTGAAAAGAACTCTTTCAAACAACTTGCTCTATTGGATTAGCTAACTTTCACTGCCTGGACGACTCTCTCTACAGAAGAATTTGGCGCCCCTTTTCCTGCTTCTCCAACACTGGAAAACTATTGGGAAACTCTCTGGAACCCTGCTCTCTAAATTTCTTCTACTCCATCTCTCGTATGCTCTCCCTATGGCTTCAACTACACCTTTGTTGAATCACTGTAACTGGGTAGCTCGATTTTCCTTAGCTAACTCACTCTCTCTATCGTGTATTTCTTCATTCCATCGATCTGCTCTTATAATCTCTTGTTGGAGCATCAACAACCAAGATATGATCATGATCAGTTGCTAAGGTAATCTTATACTTGATCCAAGTCATTTTCTGGATGTCTCTAGAGCATAATTTAATATTCTCAATTGATTCCCATTAATTAATCAATTTTTCTAAGTTAGACTTAGGCATTTTTAATTATTGATCAATTAACTTAATTGATTGGTCTCTAGGCGTTTTCTCCCAAAACCTTTTATGGCTTTTGGAGATCTCCTATTCCTTAGCCTCTTAGACACAAATCAAGACTAGAACACTTGTTTGATGCTACCAAAAATCTAAAACTCCCTCTTAGCAAGGAATGTGCTCTCCACTATACCCATTTGTTCTCTGAAATAGATGAACTTAGCTCTCCCTAGAGCTTTCGTGAGTATATCTTCCACATGTTGCTCTATGGGAACATGTTGTAGTTGGACTGCTCCACGTTGCACATAATATCTAATGAAATGGTATCGTATGTCTACATGCTTCGACCTATCACAAAACATTGTATTCTTAGAGACCCTGATGTAACTCTAATTATCACAGTAGATACTAGTCACCTCCATATTCTGACTGAAAAAACTCACTAACAGCTTCAGAAGCTAAATAGATTCGCAGGTGGCCATGTTAGCTGCCATGTACTCTGATTCTGCACAACTCAGTGCCACAGAATTTTTCTCCTATTGCACCAAGATACAACCCCTGATCCAACACTAAAGCAACATCCTGATGTGCTCTTCTGATCCACTAAACTGCCTACCCAATCTGCATCTGTATAACCACATAACCTAACACCACCACCTTGAGTATACCTCAACCCATACTCGAATGTGTCGTACAAATACCTCAGTATATGCCTCGCTATTGTCCAGTGCACTCTCTTAGATCCCACCATAAACTGACTGAGAGTGTTTACCATGAAGTGAATATATAGCCTAGTGTTGACCAGATACATGAGGGAAAATATGAGCTATCTATACAAGGCTGGGTCAATGTTGTTGCCCAATGATGCATCAATCTTCCTCTACTTCGTAATCATAAGCGTGGACATCGACCTATAGTCTCGTGTCTTGAACCTTTTTTAGAATCTCTTTAGTTTATCTCCCTTGACCAACGAAGATCTTCCCATCCTTCTGTCATACTTCTAGGCCTACGAGGTAATGCAGAAGTCCCAAATACTTCATGTCAAACTCTACTTCCAAGATCCTCTTATCGTCCTCTCTGATCCCTAATAACCCATTCAGAAAGACGTCATCCACATACAACACTAGGATGAGTGTCTCACCCTGTACCATCAAATTGTAATGGTTGGGATCAATTTCACTCTTGACAAATCCCATTTTCTGCAAGTAATTGTAAATCTGACCATACCACTCTCTCGGAGCTTGTTTGAACTCGTATAGAGATCTCTTCAGTCTGCACACATGTGCGCCCCTCTCTTGTTTCTTGAAGCCTTATGGTTTCTCGATGTATACTTCCTCCTCTAACACCCTATTCAAGAAAGTTGTCTTGATGCCCATCTAGTGAATCTACCACCCCATCTATGTTGCTAGAGATGTAATGGACTGGATGGAAGTATAACTAGTAACAGGGGAAAAGGTATCCTGGTTTTTAAACTCATGTGGTGATCATTTTTAAAAAACTTCCCGGATTATCCACATTGCTAGAAGACGAGTGTCAATGTGGATAATCTGGGAAGTTTAAAAAAAAAAAGTATCCTCTTAACACATCCCTTCCTTATGTGCATACCCCTTTTCCATGAACCTTGCCTTGTACTTCTCCACATTGTCATCTAATATGTACTGGATCTTATAGATCCATCGAGAGCCCATAAATGACCTATCCATAGGTCTTGGCACTACCTCCTAAACATCGTTATTCATGATAGAGTTGTACTCCTCTACCATGGCATCCAACCACACCTGATGTTGTGTGACCCCCTAATAGTTGGAAGGTTCAACAACCTTCTCCACCAATAACTGATACTTTTCTATTTCTCTGTGTTCTCTCCTGTTCGTCTTAGGAGATCCTATGAACTCCTCCTGATCCATTAACATTTGATGAACTGCCTTATTGGGTCGACCACTAGTGGTGGGAAGATCGAACAACTCCTCATATTACCTTTGTTGCTTTGTTTGTTGTGAACTCATATGATCTCCTGCACCTGAGGTTGTGCTCGTACTAGTAACTGTACTAGATCCCTGTGACTATCCTTGTTGTTGTCCCTAGGACTTCCCCTGTTGTTGGACCAATGGTGCTTTTGTTGGATCAATTTGATCACCTACTGGCATCTATTGAGGGCTTTGTCCTCCATGAACTTCACAGCACATCTCAGGATAATATTCCTACTGCTAGGAAAGTATATCTTGTATGCCTTTGAGGTTTCGCTATACCCAATGAAAAACCCCTTCTTCACAGTCTGATCCAACTTAGTGTGTCTTTCATCTAGTATATGGAAGTAAGCTATACTACCAAATATCCTGAAGTGACTAACTCCAAGTTTCTTCTCTGAGAAGACTTCTTCTGGTGTTATCTTACCCAATTCCCTATGATGAATCTTGTTCTATATATACATTGTTGTGTTACATGCCTGCACCCATAAAAGCTTGGGCATGTCCTGGTCATACAACATAATCTTTTCCTCCCCAACTATTAATATGTCCTTTCGCTCCCTTATTCCATTTTATTGTGGATTGTATGGAATTATCCACTCCCTCTCGATGCCCTCCTTTGCATAGTAACCCGTGAAATCACTAACTGTGTACTCTCCAATGTTGTTCGAGCAAAGCACCTCGATACTCTTTCTTGTCACATTCTCTAGTAGAGCCTTGAACTCTTAGAAGCGACTAAAGATCTCATCCTTGGTATTCAACAAATAGATCCAAGTTTTCCTAGAATAGTCATCGATGAAGGTGATGAAGTACTCGTACCCTTTGATAGATCTACTGGACACAGGGCCACAAATATCTAAGTATTTAACTTTCAACACATCGTATTATCTACTATTGCTTATTGGGAATGCTGACTTAGCATTTTTCCCAAGTACGCACCCCCTGCACACATCATCATGTTTCATGCTTAATTCTTAAACACATGTTATTATCTCCTTTAGCATCCTAAGTACTCCATGTTGTAATGCCCCATTATCATATGTTGTAGTTCATTCAAGTCTCTCCTACTGCTATTGCTATCACTGTCGTTACCGCTAACTAGTGCCTTTGGAGAGTTTATCTACAACTTGTACAACCTGTTGCTACTAACTCCAATCTGCTTCACCTTTTTCCAGTGTCATTGTTTGATGAACACCTTCTTCCCTACAAAGTGGCCATCATATCCCTTATCCTATATCTAGGATAATAAAATTAGGTTCATGCCCAAACTGGGCACATGTAACACCTTTATAACATTGGTGATTGCTCCTGACTCCCTCTAAATATCGATGGTACCTACTCGAAATGGAGTACATTTACTTTTGTTTCCCATCTAAATCTGGAAGTCCATTTTCTCCTCCTTATAGCAGGAGAACTAGTCTCTAACTCTTGTCATATGAACTGATGCTCCAATCTCTATGTATCAGACTCCTTGTGAAGTTGATCTAGAGAGGCAAGTTATCTGAGTGAATTCATCCTCCAATATAGAAGACAAATACATAGCCTCCTAAATTTTGAATCTCTATGCAACCATACTGGAGAAATATTGGTTATAATTTTTGTGTGCTTTTCTCTTCCTACCCAATGGAGATCTGCAACTACAACACTTTTTACAAATATACTACACCCATAATTAATTAATGAAATCACTGATCTTCTCTCTGGAACGTCTTTCTGATAACCACACTGCTTGCAAAATTCTGCTTTTGAGCAAATCAAACTTTTTTCTGCACTTTGCCTCTGGAAATCGATTTCTGCCTAGCAATTCCCACCTCTGGCATTGTTGAGATTCAACAAGATGATGAGCTTAGTGAAAAGTAAGCACTTTCACTAAGCGGGGCCCACGGGCCATTTTTAGGTGTATGTCTATTTTTAGACATGGTGAGCATATTCTATAAGTTGCAGGATGTTATTTGTAGATGGTTGGTCAAATGTGGAAAATAGATGAAATTCTATTTTTATAATATTGCGCGAAGTCTATTAATAGATTGTCGATCTAAAAATAGATGCATGTCGATTATTATTAGCTCTTAATAATAATCCGACAATAAACACCAACTTATTCTCTAGGAGCACTTTATTTCAGTGAACAGATTTGGTAAATCAGTGGGCTGAAGGAATTACGCAATTCCTAGGGTTATTGGTGGCTCATGCATGAAGGACTCAGTTAGAACTGAAGTGGCAAAGTCATGACAGAGTTGGAAGAGTAGTTTATGGAGTTGTTATTTAGTTTAACTCAGTTAAGTGAGTTAAACTCAGTTGAGCTAGTTGTATCTAGTCTAACTAAAAGATACACTAGTGAGAGTTTAGTGAATTAATTAGTTAATTGATTAACAACTAATAACTCACTAACAACTGAACGGAAACAACAGTTAACTACAGTGCATGTCAGTTCCAGTGGAGACCTAGTGGAGAGATAGGTGAAAGGGTGATATGGATTATCCGTTGTGACTATAGTGATGCATTCAATGCACTTGACACACATTAGAGTTTCCAATGAGGATTGCGCAGTCAAGGAAAGGCCAATTTGAATTCATTCAGGGGTCTTCTTTAGCAGGGATTGCGCAGTGGAGGCAGGCTGTCAGGACGCAAGAAATTGGTGCATGGAGATGAAAATTTCTGCATAACAATGTGTAATTATTGTTGATTGTACTGAGAGCTTGATGTACTAAGATTTGTATGATATTATTACATGATTCCATTAATATACATAATATATGATAGTTGGGGTTTTTAGCTTTAAGATTTCCTGTTAAACAATTGTGTTATTTGTGATTGAATTTATTCACATGTGTTTGTAATTGAGTTTTAAATTTCCGCAAGTTTAACAGTGGAAGGATTTCGTATTTAGCAAGAAGATAAATATTGTTAGATTAGGAGAATCTGGTAATACATCAGTATTAATAAATTTCTAAATGGTATCAGAGTAGTATTGATTACTGGAGATTGCAATTGTGAATAATTGTTGAGTTTTGTGCTAGTGGAAAATTCGAATTTGCTGCAGAAAATTCTTGGTGCAACAGTTGTGTATTCATTGAAATGTCTTTCAATGGGTTGCGATTGGAGCATGCCCTTGAGGCTAGGTCGAATTACATATCCTGTAAGGATAGGATGGAGGCAGTGCTTGAAGATAATGTCCTGAAGGAGTTCATCGATAGCGATGTTCCTAAGCCTGCTTCTAGCGATGCTGCAGGACTTGACGCATGGCAAAAGAAGGTAGCAAAGACAAGAAGAATTCTGTTGGAAGGTGTGAAGGACCATATTGTCTCAATCCTTCACGGGAAAGCCAATCCATTTGCAATGTGGAAGGATTTGACAGATATTTTCCAAAGCAACAGCGACCAGAGGAAGTTGGCGCTGAAAGATAAGCTCAGAAAAATAAAAATGGAGAAGGGCGACAGTATTCCAAAATATCTCACGAAGTTTTTCCATTGTAGGGATGAACTGGGAAGTGTGGGGATTATAGTTGATGATGACGACTTGGTGATATTGGCTCTCCTTGGGCTTCCAAAGAGTTGGCATAGCTACAAAGACTCTGTTAATGGATGGGAGAAACTGTCAGGTTGGGAGTGACTTTGGTCGGATCTTGTGCAGGAGGAGATAAGGTGAAGTACCAGGGATGGCTCTTCATCGAAGAATGATGATGAAGAGAATTGCGCTTTGGCTGCCAAATCAAGGAAAGGAAAGGAGAAGAAATCCCATCCAAAATTTGAGGCTAAAGGCAAGAAGCTGGATTTGTCCAAAGTGAAGTTTTTTCACTGTCAAGAACATGGGCATCTCGCCACTAACTGCCCACAGAAAAAGAAGAACAAGAAGGCTCCTGGAGCTACAGCTGGAGAGGCCTTAGCCTCACAATTTGAACTTGATTTCTCTTTGATCACATGCTTGGTTTCAAGCTCAATGGGATCGGTGTGGTATGTTGATAGTGGTGCGTCTTTCCATATGACGGGAGACAAGGAGTTGTTTAGTGACTTGGAGGAGAAGGATCTCCAAATTCATATAGAGATGGGCGAAGATGGAAGATACAGTGCGCCTGGAATTGGAACCATTACCTTTGAGAGGGAGTCAGGTAAACCATTTTTGTTGAAAGATGTTATGCATGTCCCAGTTCTGAAGAAGAATTTGGTCTCGGTCACAATGTTGGAAGACAGAGGTTATGACGTTGTTTTCAGCGAGGGAAAAGCTTTCCTGCGACATAAAAAAATGGGTCAAACCAAGAGGATAGGGATTGGAGTTAAGAATATATACAAGCTGGAGGTAGATGGTTGCGCTATAATGATGGGAAAAGTAGAAGAAGTGGTGAGCTGGGATGAGGGCGAATTATGGCACGGGAGATTGGGCCATCTTCACCATGGCTCCTTGAAGATTTTGCAGTAGATTTCTACTGGACTTCCCAAGGGTATTCTTGCGCAGTCAGATCAGCACAAGGGATGTACTATGGGTAAGTTTGTGAAGACCACCTTTCATGACAAGGAGAACCGTGCTTCTGTGATCCTGGAGAGAATTCACACAGATGTGTGTGGACCTTTCTCGGTTGCTTCAACAGAAAAACACAAGTATTATGTTAGATTTGTTGATTACTATTCTCGTAGATGTTGGAACTTATTCATGCAGAAGAAGAGCGAAACTTTCTCAAAGTTCAGTGAGTTTAAAGCATTGGTGGAGAAGGAGTCGGGGAATAAAGTGAAGGCTCCACAGAGCGATAATGGTGGTGAATATATCTCGAATGAATTCAAATAATTCTGTAGCAAAGAAGGAATTCAAAGAGAACTCATAGAGCCTCATAACCCACAGCAGAATGGGGTCATGGAGGGGAAGAACGGAACAATCGTGGGTGTTTCACGAGCTATGCTTGAGAAGGAGCTAGAATTGCATGCACTGGAGGAACTGCCAGTTCTAAAAGATGAGCTACCAAGTGTGGACCATCCACAGGATGAGATTCATGGAGTGGAGGAGTCCACTCACGTAGAGCCAAGCATCATAACTAGAAAAAAGTGTACCACAAAAGCTGAGAGACTGAAGATTGATGCAGCAGAGAATGTAGGAGTCCTTAGATCACAGTGCAGACAGAGACAATCACTTGACCGATTTACTGGATACATGGCTCTTATGAGAAAGTGTGTTGTGACAGAGCCATCTTATTTTGAAGAAGCAGCGCAGGAGCCCACATGGGTAGATTCCATGGTGGAGGAGTATGACTCCATTGTCAGAAACAATGCTTGGGAGATTGTTCCAAGGCCGGTGGGTAAATCAGTGGTAGATTCGAAATGGATCTATAAGGTAAAGCAAGCTGCTGATGGGAGCGTCGAGAAGTATAAGGCAAGATTTTTTGCCAGGGGCTTCTCATAGATCGAGGGGATTGATTATGAAGAAACCTTTGCACCTGTCTCACGGTATTCTTACATAAAGACCATCCTTGCTCTCTTAGCGCAGATGGGTTGACACATTCATCAGATGGATGTGAATACTGCATTCCTTAATGGGATCATTGAGGAAGAGGTGTACATTGAGCAACCTGAAGGATTTGAGATCTTCAGCAGTGATTCGCATGTGTGCACACTCAAAAGAGCATTGTATGGGCTGAAGAAAGCACCACGTGCTTGGTACACACAGATCGAAAGCTATTTCACTCGACTTAGCTTCACCAAGAGTGAGGCGGATGAAAACCTGTAACAAATTGTGGTGGAGGGTAAGCTTTTAATAATTGTTCTTTATGTTGATGATTTAATACTAACGAGTGATGAGCAGTTGATACACTCATGCAAGGAAGATCTTGCAAAGGAGTTCGAGATGAAGGATTTGGGCCTCCTTCATTATTTCCTTGGATTGGAAATATGGCAGCGAGAAGGTGAATTGTTTGTGTCTCAAGGCAAGTATGCTTAGGAGATACTTGGAAAGTTTCACATGGAGGACTGCAAGCCCATGGATACTCCTCTTGCAGGAAATTGGAGGAAAGAGGATGCTACATCTGCAGAGGTAGTGGATGCCACTGTTTATCGACAGTTGGTGGGTTTGCTCATGTATTTAGTTAATACAAGACCAAACATATGCTATGCAGTGAACCAGATTTCACAAGCCATGGTTAAGCCTACCAAGCTCTTTTGGAAGGCAGACAAGCATGTCCTGAGGTATCTCAGGGGCACATCTGAGTATGGCTTATGGTACAGATAGACGGATGAGGTGAAGTTGCAT
Source organism: Pinus albicaulis (assembly GCA_034641835.2). Classification (NCBI taxonomy): domain Eukaryota; kingdom Viridiplantae; phylum Streptophyta; class Pinopsida; order Pinales; family Pinaceae; genus Pinus; species Pinus albicaulis. The sequence continues at coordinate 438,023,991 of CM076579.1, forward strand.
GGCTTCACGAATGCAGATTGGGCAGGCAACCCAACAAACAGAAAGAGCACATCAGGAAGGGTTTTCAGTATCAGATCTACAACAATTTCTTGGTACAGCAGGAAACAAAGATTCGTGGCACTCAGTTCAGCGGAAGCAGAATACATGGCAGCAAGTCAAGCTGCATGTGAGGCTATCTGGATGAGGAAAATATTGGTCGGTTTGTTTGATTCACATTTAGATCCTACAATGATACATTGTGATAATCAGAGTTGCATTAAACTCTCGATTAATCCTGTGTTTCATGATAGATCTAAACATATTGATATCCGGTATCATCATATCAGAGATTGTGTGCAACAGAAGATCATGTTGCCTCAATACATTCCTACAGAAGATCAGGATGCAGACATTCTGATGAAGGCGCTCAGCATGAGAAAATTTGAATACAATAGAGGCAGGATCGGGGTGAAGGATAATCCCTCTCTTGTTGAGAGGGAGCGTTGAGATTCAACAAGATGATGAGCTTAGTGAAAAGTAAGCACCTTCACTAAGTGGGGTCCGCATGCTATTTTTAGGTGTATGTCTATTTTTAGACATGGTGAGCATATTCTATAAGTTGCAGGATGCTATTTGTAGATGGTTGGTCAAATGTGGAAAATAGATGAAATTCTATTTTTATAATATTGGGCGAAGTCTCTTTATAGATCGTCGATCTAAAAATAGATGCATGTCGATTATTATTAGCTCATAATAATAATCTGACAATAAACATCATCTTATTCTCTTGGAGCACTTTATTTCAGTGAACAGATTTGGAAAATTAGTGGGCTGAAGGAATTACGCAATTCCTAGGGTTATTGGTGGCTCATGCATGAAGGACTCAGTTAGAACTAAAGTGGCAAAGTTATGACAGAGTTGGAAAAGTAGTTTATGGAGTTGTTATTTAGTTTAACTCAGTTAAGTGAGTTAAACTCAGTTGAGCTAGTTGTATCTAGTCTAACTGAAAGATACACTAGTGATAGTTTAGTGAATTAATTAGTTAATTAATTCACAACTAATAACTCACTAACAACTGAACAAAAACAACAATTAACTACAGTGCATGTCAATTCTAGTGGAGACCCAGTGGAGAGATAGGTGAAGGGGTGAGATGGACTATCCGTTGTGACTATAGTGATGAATTCAATGCATCTGACACACGTTGGAGTTGCCAATGAGGATTGCATAGTCAAGGCAAGGCCAATTCAAATTCATTCAGGGGTCTTCTTCAGCAGGGATTACTTAGTGGAGGCAGGATGTCAAGAGGCAAGAAATTGGTGCATGGAGATGCAAATTTCTGCATGACAATGTGTAATGATTGTTGATTGTACTGAGAGCTTGATGTACTAAGATTTGTATGAGATTATTACATGATTCCATTGATATACATAATATATGATAGTTGGGGTTTTTAGCTTTAAGCTTTCCCGTTAAACAACTGTGTTATGTGCGATTGAATTTATTCACGTGTTTGCAATTGAGTTTTAAATTTCTGCAAGTTTAACAGTGGAAGGATTCCATATTTAGCAAGAAGATAAATATTGTTAGATCAGGATAATCCAATAATACATCAGTATTAATAAATTTCTACATGGTATCAGAGCAGTATTGATTACTGGAGATTGCAATTGTGAATAATTGTTGGGTTTTGTGCTGGTGGAAAATTCGAATTTGCTGCAGAAATTTCTTGGTGCGACAGTTGAGTATTCATTGAAATTTATTTCAATGGGTTGAGATTGGAGTATGCCCTTGAGGGTAGCTCGAATTACATAGTCTGGAAGGATAGGATGGAGGTGGTGCTTGAAGACAGTGGCCTGAAGGAGTTCATCGATAACGATGTTCCTAAGCCTGCTTCTAGCGATGCTGCAGGACTTGATGCATGGAAAAAGTAGAAAAGACAAGAAGAATTATTTTGGAAGGTGTGAAGGACCATATTGTGTTAATCCTTCATGGGAAAGCCACTCCATTTGCAATGTGGAAGGCTTTGACAGATATTTTCCAAAGCAACAGCGACCAGAGGAAATTGGCGCTGAAAGATAAGCTCAAAAAAATAAAAATGGAGAAGGGATGAACTGGGAAGTGTGGGGATTACAGCTGATGATGATGACTTGGTGAGATTGGCTTTCCTTGGGATTCCAAAGAGTTGGCATAGCTACGAAGACTCTGTCAATGGACGGGAGAAACTGTCTGGTTGGGAGTGACTTTGGTCGGATCTTGTGCAGGAGGAGATAAGGCGAAGTACCAGGGATGGCTCTTCATCGAAGAATGACGATGAAGAGAATTGCGGTTTGGCTGCCAAAGAAAGGAAAGGAAAGGGGAGGAAATCCCATCCAAAATTCGAGGCTAAAGGGAAGAAGCTGGATTTGTCCAAAGTGAAGTTTTTTCACTGTCAAGAATGTGGGGATCTTGCCACTAACCGCCCATAGAAAAAGAAGAACAAGAAGGCTGCTAGAGCTACAGTTGGAGAGGCCCTAGCCTTGAAATTTGAACTTGATTTCTCTTTTATCGCATGCTTGGTTTCAAGCTCAATGGGATCGGTGTGGTATCTTGATAGTGGTGCGTCTTTCCATATGACGGGAGACAAGGAGTTGTTTAGTGACTTGTAGGAGAAGGATCGCCAAATTCATATAGAGATGGGTGACGATGGCAGATATAGTGCGCCCGGAATTGGAACCATTACCTTTGAGAGGGAGTTAGGTAAACCATTTCTGTTGAAAGATGTTATGCATGTCCCAAGTTTGAAGAAGAATTTGGTCTCGGTTGCAATGTTGGAAGACAGAGGTTATGAAGTTGTTTTCAGCGAGGGAAAAGCTTTCCTACGACATAAAACAATGGGTCAAACCAAGAGGATAGGGATTGGAGTTAATAATCTCTACAAGTTGGAGGTAGATGGTTGCACTGTAATGATGGGCAAAGCAGAAGAAGTGGTGAGCCAGGATGAGGGAGAATTATGGCACAGGAGATTGGGCCATCTTCACCATGGCGCCTTGAAGATTTTGCAGCAGATTTCTACTGGACTTCCCAAGGGTACTCTTGCGCAGTCAGATCAGTGCAAGGGATGTACTATGGGTAAGTTTGTGAAGACCACCTTTCATGAGAAGGAGAACCATGCTTCAGTGATCCTGGAGAGAATTCACATAGACGTGTGTGGACCTTTCTCGGTTGCTTCAACAAAAAAATACAGGTATTATGTTAGATTTGTTGATGACTATTCTCTTAGATGCTGGATCTTCTTCATGTAGAAGAAGAGCGAAACATTCTCAAAGTTCTGTGAGTTTAAAGCATTGGTGGAGAAGGGGTCGAGGAAGCAAGTGAAGGCTCCATGGAGCGATAATGGTGGTGAATATATCTTGAATGAATTCAAAGACTTCTGTAGAAAAGAAGGAATTCGAAGAGAACTCATAGAGCCTCATAACCCACAGCAGAATGGGGTCATGGAGAGGAAGAACAAAACAATCATGGGTGTTGCACAAGCTATGCTTGAGAGGGAGCTAGACTTGCATGCACTGGAGGAATTGCTAGTTCTGAAAGATGAGCCACCAAATGTGGACCATCCACAGGACGAGATTCATGGAGTGGAGGAGTCCACTCACGTAGATCCGAACATCATAACTAGCAAAAAGCGTACCACAGAAGCTAAGAGACTAAAGCTTGATGCAACAGAGAATGTAGGAGTCCCTACATCATAGCACAGACAGAGACAGTCACCTGACCGATTTACTGAATACATGGCTCTTATGAGCTTTGCACCTGTCGCATGGTATTCTTCCATAAGGACCATCCTTGATCTCTCAGCACAGATGGGTTGGCACATTCATCAGATGCATGTGAAGACTGCATTCCTTGATGGGATCATTGAGGAAGAGGTGTACATTGAGCAACCTGAAGGATTTCAAATCTTCAGCAGCGAGTCACATGTGTGCAGACTCAAAAGAGCGTTGTATGGGCTGAAGCAAGCACCACGTGCTTGGTACACATGGATCGAAAGCTATTTCACTGGACTTTGCTTCACCAAGAGTGAGGCGGATGCAAACCTGTACCAAATTGTGGTGGAGGGTAAGCTTTTAATAATTGTTCTTTATGTTGATGATTTAATACTAACGGGTGATGAGCAGTTGATATGCTCATGCAAGGCAGATCTTGCAAAGGAGTTCGAGATGAAGGATTTGGGCCTCCTTTATTATTTCCTTGGATTGGAAATATGGCAGCGAGAAGGTGAACTATTTGTGTCTCAAGGAAAGTATGCTCGGGAGATACTTGGTAAGTTTCACATGGAGGACTGCAAGCACATGGATACTCCTCTTCCAGGAAATTGGAGGAAAGAGGATGCTACATAGGCAGAGGTAGTGGATGCCACTGTTTATTGACAGTTGGTGGGTTCGCTCATGTATTTAGTTAATACAAGACCAGACATATGCTATGCGGTGAACCAGCTTTCACAGGGGATGGTTAAGCCTACCAAGCTCTTTTGGAAGGCAGGCAAGCATGTCCTGAGGTGTATAAGGGGCACATCTGAGTATGGCTTATGGTACAGATAGATGGATGAGGTGAAGTTTCATGGCTTCACGAATGCAGATTGGGCAGGAAGCCCAACGGACAGAAAGAGCACATCAGGAGGGGTTTTCAGTATCAGATCTACAACAATTTCTTGGTACAGCAGGAAACAAAGATCCGTGGCACTCAGTTCAGCGGAAGCATAATACATGGCAGCAAGTCCAGCTGCATGTGAGGCTATCTGGATGAGGAAAATCCTGGTCGGTTTGTTTGGTTCACGTTTAGATCCTGCAGTGATACATTGTGATAATCAGAGTTACATTAAACTCTCGATTAATCCTGTGTTTTGTGATAGATCTAAACATATTGATATCCGGTATCATCATATCAGAGATTGTGTGCAATGGAAGATGATGTTGCTTCAGTACATTCCTATAGAAGATCAGGATGCAGACATTCTGACGAAGGCACTCGGTAGGAGAAAATTCTAATACCATAGAGGCAGGATCGGGGTGAAGGATATTCCCTATCTTGTTGAGAGGGAGTGTTGAGATTCAACAAGATGATGAGCTTAGATGGTTAGTCAAATGTGGAAAATAAATAAAATTCTATTTTTAGAATATTGGGCGAAGTCTCTTTATAGATCGTTGATCTAAAAATAGATGCATGTCGATTATTATTAGCTCTTAATAATAATCTGACAATAAACATCAACTTATTTTGTTGGAGCACTTTATTTCAGTGAACAGATTTGGAAAATCAGCGGGCTGAAAGAATTACACAATTCCTAGGGTTATTGGTGGCTCATGCATGAAGGACTTAGTTAGAACTGAAGTGGCAAAGTTACGACAGAGTTGGAAGAGTAGTTTATGGAGTTGTTATTTATTTTAACTCAGTTAAGTGAGTTAAGCTCAATTGAGCTAGTTGTATCTAGTCTAACTGAAAGATACACTAGTAATAGTTTAGTGAATTAATTCACAACTAATAACTCACTAATAACTGAACAGAAACAACAGTTAACTACAATGCATGTCAGTTCTAGTGGAGACCCAGTGGAGAGATAGGTGAAAGGGTGAGATGGACTATCCATTGTGACTATAGTGATGCATTCAATGCATCTGAAAAAAATTGGAGTTTCCAATGAGGATTGGGCAGTCAAGGCAAGGCCAATTTGAATTCATTCAGGGGTTTTCTTCAGCAGGGATTGCACAGTGGAGGTAGGCTGTCAGGAGGCAAGAAATTGGTGCATGGAGATGCAAATTTCTGCATGACAATGTGTAATGATTGTTGATTGTACTGAGAGCTTGATGTACTAAGATTTGTATGAGATTATTACATGATTCCATTGATATACATAATATATGATAGTTGGGGTTTTTAGCTTTAATATTTCCCGTTAAACAACTGTGTTATGTGCGATTGAATTTATTCACATGTGTTTGCAATTGAGTTTTAAATTTCCGCAAGTTTAACAATGGAAGGATTCCGTATTTAGCAAGAAGATAAATATTGTTAGATTAGGAGAATCTAGTAATACATTAGTATTAATAAATTTCTACATGGTATCGAAGCAGTATTGATTACTGGAGATTGCAATTGTGAATAATTATTGAGTTTTATGCTGGTGGAAAATTCGAATTTGCTGCAGAAATTTCTTAGTGCGACAGTTGAGTATTCATTGAAATGTCTTTCAATGGGTTGCGATTTGAGTATGCCGTTGAGGGTAGCTTGAATTACATAGCCTGGAAGGATAGGATGGAGGCGGTGCTTGAAGACAATGTCCTGAAGGATTTCATCGATAGCGATGTTCCTAAGCCTACTTCTAGCGATGCTGTAGGACTTGACGCATGGAAAAAGAAGGTATCAAAAATAAGAAGAATTCTGTTGGAATGTGTGAAGTACCATATTGTGTCAAGCCTTCATTGGAAAGCCACTCCATTTTCAATGTGGAAGTCTTTGACAGATATTTTCCAAAGCAACAACGACTAGAGGAAGTTGGCACTGAAAGATAAGGTCAAAAAAATAAAAATGGAGAAGGGCGATAGTATTCCAAAATATCTCACGAAGTTTTTCCATTGTAGGGATGAAATAGGAAGTGTGGGGATTACAGTTGATGATGATGACTTGGTGAGATTGGCTCTCCTTGGGCTTCCGAAGAGTTGACATAGCTAAAAAGACTCTGTCAATGGATGGGAGAAACTACCGGGTTGGGAGCGACTTTGGTTAGATCTTGTGCAAGAGGAGATAAGGCGAAGTACCAGGGATGGCTCTTCATCGAAGAATAATGATGAAGAGAATTGCACTTTGGCTGCCAAAGCAAGGAAAGGAAAGGGAAAGAAATCCTATCCAAAATTCGAGGCTAAAGGCAACAAGCTGGATTTGTCCAAAGTGAAGTTTTTTCCCTGTCAAGAACATGGGCATCTTGCCACTAACTGCCCACAGAAAAAGAATAATAAGAAGGCGGCTGGAGCTGCAGCTGGAGAGGCCTTAGCCTTGCAATTCGAACTTGATTTCTCTTTGATCGCATGCTTGGTTTCAAGCTCAATGGGATCGGTGTGGTATCTTGATAGTGGTGCATCTTTCCATATGACGGGAGACAAGGAGTTGTTTAGTGACTTGGAGGAGAAGGATCTCCAAATGCATATAGATATGGGTGACGATGGCAGATACAGTGCGACCGGCATTGGAACCATTACCTTTGAGAGGGAGTTAGGTAAACCATTTCTGTTGAAAGATGTTATGCATCTCCCAGGTCTGAAGAAGAATTTGTTCTTGGTCGCAATGTTAGAAGACAGAGGTTATGACGTTGTTTTCAGCGAGGGAAAAGCTTTCTTGCAACATAAAACAACGGGTCAAACCAAGAGGATAGGGATTTGAGTCAATAATATCTCCAAGTTGGAGGTAGATGGTTATGCTGTAATGATGGGCAAAGCAGAAGAAGTGGTGAGCCAGGATGAGGGCGAATTATGGCACAGAATATTGGCTATCTTCACCATGGCGTCTTGAAGATTTTGATGCAGATTTCTACTGGACTTCCCAAGGGTACTCTTGTGCAGTTAGATCAGTGCAAGGGATGTACTATGGTTAAGTTTGTGAAGACTACCTTTCATGAGAAGGAGAACCGTGCTTTGGTGATCCTAGAGAGAATTCACACAGATGTGTGTGGACCTTTCTCGATTTGCTTCATAATATAGATATTATATTATATTTCACGATGACTATTCTTGTAGATGTAAGATCTTATTCTGGCAGAAGAAGGCAAAACATTCTGGAAGGTTCTGACATTGGTGGAGAAGGAGTCGGGGAAGCAAGTGAAGGCTCTACGGAGCGATAATGGTGGTGAATATATCTCGGGCGAATTCAAAGACTTTTGTAGCAAAGAAAGAATTCGAAGAGAACTCATAGCGCCTCATAACCCACAGCAGAATGGGGTTACGGAGAGGAAGAACAAAATGATCGTGGGTGCTGCACGAGATATGCTTAAGAGGTAGCTAGACTTGCATGCAGTGGAGGAACTGCCTGTTCAGAAAGATGAGCCTCTAGATGTGGATTAGCCATAGGAGGAATTTCATGGAGTGGAGGAGCCCACTCACGTAGATCCAAACATCAGAACTAGCAGAAAGTGTACCACAAAATCCGAGAGACTGAAGCTTGATGGGGCAGAGAATGTAGGAGTCCCTACATCACAGCACAAACAGAGACAGTCACCTGACCGTTTTACTGGATACATGGCTCTTATGAGCAAGTGTGTCATGACAGAGCCATCTTATTTTGAAGTAGTGCCACGTAGCCCATAGGTAGATGCCATGGTGGAGGAGTATGACTCCATTGTTAGAAACGGTGCTTGGGAGATTGTTCCAATGGAATTTAAGGTAAATCGATTAATTGGGATTTGAGGGTCGAAATGGATCTACAAGGTAAACAAGTGGCGATGGGAGCGTCGAGAAGTATAAGGCAGATTTGTTGCCAGAGAGCCTATCCTGGAATCGGGGATTGATTACTGAAAGCACTGCACATGCATACGGTATTCTTCCATAAGGGCCATCGCTGTTCTCTCAGCGCAGATGGGTTGGCACATTCATCAGATGGATGTGAAGACTGCATTCCTTAATGGGATCATTGAGGAAGAGGTGTACATTGAGAAGCCTGAAGGATTTGAGATCTTCAGCAGCGAGTCACATGTGTGCAGACTCAAAAGAGCGTTGTATGGGCTAAAGCAAGCACCACGTGCTTGGTATACATGGATCAAAATCTATTTTACTGGACTTGGCTTCACCAAGAGTGAGGCGGATGCAAACCTGTACCAAAATTGTGGTGGAGGGTAAGCTTTTAATAATTGTTCTTTATGTTGATTATTTAATACTAATGGGTAATGAGCAGTGGATGCACTCATGCAAGGCAGATCTTGCAAAGGAGTTTGAGATGAAGGATTTGGGCCTCATTCATTATTTCCTTGGATTGGAAATATGGCAGCGAGAAGGTAAACTGTTTGTGTCTCAAGGCAAGTATGCTCGGGATATACTTGGTAAGTTTCACATGGAGGAATGCAAGCCCATGGATACTCCTCTTCCAGGAAATTGGAGGAAAGAGGATGCTACATCGGTAGAGGTAGTGGATGCCACTGTTTATTGACAGTTGGTGGGTTCGCTCATGTATTTAGTTAATACAAGACCAGACATATGCTATGTGGTGAACTAGCTTTCACAAGCGATGGTTAAGCATACCAAGCTCTTTTGGAAGGTAGGCAAGCATGTCCTGAGGTATCTCAGGGGCACATCTAAGTATGTCTTATGGTACAGACAGACGGATGAGGTGAAGTCGCATGGCTTCACGAATGCAGATTGGGAAGGAAGCCCAACAGACAGAAAGAGCACATCATAAGGGGTTTTCAGTATCAAATCTACAACAATTTCTTGGTACAGCAGGAAACAAAGATCCATGGCATCAGTTCAGCGGAAGAAAAATACATGGCAGCAATTCAAGTTGCATGTGAGGTTATCTGGATGAGGAAAATTCTATTCGGTTTGTTTGGTTCACATTTAGATCCTACAATGATACATTGTGATAATCAGAGTTTCATTAAACTCTCAATTAATCCTATGTTTCATGATAGATCTAAACATATTGATATCTGGTATCATCATATCCGAGATTGTGTGCAACGGAAGATCATGTTGCTTCAGCAAATTTCTAGGGAAGATCAGGACGCATACATTCTAACGAAGGCGCTCAGCAGGAGAAAATTCGAATACCATAGACGTAGGATCGGGGTGAAGGATAATCCCTATCTTGTTGAGAGGGAGTGTTGAGATTCAACAAGATGATGAGCTTAGTGAAAAGTAAGCACCTTCACTAAGTGGGGCCCGCAGGCTATTTTTAGGTGTATGTCTATTTTTAGACATGGTGAGAATATTCTATAAGTTGCAAGATGCTATTTGTAGATGGTTGGTCAAATGTGGAAAATAGATGAAATTCTATTTTTAGAATATTGGACGAAGTCTCTTTATAGATCGTTGATCTAAAAATAGATACATGTTGATTATTATTAACTCTTAATAATAATCTGACAATAAACATCAACTTATTCTCTTGGAGCACTTTATTTCAGTGAATAAATTTGGAAAATGAGTGGGCTGAAGGAATTACGCAATTCCTAGGGTTATTGGTGGCTCATGCATGAAGGAATCAGTTAGAACTGAAGTGGCAAAGTTATGACAGAGTTGGAAGAGTATTTTATGGAGTTGTTATTTAGTTTAACTCAGCTAAGTGAGTTAAAATCAGTTGAGCTAGTTGTATCTAGTCTAACTGTAAGATACACTAGTGATAGTTTAGTGAATTAATTCAAAACTAATAACTCACTAACAACTGAACAGAAACAACAGTTAACTATAGTGCATGTCAGTTCTAGTGGAGACTTAGTGGAGAGATAGATGAAAGGGTGAGATGGACCATCCGTTGTGACTATAGTGATGCATTGAATGCATCTGACACACATTGGATTTTCCAATGAGGATTGCGCAGTCAAGGCAAGGCCAATTTGAATTCATTCAGGGGTCTTCTTCAGCAAGGATTGCGCAGTGGAGGCAGGCTGTCAGGAGGCAAGAAATTGCTGCATGGAGATGCAAATTTCTGCATGACAGTGTGTAATGATTTTTTATTGTACTGAGAGCCTGATGTACTAAGATTTGTATGAGATTATTACATGATTCCATTGATATACATAATATATGATAGTTGGGGTTTTTAGCTTTAAGCTTTCCCGTTAAACAACTGTGTTATGTGTGATTGAATTTATTCACATGTGTTTTCAATTGAGTTTTAAATTTCCTCGAGTTTAACAGTGGAAGGATTCTATATTTAGCAAGAAGATAAATATTGTTAGATCAGGAGAATCCGTTAATACATCAGTATTAATAAGTTTCTACATGCATGTCCAGCATAGATATGAAATTTTTGCTTTAGATATTTTTTTAAACTACACAATTTGTTGATCTTTCGCCCCCGAGCCTCTGATCTAGTCAATAATGCTCTAGCACCATATGAATTTTTGCTTAAAATTGTAACAACTGGAGTTTATTCGTCTAACTCATTAGCAATTTATTTATTTTAGGACAAATAAAGAATAATTCACACAACAATTAATCACAATAAAATATGTTACAAAAGTAAAATTAGGAACGTTGAAATAGATGCACACTTAAAAAAACTGACACAATTATTTTGGACTGAAAAGTCCTTGGAAAAACCCTGAAGGGAAACTGCTGCAGTAGATGAGGGTTTATTTTATTATTATGAAAAAAATTTGGAGAGTACAATAATTTGGATGCCCAATTGGAAATCCTTGGAAAATATAGTAGAAAAAATATTTGGAGAAGATTTTATCCCACTGCAATCAACTTGTCCTCTATTGCCATGTTCAAACCCTACACTAGAAAACTTTTTGTGCTTTGAATTTTCACTATTAGATTTGGGAAATATGCACAACCTCGGATTTTCCTCCAACTGGGTTTTCTAGCCTCTCTCTGCCTCTGGAATATTTTTTCCCTACCTTTTGGACTCGGATATAACCTCCGGCAACTTAAACGAATCCTTTTCGACAACTCGCTGTAATACAGTAGCTAACTCGCATTGCCTGGATGACTCTCTCTATAGAAGAATTCAACCTCCCTTTTCCTGCTTCTCTAACATTGGAAAATTGAAGGAAAATATTTGAAATCCTGCTCTCTGAATTTATGTTGCTTCCTCTCTTCGATGTTCTCCCTTTGGCTCAATTTGTACCCTTGTTGAATCACTGCAATTGGGTATCTCAATCTGCCTTAGCTAACTCACTCTCCCTTTTGTGTCTTTCTCCATCCTATCAAATTTCTCTTATGATATCTTTCTTGAGAATCAAAAACCAAGATTTGATCGTGATTGATGGCTAAGATCATCTTAGACTTGATCCAATTCATTTTTTGGAAGTCTCTAGAGTTTAAGTCAAACTCCTCAATTAATACCCATTAATTAATCAATTTTCCTAAGTTATACTTGGCATTTTTAATTATTGATCAATTAACTTAATTGAGTGGTCTCTAGTTTTTTTTCTCCCGAAACCTTTTTTGGGTTTTGGAGATCTTGTGTTCCTTGGCCTCTTAGACATAAATTGAGACCAGAACACCTGCTCAATGCTACCAAAAAGCTAACAATATCCATCACTAGCTACTATCCATGAATGAAATCAAACTCATCACTATTATTCAAGGAAAACCATGCCACCTGTAATTACCTCGTTGGTCATCCGTAAGGAGGCATGATTTCACTCTTGCTAGATGCCTCTAGGTTTTGGACCCTTAACATGTTTCCTTACCTTAACCAAGCAGAAGCCATTTTAAGGTATACTCCAAGCTCAAATATATCTAAATTTATTATAAGAATAGTGTCCATGGATTTCATTTTTAAAATTTTATATCTATATTTGTGTGTGTGTGTGTTAAGTTTAATTTTGTATTTAATATAATTTTATATTTTTTCTTGTAAGCTTGGCAGGACTACATCTTCATCATGTCCAATATATCACCCAAATCGAGGAGGAAAATTAAATCGGTGACTTCACATCAAGGGGTGCCTTAACATAACATTCGATCGTCGTCTATCTAAGACCTCATAGACAATATAATTTTATATTAAATTTCAAAATATGATAATATATCTTAACATAATAAAATGATAATTTAGCAAAATTATGTAGTTTTTAGTTATATGAAATAGATTTTTCTTAAATGTCTTGAGAGGAGAATGTAGCTAAAAGCATTACTTATGGAAAATTTGACGAATTCTAAAGAAAAATAAAAGGGCATATTTTCTTTATCATAAAGAATTTTATTTATTGCTTCAAGAGGCACTCTACAGTCCAATATAGGAGAATTGTGTAGGTGTAATGTAAGTAAGCTAATATTTTTGTAAAATCATTATGTAATAATATGTGTTATGTAATGTAATGTCTCGTCAAATTGTTTAAAATAAAGTTAAAATTAAAAAATAATAATTAACTCCTCCATGATATTGAGCTCTAGGTTTATGAGAAACCGTAGTATTGACCCATAGTATTTATGTGGAATATAGCCTATTTAAATGTGTCTGTCACATCCCAACAATTTTAATCCATTTATATAATTTTTAAATTTAAAACTTTTTATTGTTTAATTGGCAGTGGTTGGAAATCATTCTTTTGGAAAAAAATATGAACCTTTCACATTATGTTAGTGTTGTCTCTTGTTTTATACCTTTTTCAATAGTTTGTTCTTCAAAATTAAAGTTTGAATTAAATTAGAATTTTAGTGTTGTATTTTTGGGTTGTTAAGAAAAAAAATTAATGTGCTTTATGTGAAGTCCTTTGGTTTTTTTTTTATGGGCTTCTACATTACAATAACCATTTCATTTTTTTAAATCTTTCAATAATAACAACAAGTTTAGGGCTTCATGTGGAAGGTGAAAGTAGTGCTACCACCCCACATTGAGTGGACTTGCATTAAAAAAAATTGTGTTGTTGGGTCAAAAGAGTTTGATAATTTTAATCTTGCTTAACTAGTTGTGAATATTATCATCATGAGTAAGTTGAGAGGTCACTACCTCTAAAGATCTGCAGGGAGTCTCATAAGATTCTAAAGCCTACCTTTACAGTTTTGTCTATTTCATCAATGTGAATCACCTCCTTTCTTCCTAAATTTGTTGTTCCGATCACAACAACTTTTATCTACAATTAGTTTCAAATACCTTCCTCTCTTCAACCCTCATTTTAATAGTTTCTTCTATACCCTTTCTAAAATAAATTACAGTCCTCCTCGGAGTTCGCCTTACAACCACATTAACCTTTCCACACTACTTTATATTTATACAAAACTCCTTCATAGTATTAAGGATTATCAACATGATGTAATATTCTAAAATAACTAGCTTAAATCCACCTATACATCTTTAACATATCAATTGAATACTTTTTCTTGTAGATATCATACAAAGTGTCTATAATTTTAACATATCAAATGAATACTTATTCCTAATAGTTTTTATATTTATAATTAAATGAAATTTTTAAAAATTATTGTTAAACACCATGTTGAAACACACACATGGTGTATGAGGAGAATACACACACACACAAGAGACTCAACACACAATGAAAGATAAGCGTGAGGCTTTCTTATTTTTCCATTATACATTATGTACATTTATAGTACAATGGTGTGACTCTTGGTTTCACATTCCAAGGTCACTTGGACTCCATTGTGACTTTTCGCATTCCACACCTACCCATGTAGGATTAGGTGTTCCAACATCCCCCTTAATCCGAAGGGGTATGTGTGAGTCCAAGAAAAGAGTTGTAATACAAATCTGCAAAGTATACATGGCAGCACTTGGGCTGAATCAACTCTCTGAAATGTTGGAAAAAGAGGTGGTTTTAGGATGACCACAAACACTGGAACGCAAAACTTGTTGCAGTTCCCGGAACTCTTCCAAAACTGGCAAGAAGCTGAAAGCTTCTGATAGAGGAATTGTCCCTCATAAAAAAGGGAGACCTTCGACCTAAAAGAAGGGAGGTCTACTACCTATGGTGGTTTTAGGTTGTCCACCAACCAAAGATGACGGTTTTAGGTTATCCACCAACCGAAAATGATGGTTTTAGGTTATCCACCAACCAAAGATGATGGTTTTAGGTTATCCACCAACCGAAGGTATGCTCGTGGGCATCCGTGTCTCTGGCTACATCTCTGAATCCGGAATGACGAATTGTGGCTCAGGCTCGCTTGAACTGCCGGCTACAACTCTGAACATGGAATGAGAGATTGTGGCTTAGGCTCGCTTGATCTGTCGTCGAAGCTTGTACATGACCACCATTTTCCCCCCTGTCAGGGACAAGGTGAGATGATGGCGAAAACTCAACTGCAAGTTTGCTCAATATTCATGAACAAGTTCTGACATGTGTCTTAAACATCTTCTTGGCTGCTGATGCCCATTTCCAAGAAGCGATCCATCCAAGATGAATCTTGGTTCTTGCAGGAGGCTTGTTTCTGAAGCATCTGTCTGAAGAATGGGTGTGTCGACCACAGTGCTTGCATGGATGAAGATCAAAACAATGATCTTTCATATGGCCAACTCGATCACAGTGTTGGCATTTCTCAATCTGTTGTTGTTGTGGAACAGGATTTGGAACAGCTACAGGTGAACTGTCATACATGAATCCGACACTCTGAAATTTGATAGGCTTGGTGTAGTCTGGAATATGAAAGGAGACATACTTGTCATATCCAAGATCAGTTCTGTTCTTGTTGTGGACAAGCTCTTCCCAAGTGCTGATGATGGGCTTAGGAAGTGGAGGCTGAGCTGCTGCATCTGCATGTAGATCTGCTCTAGTACAAGGAACTGAATGTGAATCAACTGGAACTTTGTTGACTTGCTGTTGATGGGAGTCTTTCACAATGTTCTGAACAGAAACAGGTTCAGAATGGTGACTCTTTTGTTGAAGTTCATCTTGTTGGAGCTGAGATTCCAACTGCAAAAACTCAATCTTTTCATGTGCATCTTGCAAACAACTATGAATTTTACAAAGAGAATCCTTGCTCATTTTTATCATTTCATTAACATTGGAATGAATGAGGTTATTCAACAACACTAATGCCTCATTGATTTTGGCCATTTCAACAACTTAGGCTCAAAAATGAAAGGGTGTCGGCTTCAACCGAAAATGCACCCGTTTACAATGTGATTCAACAAGAAATACAAATGACTCCAAAGAATTTCCAACTATGGAAATCTCAAAGTACAAAATCTGCTCCTCAAATGATGGAGGGCAATCAAAAATTTTTCAACAACTCAAATACTGATTCCAACTATGAATGAAGAGGCAAATTCCACTCAAAATACAATGTTGGCTCAATACATATCTCTGCAAAATATTTGTAAATGTGTAGCTGAAAGCACGTGCAAGAAGCCTTTAAGGCAGCTGAATTCTTCTTCAAGGAGTTGTTTTCAATGATGGCAAACTTGTCTTCAAATGTGAAATTCTTCAAAAAATCACTTTTCAAATCAATGCCACAAATCACAATGTAAATCTGCAATATGTATATACCATTTCTTCTTTTACTGCTGTTCATTTCTCTCTCCTTCCTCTCTCTCTCTGCTGTTTTTTTTTTTTAAATTAAAAATTAATTTAAAAAAAATGGGAATAATTAAAAATAGGGGAAGTAGATAATAAAGAAGGATATTATATAGAGGGGATTTATTAATGGAGGAAGGGATTTTAAAATATGGGAATTAATTAAATGGGGATTAATTAATAATAGGAAAATTTAAAAAAGAGAAGGGAAATCTATTTAGGGAGAAGAATTTTAGCTGTAGAAAATAATAAGAGGGGGGTAATGAGCAATATAAAGAGGAGACGTGAGAGCGTTGGAGGGATTGGATATTAAAAATTTTAAAAATCGATTTTAAAATTATGAGAGGGATTAATTATATGAAGGGGAATTAAAAAATTTTAAAAATGGGAGGGGGAGTCGAATGTGAGTGGGAGTGGAGTCGAATGTGAGTAATGGAGAGCCGTAAGGGAGAGGGAGGGGGACGGCTGTAGAGTTTAGGGTGCTTGGGGACTCGTGGGAGTGAGGCGTATGCGCAGGGAGGGGCCGGCTAGAGGAGCTGCTTGTGAGGGGTGGGTTGTATTGTGTGGGGGCGTGTAGAGTGGTAGGTCGATTAGGGCTGGGAACTCGTGAGGGGAGCGCTGGAGTGGTAAGTTTGCAGAGCAGGGGAGCGTATGGGAAGTCGATAGGAATCAAGGGAGGAGGCGGGACGTATAGTGCGGGGATGAGGGAGATCTGTTGAGCGCGGGGATGAGGGAGTATACGCAAGTATGGGATAGCCGTGGGTAGCAGATATGAAATGAAATGGGCGTATAGTTGCAGAGAATTGCGGTAGGGTAGACTGATTTTTGGATAGGACGTGGTGAGGAGCTGAGGATGTGCGTTGAGTGGAGTGATTTGAGCAGAGGGCGCGAGAGGTATGTGAATGAGTTGTAGGTGGATTGACGAGTTGTGTGCAGTGAGAGCGAGGAAGGTCGAAAGTGCTGAGAGCGGAGTGGTAGGCCGTGAGGGTGTGGCTGTTGTGAAAATGCTGAAGTGGGTAGATCGTGAGACCCGAGGCGTGAGGAGATTGGAGATGAGCGCTGGAGTATGGGATATGGCGGAGCGCTGGAGTGATAAGGAGGTGTAGGGGGCCGAAGGGCCGAATTGAATTTATTTATTTTTTTTAAATTTTAAAACAGTAGAGAAGAACAAAAAGTGTAGATTTTCTTCCAGCAGTAGATGAATAAAACTGAGACTCAAAACTTTGAAGCAGCAGCAGGAAATTTCGTCAGAAATGCAGGATTTCAAGTAGTAATACACCGCAGAAAAATTTGCAGAGATTGCCAATAAAACTTCGAAATTTTTCCAATAGTCTAGCAGCAGAGAAATGTAGTCCAGAAACTCAGAAATTTTCAGTGAAAACTTAGAAATATCTTCAAAAACCCTCTTTAAACTATTTTCCAACAGCTTAAAAATGCAGAATTTAAAAGTGCAGAAATTGTAGGAAAAATAAGCAGTGAGGAAACCTTCAGGTGCACAATGATGCTTCTCTTCAAAACCAATTTCTGAGTGCTGCCACAGATTTTGAACGCTGCTCCTTCTTAAAACCAATGCCGGAATGCTGCAAAATGTCTGCAAAATCACTGCTGCAAAAACTCTCTAAATGCTGCAAAAATGTCAAGAATTTTTGCAGATATGCACAGGCCATAAACAAAAATGGCTCACTCAATTTGGAGCAGGGCCAACAATCGCCCGCTCTGATACCATGTTAAACACCATGTTGAAACACACACATGGTGTATGAGGAGAATACACACGCACACAAGAGACTCAACACACAATGAAAGATAAGCGTGAGGCTTTCTTATTTTTCCATTATATATGATGTACATTTATAGTACAATGGTGTGACTCTTGGTTTCACATTCCAAGGTCACTTGGACTCCATTGTGACTTTTCGCATTCCACACCTACCCATGTAGGATTAGGTGTTCCAACAATTATTTTAAAATTAATTTCTTTTTAAAATTTAATTATAAAATTTAGAAATTATATGTGTGTGTGTGAACTAATTTCTAGGTTTAAATTTGGTGTTTTAAATTTATGAATTCAATATTTTTTCAAATATCTTCTCAATTTAGATTTTATATCTTGAATTCATGAATCTCAATTATAATAGGTTGCATTGCTATGAAATTTTAAAACATTTATCCAATTTGAATCAAAGGAAGCACACACACACACACACACACACACATATATACGCCAACCTAGATCCATATTAACTATGTATCTACCAAGCACCTAGAGGGATCAAATCTCTTGAGGTGCAAACCTTTTTTGGAGTGAAGAGAGATTTGATCCCTCTTGTTGCTTGGTAGATCCAGAGCTAAGATGGGCCTAGTTTATATTTAATGTAAAAATAAATTTATAATCACATTTCTATATTATATATATCTATTTATTTAAATTTATATTTATTACAATCATTGTGTACATTTTTATATTGTATTATATTTTTCACAAATTATTATTTCCTCCACAAAAATGTGTTTTTCCACATGGTCATAAAATTTAAAAATCTCTTGCCCTTGAAAACTTCATACAATCACATCAATGCTCTCATCCCATGGAAAATAATTCTAAAATCACATAAATAATATTCTTACTCATGGTTTTGAAGGAGTGGAACTCCCCACAAGGAAACGATTTTCATAGGTTGAAGTGGTTTCGACCTTATAATTACAAGTTAATAGGTATCCACTAGCGACAACCTTGCTTTGGGAAAAATGGATCATTAGAGCTCATTATAAAGATGAAGGTGGAGTTGGGGATAGGGGGAACATTAGATACAACATATTATTTTTTCTCTAATATTGCACCAGGGGCGGGGGTGCGGGTGAGGGGGATATTAGAGAAAACTTAATATTTTTCACAGGTTGATGTGGCTTTGATCTTACGAGTTAATATACGTCAGCTAGAGACAACCTTAATCTGGAAAAATGGATGGTTGGAGCTCATTATATTGACGAACGTGAGGGTGGGGGGGATATTGAAGAAAACATATTATGTTTTCTCTTAAATTCCTCACTATCCCCACCCTCATCATGAAGGTGAGGGTAGGGAGGAATATGAGAGAAAATATGAGGAGGCGTGGTGAGGGGGAATATTAGAGAAAACTTAACATTTTTCACAGGTTGAAGTGGCTTTGACCTCAAAATTTAATAGATGTCCACTAGAGACAACCTTGCTTTGGGAAAAATGGATGGTTGAAGCTCATTATAATGATGAAGGTGGGGGTGGGAATAGGGGAGAATGGAATATTAGAGAAAACATAATATGTTTTCTCTAATAATCCTCCCTACCCACACCCTCAATCATGAGGGTGGGGGTAGCGAGGAATATTACAGAAAACATACCCCCACCCTTAGTAGGGGGGAATATTAGAGAAAACATATTGGGGTGGGGCTGGTGGGGAATATTAGAGAAAACACATTATGTTCTTTCTAATATGCCCCCTCACCACCATTCCAATATGTTTTCTCTAATACCCCCTGCCTCCCACACCCTAATATGTTTTCTCTAATATGGGAGAAAATAGAATGTGTTTTCTCTAATATTCCTTGCCATCCCCACCCGAACATGTTTTCTCTAATATTCTCGAGGGAATATTGGAGAAAACATATTTCATGATGAGTTTCGGGGTGGCGAGGAATATTATAGAAAAAATTGGAGGGGTGCAAGGGGAATATCAGAGAAAACATATTGGGGTGGGGGTGTGGGTGGAGGTGGGGGTGAATATTTGAGAAAACATAATATTCCCTCTACCCCCACCCTCATCATGAGAGTGGGGATGGAGGGGAGGATATTAGAGAAAACATATGAAGCCTTGTAATATGATATGGCGATTTGTAAGTGTTTTACACGGTTATGTTTATTTAATAATATATTTTGCAATATTTAGAAATATGATGGATAACAGGGAAGCCAATTGTTTAACTTTGCTTTTATTTATGGCATTTTCTAAATATTCTAAACTGTATAATAAAATTAAATTTAACACTTTGATATGACCAATATTCCAATAAATAAATGCACATTAATAGAGAATGCATTTCCCAAGACAAACATAAACACTTTAATTGCAACATCAATGAAGTTACTAGTGTTTTAATGCATTACACCAACAATGAAAATACATGTACACTACAAATAAGTATGCTTTATTAAATTTATATTTATGTTCATCCATGAGGTGTACACCAGTTAGTTTGAAAGGGATTTAGTCCTCACCAGGTTTCAAGATCAAATTATGGGCAGGGGGTTGAGGATGGAAGCAATTTTTGGGGGAATTAATCTATGCTTGGATTGAGCTTCTTGCATAATCTTGGTGATAACTTCTATTTGAGTCACTATCCACGAAATTTTGAGAAGGCATAATGATGATCCTCTATTTACTCGAGTTGAAATATGATTTCAAAGAGAACAAGTTGAGTTTATATAATCAAAGGGTTTGTGCTACACTCAAAATTTATCATTTTCATGTTTTTTAGTTAATTCTATACTTGGATTGAGCATCTTCATATAATGTTGGTGATAACCTCTAATTGAGTCGTGCCAACTACCCATGAAATAAGATTGGCCAAACTTTTACACTTTATTATAATTCTCCCTCAAAATTTTTCCTAGTTCTATTTTACTAGTTTCCCCCTACCTTCCAAAAATATGCACTAACTACTACCATTGTGACTAGCAATGGTTGACACATGGTTAGGTGTGCTTTTTAACGTTTTTAACTATGCTACTTTGTAAAACAAATGAATGTAATATTATTCATTGTTGGCATATTGTACAAAGAATATAATATTCTTCATCATTTACATGTTTTAGATGCCTAACTTTTAATTATCCAAATTCTTGGATTGTAATTTTTCACATTGTGTAGATATGTTAAAATATAATTCCTTTAAGTGTTTAATCATGTAAAATTGTAATATTTCGTCATTTTTTGTTTGTTTTTCAAGTTGTGTGTGATCCTCTAGGCTTGACCTATGGCTTGAGGAGTCGTGACATAGGGGGATCGCACCCAGCCTGGGCCACACCAACCCTAAGTTGACTAGATTTTTTAGTATGTCTCTTCCTTGTAGCACAGGGCACAACCACCCCCGTGAGGTTTGATTCTGGGTCGCCTTGCTAACAAGGCCCATCCTCAAACTTTGTGCTAGTGAGACTTAGGTAATAATTCATCATTAATTGATATAAATCAAATTTTTTTTTCATTATATTATAATTTAATTAGTATTTTTTTTAAATTAAAAAAAATATATTCATATCATATATAAAATAAAAAATAATATTAATAATACAAACTATTATAATTAAAAATTATTTTATATTATGTCAAAGGAACTTAGCTCAAGTTGTATGGTTCACAATTTGTGTCTCATGTAGTGTGGGTTCAAGTCTTCAAAGAGTAATTATATTTATTCAGATTCCAACCAAATAAATAGGGTAGATGTGTGGGCATTATATGTTAGATGTAACAATTTTTTAGATAAAACAAAATATAATATACATGACAGATTAAAATATATGACATAGAAATACTTATAAACTAACATGCATTTTTCCATATAAATTAAAATAATGATTCCATAACCATTTTTAAATTTAATTAATAAGCTGATAATTTAATATTATAATATAACAAGATTTTTAATCGTGAATATTTACTATGGATATTATTAACTTCTAAATAGGTTTTTTTACAATTCCATGGGAAAATAGCCAGAAGAGAAATATAGAGCGAGGAATAGAGGGAAGAAAATCATAATACCATGGGCTAATTATATGGTTTATCAATACCATGGGTCATCTAGGCTTTTGATTATTATCATATGGATCTTGTCTTTTACTTATTTTGTTACAATACCATGGGCCAATAACGTGGATTATCAATACCACATGCCAAAAAACCATAACTTATTTCAAAATCAAAATATTTTACAAATACTTTATTTTAATTTAATTTGCTAATTACGTCGTAAGGCGTTATTATTTGAAAACAACTCTCCTAAAGTGCCACTCTACACAGTTTTCCACCCTTAGATTGATTGTTAGACGATTCAAAATTTTTTGACCATTCGGTCCACCACCGGAAACCAACTTAAACCGTAAACATAATCCTTTATTTAAGCATCCATTCATCACAATTTTAGGTGAGGTAGCTGTCAGTACTGCCATTTTTCTTGATCTGGAGCCAACTGCCATAGATGAGTTCAAACCTGCACAAATTGGTAGCGTCGAACCTGCACAACTCAACAGCTTTTTCACCCAGAGTGGTTGCAGTAGGCTGTGCAACTCTTACTACTGATTTTCTCGGGCTTTCCTTGGGTGGAGAAATTCCCTTGGAAGAAACAAGATTATTGGAGAGATCCAAGCGCACGCCAGGGTCTCTGTGAGGGCAAGTTTATAGAACGGAGTTGTTGGCAGCCTGTATGTTTCTATTCACAAAGGCATTCATAGGGCTAGTTGCCTTGTGACGATGATTTTCATCAGGGCTTTCCTCGTTCTTATTAGCCCCATTGGGCTTGTAATTTACTCTCTGAAAGTCAAGCATGTCGTTCTTTATGGATTCAGAACCCAAATCCATGATAGCTCCCGGTTTTTCTCCGGCTAGAGTGATAACCCTCACACCCAAATCTTGTAGCTTCTGGTCTCAATTAGAGCTGAGGCTCTGCTGGCCGTGGAGCTCGGATAGCCTACGAGTGAGATTCGATATATCGTCTTTGATTCCTTGCTGAAGATATTTTTGTTGCTCAGTCGGTTGGGATCCCCTGAGCATCAATGATCTATTATGATATATTATTTGTAGGAACTATCATCTGCCCAACTCTGCTATCAGCATCAGAGAGCAAAGAAAATTATTGAATTTTCTCATTAGGAAAAGGAAAAGAAGCACTGGATTCCTCTGGGACCTTTTGCTTAGCCTTCTTGGGATCTTCCTTCGGCTGGGGCTGGGGTTTGGGCACCTCAGGTTGGAGCTACAGGGGCTAGGGCTGGGGCTGGGGTTGGGGTTTTGGCACCTCAGGTTGGAGCTGTGGGGGCTTGGGCACTTGAGGCTGGGCCTGAAATGACTGTTATCTAGCAGGCTGCTGATCAGGTCTAATGTCTCTCGTATTGTCTCTTGCAGGTTCTTTGGCCTTCTTGGCCGCTTGTGGAGCCTGTTGCTCCTTGCTTTTGGGCTTGAGAATTTTGGGCGCCTAAGGCCGATAATGGATCGGAACTGGCTTGATTCCTCCTAGGGATTGCTGCCTAGGGTTTGTGTAATACAGATTCCTAAAGCTACTTTGAGGATACATGGCTTCCACTCTTTTTCAAGACAAAATTCCCAGACAAAACGCTCTCAAATATGATAAAATTTGAAGCTCCTATGCTTCGAATATATAGAATATTTTTGGATTTAACCGTTCAGGCTTGAAATTTATAGAAGAATTGAATCGAATCATACATTTTCTTAAAATTTTATGATAAGTTCTTTCTTGGCAGTGTGGAATTAGAAAAGTGACTAGTGACATAAAGCATAAAAGCGATGTAGATCGACAGAGACTTCACCTGTTTATTTCATGTAGCAGGGCCAAATCCATAAATGCCTAATTGAGGTGATGGGTCAAGGCGAATAATGACAGCTTTGAGAGATTTATAAAGCAGAAGGATCGGGACTAGCGTCTCCTATACTGTTACGTGATGCAGAGCTAAAGTATCTACTTTTCTTAATGGTCGTGAAAACAGTGAATGCGAGCCAACATGGGGGGAATAATTGAACAAGTCAATTTGGATTTTTTCCACCTAGGAGTCGAGCTCGATTATTCTGGAGTACAGTCCACGACTCTTCAGTGCATCCGTAATCTTTATTCCTTTGGCTAGGGTCATTGACATGCTGAAGATTATGTTTAGGTATCTGTAATAGAGTTAAGTTCAGTTAGCTTAAAATGGTAAATATTAAAGGGAAAGATTAATTATCTGCAATATAAGGCAAAGTTTAGGTATTTGTAATTGAGTTAAGTTCAGTTAGTTGAAAATGGTAAATATTAAAGAAAAATTTCATGTATCTGCAATAGGTAGGTTTGAATTCCTTGTTTTTAGCTTTTTGCATTTTAGTCATTTTCTTATTCAAATTGACGATGAGTTGGGTCAAACTTCGCCAAAAATACAATGTCAGGAAATGTCAGGAAATGGATGCTATCGTATTCCCTTAATGCATCACATTCCAAAATGAAATGTTTGTCCCATTCCACTACCCTAGACTTGCAAAATGTTCTTCCCAAGCTTGTTTAGCTTGTTTACGCCTTTTCCACTGTCATGTTTCACACCTAAATTTCCACTGCCATGTTTCACTGTTCACACCTAAATTGATGTTAGTTGGTTTGTAATTGAACAATAAGAACCTTTGCCCTCCACCACCGTCATATTTCACACCTAAATTGATGTTAGTTGGTTTGTAACCACCGTTAGTTCCAATGTACTCTTTTTGTTGGAGATCATAAATAAATTGAATTCTTCAATCTACAATATAATTGAGTTAAATTTTAACTCAAAATCAAAAATACCAAAAATAAATGATAAATAGTAAAAGTTAAATTTTAACCGAAAATCATAAATACCAAGGATAAATGATAAATAGTAAAGGGAAAGTTTAGGTATCTATAAATACCAAAGGTAAAACTCTTTTATCTGCAATCAGGTTAAGCTCCACTCTATCAAATATAGATATAGTTAAGTTCAACCCTCTCAAATATAGAGGCAATTGATGTTTGTGGCATAAAACGTAAAATCAATCAATCGCAAAGAAACCTACAACAATGGAAAAGTTTCAAAAAAAAATCAAAATCATTTTGATATTGTTAATATGTTTTAATTTCCAAAATCAAATTTGAAATGATGATGTTAGCTTTCCATAAATTACAAATCGCAATCACAAAGCTCTTTAAAAATATTCTAGACGTTCTTTTATGCTTTTAAAATTTTGGAATTTGAAATGACGATGTTAGTTTTCCAGAAATTACTAATCGCCATCACAGAGTTCTTTAAAAATATTCTTGACGTTCTTTTATGTTTTTTTTAACAAAGTTCTTTATAAATATTCTCGACGTTCTTTTATGTTTTTCAAATTTTGGGATTAATAGCGAGCATTTGAAAATAATTGGAACTCCTCCGAATCTGGTTCTTTTTACATAAGAGTTGATCACGTTTATTCTGCATACAGTACACGACTCTTATGTGCCTCCATAATCGAATCCTTTCGGATAGGTTCTGCACCATTTTCCGGTGATAGATAGATTTGTAATAAATATTAACGTACGTTAATGTTAATGGTAATTACGTCGTAACTCTCCTAAAGTGCCACTCTACGCAGTTTTCCACCTTTAGATTGATTGTTAGACAATTCAGAAAAAAAAATTGACCATTCGATCCACCACCTCCTGAAACCAACTTAAACCGTAAACAGAATCCTTTATTTTTTTCCAGCATGAAAATACTACTGGTTTATATTATGTCCCAGATCACAACTAGTTTATATTATGAAAATACCACT
Organism: Pinus albicaulis; assembly: GCA_034641835.2. Taxonomy (NCBI): domain Eukaryota; kingdom Viridiplantae; phylum Streptophyta; class Pinopsida; order Pinales; family Pinaceae; genus Pinus; species Pinus albicaulis. The sequence continues at coordinate 438,049,692 of CM076579.1, forward strand.
GGTTTTACAAAACTAAATATTCAAAGGCAAAACAGGAGGACAAGCCTGTCACTGTTCTTTTACAAAAAGTGATGATTCTTCATTAAATCAGCCACAAATACTCCCTCCACTTTACAGTCTGCTCAAAAACTGGGCTACTACGAGCCTTTCGGCAAAAACAATAGGCAATCTAAAAAAGACAGTGTTCGATGGTAAATCAACAAAATCCCTACGATACCAAAGGAAAGAGATACCATCTCCAATATTATCTAAGAAGCTCACAAAACCAAAAATCCCATCCAAACCCCTTTTTGATAAGCGGTGGGCATCCTCGTTTTTCTCCCTATATACATGTCTAAAAGAAATAGATGAGACATTTTTCTTAAGAACATGTATTCTTTCTATCCAGTGTGTGACCAGCCCAGGATTTAGATTAGAATTCAGATTCATGTGATCAATAAGTGTTTTATAATCCCCAAAAACCCATAAACTATCCACATATAGGTGTGAAGCCACCCATAGAAGTCACCAAAGAGCCATGCATTCTGCCCTCATATTCGAACCGAAACCACCATTCCAGTGAAATTTATAATGGCAGGTGGGAGAGATCATAAGTCAGATTCCACAACCGCAGATAGAATTTTGTGCTGCCCCATCAAATTATCTAGCTCGATATTGGAATCCATGTGGCCTTAATCTCCTAGAGAGATCCAAAGACTGTTTCTATTCCTGTTTTATCTTCACCCAATGTGTATAAATCTGTTGTGTCGTCCTTGCTGGGGTGCAAGGTTTCCCATAAATTTTTTTCCTATTTCTGTTGTTCCAAATGAACCAATGGAAAAGGAGAGGAATAGCCCTGAAAGTTTTACCTTTTTTGTACCACCATCTAAAACATTCCTCACGATTCAAGTAATCTAGATTAGAAAATTTCCAGAAATCACAAAGCATTTCAAGAGTTTTTCTAGCATAAAAACATAGATAAAATAGATGAGAGTTATCTTCCGCATCCTCACCACATAAGCAACATAAACCTGTCCCTGCCAACCCTTCCTTTGTATATTCTTCCACGTAAGATTTTTGTCCCTCCACACTAACCAAAAGAAGATGATCATTTTAATTTGACAATTTACCTGCCAAACAAACTTGAACCAACTGTTAGCATCATTTTCTAGTTTAGAAGTAATGAACGTCAAATATATTTCTTGAACCTTCAGACCACCCTCAGTAGTTTTGTCTCTCCATATGAGCATGTCTCCCTGGATTTTTTTGCACAACCCCAGCTGCCTGAGGTTAGTCATATAATTATTCCACTCCTGTGCCCATTACCCATTTAGCCCAGATTTATTGAAAGTTACCCAGCTCGGGATCTCATTATCCCAACCACTGATGAGCTGGTTCATATAAAAGTAGCCTCTTAGATTTAATGCAAAAACCATTTCTTTATTAATTGATTGATGTCTACCGAAACCCAACATATGATTGCATCCTATAAGAATTTTCTGACCCCCACCAAAACACCAGATCAAATTTTGTTGTAATTCATGCCAGATATTACCGAAGCCCTTCCAGATATTGGATTTTTTACTATGCTCAGTCCACCCCATAATGGCTATTCCCTCCATCTCCTTTTGTCCCAAATATTTACTTTTAATGATTTCTTGCCATTTGCCCTTATGATTTAGACATCTCCACAGAGATTTTTTCAGAAGTGATCTCCCAAAAACCTCCAAATCCAGAATGCCCCAACCCCCTTTGTCCTTTGGGCATGCTATGGTGTCCCAACCAGCTAAATGTATTTGTCTCTTGTCGTCCTCTCCTCCCCATATAAATCGAGACATGATCTTCTTAATTTCTTTTAGAATCTTATTGGGAATTATATAAAGATGTGCCCAAAAAACTGTAAGTTGCTGTAAAATTTTTTGTGCTAATATCAACCTGCCCCCTAGTGAAAGCCATTTAACAGACCACACTTTTATCTTCTTCCTGAACTTCTCCACGATCCACATCCAGTCCGCCGCTGTGTATTTCATGGTTTTCATCCTGAAATCAAGGTATGTCAAACCCCCCGTAAGAGGAACTCAGCCACATTTGAACATAGACCATATTTGGTTATGGAACTCTTCCTCCCCTGTCGCAAAATAAAGACATGATTTGCCTTCACTAAGCATCATTCAAGTAGCCTCACAGAACATCTGAAATATATCATGAAAACCCTTCCAGCTCTGCATCTATGCCATTCCGAAAATCATAATGTCATCGACAAAGAGGTTATGTGAAGCCTTCACATTTTTTCCTATGTCTATCCCTTGAAAAAGTCCTTCATCAACCGCCCGCTTCAGAGTCAAACTCATCGCGTCCATCATTAAAATGAATAAAAGAGGCGAAAGGGTGCATCCTTGACGGAGCCCCCTGCCCGGATAGAAAAACTCGGAAGCCGACCCATTAATGATAACTGCCAATGAGGTGTAAGTAATGCAACCCATCACCTAGTCAACATCTTCCTTATCCAATCCAATTTTATATAAAACCAGTCTCATAAAGACCCAATCCAATATGTCGTAAGCCTTATTAAAATCAATCTTAAGTACCGCAGCTTCCAACTTCCTCGACTGAATGGAATGGATAATCTCTTGTGTTGACGCAACAACATCGTGAATACTTCTCTGCTTCAGGAAAACAAATTGTTCTGGCGATATGAACTTGGATGGAACCCCCTTCAACCTTTCGGCAATTACCTTAGAAATGATTTTATAGAGTGTATTGCAAAGAGAGATAGGCCTATACTCGTTAAAATTCCACGCCCCCTTTTTCTTAGGAATTAATACGATAAAAGTAGAATTAACGACGCCTTTAATCCTCCCGTTTACCCTAGCCTCCTCCACCATATCAGTCAAATCCCTGATGAAATCCTCCAGAAAATGAATGAAAAAGTCCGGTGTCCACCCATCAGGACCCGAACTTTTATCAGCTCCCAAAGATTTCAGAACAGCAGTGACCTCCTCTGGAGTAATCTTCCTTTTAAAATTTACCAGATCAGCATTTTCGAACATAACCGGATAATGCTGAAGCATTTCCAACTGCTCATCGACAACCAACACGTCCCTTATTTTGTAAAGATTACCAAAAAAACCAACTTCCGCCTTTTTAATATCATCAGTGGTACAGAGCGAAATATCCCCATCTTCAATCTCCCAAATGGAGTTTGCACTCCTCCTCCCAGATGCAAATTTGTGAAAATATTTAGTGTTTTTATCACTGGCCTCTAGCAAGGTGGCCCGAATTTTCAGCCTCCAAGTCATCTCTCCCCTATACAGATAGGTTCTATATTCCTCTTCTAGACCTTTTAAATAGCCCCATAAATCATCAGACAACCTACCTTCAGCCACTTCCCTTAAAATCTTGGATTTCTCTTTCTGAATGAATATGATTCTGACATTTGTTTCCTATTTTTTAACCTTCTCCCACTGTCGAACCACCTGCTTCAAACCCTTTAAGGTAGTTGAAAGATATTCCATCACTGAGACTCCCATAGACCGCTGATGATTTTTAAGATAATATTTAATAAGCTTAATAAATCCCTCATCTTCCAACCAAATTCTATTGAATTTGAAGGGATAACCACTCAGCTTGTTCTCAAATTCCCATTCCATCGAAATCAACCTACGGTATGAAATCACCAGGTCTTCTGACTTGGCCAAAATTACCTCCATATGGGACTTAAGGCCATTACTGATCGCAAAGCGATCTAATCTCTTACCAATAAATTCAGAACCCTTCCTGCCATTAAACCAGGTGGGTGAATTCTTAAACAGCATGACGTCCACCAAATCAACTTGAAGAAGAATGTCACTGGTATCTTCAGCAAATGGGTTTGGTCTTCCCTTGACCCCCCAAATTTCATCTGCCTTAAGAGCCACATTGAAATCCCCTGCCAGGATAGTATTCCGAAGGTCAAGAAAACTGCATCTATCCAGCTTCTCCCAGAATTGGAGTTTATCCGAGTAAGGCGCGTATAAATTGATAACATGAATGCGCTTACAAAAACCTCTACAAAAACCAGTGATCAAGATGCCTCCGAAAAACTTGAATGCTTTCAGAGTGAACCAACGCAGATCCCACATAACAGTGAGCCCCCCGGATTGACCCATTGCATGCTTAGCAGATATATGCCACTCTGGAAACTTTTTCTGGAAAAAATCAATTGAGCAATCAGTAGACTTCATAGTTTCTTGGATTAGAACTAAAGAAGGTTTAGAAATTAAGATAAAATCCCGCAAAGACAAAAACTTCTCCTGCCCCCCCAAACCTCGGAGATTGAGAGAGATGACTTTCATGGAGGAACCCTTGTCTCTTGGGTCAGAGCTCCAAGGACCCGGCCAATTGCTAAGGAAACAGGAACGTCACAAAACGAGCCCTCCAGAGGGGCGTTAGAAAGTCCCGCTATAAATGCCAATTTTTTTTCCTCCTCTGCCTTGTACTCCCCCTCGGAACAGTTACATTCGAATGAGAAGAAGGGCTTATCAGAATAGTGGGAGACGAGGGACCCGTATCCACCAGTAATGGATCAATAACTGTCTCCTGACTGAGCATAAGACATTCGAGATCACTCCCTACCGAATTGTGAGGGGAGAGCAAATCAACAGGCTGGTCAAACCAATTAGGAGATGTGTGAGGCGACTGTATAGGACAGGGCATATCGGCTAAAGAAACAGAGCGATCTGGGTGTGACTCTCCTCCAATTCCTATAGCAGACGGAAGAGGCAGCAAAATCTGGTCATTGCGCAAGTGGGAAGGGTTAACGGAGGATGCGGAGACGAGGGAGACCTTAACAGGTATAGATCTAAATTGTCTAGGTTTAATCTCCCCCTCCCTCCCCTGAGGAGGCAATGAAATTAGAACAAAGCTAACCGCCCCAGCACAATCCCCCCCCCCCCCCCCCCCCCCCCCCACCCCAATATCATTAACCCTATCTTCCTGACCCGAAGGAGAATTTACAACAAAAAAAATTTCCACAAGCGACATAGAACCAGTCATAGAACGATCCGCAGCAACCATTTCATGTGAAATAGATACAGAGGGAATATTTTTCTTACCCATGACCGTCTTTGCGAGTGCAGAGAGCTGGATATGTGTCGACCTTTTCTCAGCAAGCTTCTGGCTGACCAATAAATCCCTGTCCAATTTCTTTGCCCGCTGCCTACGAGCGCATTGTCACCAAATATGGCCCATTTCGTGGCAGGAATGACAACGGAATGGGATTTTCCAGAAGTCTATCTCCTGCCTATATACCTCACTGTTCCACCGGAGATTGATGGAGGCCAGTAAACCTCCAAAGAAAGGCACTTCCACCAGCACCCAAGCGATTCTTTTGTCATATTCCTCACTACATTTCGGGTTAAAAAAACGACACTTGCCGATACTATCCCCTATGTCACTTAGGACCTTAAGGTTCAAAAAATGTAATAGAAGCCCATGTAACATTGCCCAAATCAAGTGATTGACCGACACATTGTCCCGAGGATGGAAACTCGCATCCCAGCTGTGCAGAGCAAGGAAGCATTTTCCATGAACCCACGTCCTGCACAGGACTGTAGCCACATCCTCATCCTTTTGCAGATGGAAGCAGAACCTGTTAGCCACCCATAAATTCTGATATACCAAATGGTGGCTAATTTTGTTTTCAAGCCTTCAAGAGATTTATTTTCCCCTGAAAATCCATCTTCTTTGAAGTCTTATGATGATTCTTTGTCCCTTTGGATTAATCACCACTGTTGTTTCTACAAGGGCCTGCCCAAAACCCCGCCAGATTTATGAAAGAAATTGTTTTCCAAAGGCCTCTGAAACTGCCCATTTTGACTTATTTCCCCTCATTTTCATAAAGCCTCATTTTCCTCTTTAAGACCCCCATTTCCTCCTAAAAAGCCTTCAAAATCCCTTTGAACCTCTAAAAATCCCTTTTTACAAGTTTAAACAAACTTTTCCCCTTTAGCGAAAGCCAAGAAAATCCCTAAAAATCCTCGTTTTTGGCCTAAAACTCATTTCTGCACTAAGGCCTTAAGCCCCCTTAACCACTTCCCCCATATGCCTTGTGCCCAGAACCGAGCGCTTAAGGCTTGTGGCGCTGATCGCAATTGGAACATTCATACGGGCGCTTTTCTTTTGTTAAACCAAAAACCTCCGATGCGATAGTGTTACTGTTCTATCCGCCCCGTCGCGATCCGAGCCGTTGATCTATATATAGATCCGACGGCCCAGCGCTAATCGCATCGCGCCAGCCCATGCGTCTCATCCTTCTGTCTTCCCCGATCACGATCCTTCGATCCGATCATGGCCGTTGATTTCTCGAGACCCGACGCGCCCGATCTCATCGCTCCCCTCCCATCGCTCCAGTCTTCCTCCCCGCCGATTCAATCTCCGCCGTCGATCTTGACCTGGATCGGATGACTAGTGCTCAATCTCACCATCGCCAATCGGAAGTTTACAATGTGTCAACCCCGCTGCCTCCCCCAATTGCGACCTGCCGATCCAATCGTGACCATCCATTCAAACCAGATCCAACGGCTCACGTTTAATCGCCCTCCCCCATGATCGGGTCCCACCACCTAAGGTCCATTTCATATGTTTTCCATTGCATTTTCCCATTTCCTTTGTATTCGCCCAAACATTAAACTTTTATGTTTTAACACTAAAAGTCTTTTCCCACACTAATTCATGTCTAAACCTCAGTTTCATGGTGTTGTGCCATGTAACCCTTCTTTGTCGCGCAAGTTTCCTCCGCAATTGCTCCTCCACCTCCACTAAAACCTTTCTGAAGCAGTTTTAAGCCCCACGTAGGATTTCATAACAAGTTTCTCATGTTTTGCAGGTTTAAAAGCATTTTTTTTTTTATTGAAGATCAGGGTTATTGACCCCGACATGAATCCTCCAGCGCCTTTTTAGCCTATGTATTCACACAAACAGGTCTGCAGAAGTTTAAAGTGTATCAGGAAAAGATTAAAGGGTTGAAAGGCATAATATTGAAAGATTAACACAGCCTTTGAAGACATCAATGCTAAAAGAAGTTTGTTGAGGAGGTAAATCCCCTCTGCGGACAGAGGCGATCCCTACTAGCCCAGCAGGGGTCTAGCAACAAACAAACAATGCTATGACGCAAGCTCCTAGTTACGAAATGAAAGACTTGGGATAATGTGCACAGGATCGGTGACATCAAACTGCAAACCGGTTCCTTCTTCCAAATCCTGACCACGCAAACCATAATATTAAGAGATAATGCACATCAGGGACTTGTTTAGAGGCTTTGGAATAGTTATGGAATAGTTATTGTATTTTTTTTATAAATGGAGAGAGTTGGGGTTTCTGCTGCTTCATTCCATGTGGGTTCTATATTTTTCTTCTGTATTTTGGCTTTTACAGCTGTTGAAGCTTGGAGGCTATGGCCTTCCAACTTCAACTCAACAAAAGCTGCAGATGTATCCATGGGAAATGAATTTGGGAGCTCAAAGAGATATGAAGGCTCCTCAGAATTTGTCCACATGAGATACCACAACGGTCCTGTGCTCAAGCCTCATAGAAAATATCACCATTCACACAATCTGGTATGGCAACTCGACTTTCAATGACAAGAAGATCATAAAGGCTTTCTTGCTTGCCCTCTCAGACAACAATAGAAGCGTCAGGAGTAGCAAAACCCCCTCTGTTGCAGAATGGTGGAGGACTGTGCAGCTTTACACAGACCAGACTGGGTCCAACATCAGCAAGAATATTGTGGTGGGATCTAAAGTGAATGATCGCTATTACTCTCATGGAAAGTCACTCACTCGCCTCTCAATCCAGGCTGTGATTAAGAGTGCAGTAACAGCCCTTCGCCATCCCTTGCCCATTGATCCCAAGACTGGTCCCTATCTCTTGCTCACTTCTACTGATGTAGCAGTCCAGGATTTCTGTAGGGCAGTTTGTGGGTTTCATTATTTTACCTTCCCTTCCACTGTAGGGTATACCCTTTCCTATGCTTGGGTAGGGCACTCTAGAACACAATGCCCAGATGTCTGTGCATACCCTTTCTCAATCCCTTTCATACATGACTGGTATGCAGCCCTTCAAGTCCCCTAATAGTAACGTTGGTGTGGATGGCATGATCAGTGTTATTGCCCATGAACTCTCAGAGCTTGCATCTAATCCACTCTGGTGAGGTGAATAGAAAGTGATGTTTGTGTGCAGGAGATTGCTGATGGTGAATAGAAAGTGATGTTTGTGTGCAGGAGATTGCTGATGGTCGTTGTGGGTATGTACATTAAGACTGCTTAGATTGATGTTCAGATGAATAGAGATTCCTCTATTGCCTGTGAATCAATGTGGATTATCACTTATCATGTAGATCTTTTCTTCCTCTTTAGCTTTTTTGTGGATTATCACTCCAAGAAAAAGTTTTTGGAAAGCAGGGAGACACATAGCAAAAACAGAGAAGGATGCCCAAATTAAGTTGAGCCTCTATCAGCCATCTACGTTTCATGTGATCAATCCATCAAAGAAGACAAAGATTGGAAATCCAGTGGGATATAAATTTTTCCCAGGGGGCACTACTGCAAGCTTACTCGATCACAATGATCCTCCTCAGCACCGAGGGGCCTTCACTGACAATCAGGTTTGGATTTGGATGCCCTCAAAGTTCGACTAGTTTTTGTTGTTGAAATTCACACTAAATAATCAAATAGATTTTGTTGTTCAAACAAAATTAAAGTCTCCAGAGACTGTGAAACAGGTCAATTATAATAGATATGGCTCCATAAGTGTTCCCAATTTGGAAAATTGGAGAAATTTCTCAATAGATATGGCTCCATAATGTACCCAGTTTGGCAAATTGGAGAAAATCTTGAGGTCCTTTTTATGAGCCAAATATCGAGGTGAAAGGGGTCTGCCTATGGTCCCTTGGCATATGTGTATCTTTTCTAAAGACAAGGACGGCAACCTAAAACTCTATAAAGCAGTAAACTAGAAACGTACAAAACTGTTGGTTTATACATCAAATCTACCAACACTTGTTACTTGACGATACGAACATCAAAAATAAATCTGTAGCACTCAAAAACACACCTCTGTTTTCTTATTAACTAAAAAAAGAAAACATTACAACAGCTCACTCAAAACTAAAATTGTTTGATCTCTCACACCCTTCCTTTCTTTATAGATGAAAAAGGGTAGGAGAAAATACAGAATAGCCCATCTTGTTCTGAAAAAGCAAACTGCTAAGTTTGTGAAGTCAACTTCTGAAAATAATGGAAGCAAGGTCTAAACTTAAACTTCCAAATCTGAAACAATAGTTAACCTACTCCTAGAATAGAATCTAATCTAACACTGAAGAAGGCATCACTTCTGATTTTATAAGAGCAACTAAAATTATATCTAGTCTAAGTCTGGCACATGCATGCATGCACCCCTTCTCATTGCCCATATAATCTGTTGCTGTGCGTCATTAACTCTGCTGAAGTCCACAATCAGAAGGCACTTCTTATGCTATGCACAGACCCCAAGGCTAGGATTTGCAATAACCTACTATCTTTACTGAAGTGTGGCATCTCTGCTGGAGGAAGAGAAACGACTGAGCAATCATAGTTAAGAAATAACTCTCCTTTGTAAGGAAAGTGTTCTCCACCAAACTACTATCACAACATCTCAAACCCCCCCTTTGCTAGGGCCTTCATCATCATGTTGACTATTTGTGAATCTGAAGTAATATAACCTTGGATGACTGCTCCCTTCCACACTCTGAAATCTCTTCGGAGTCTTCAAGGTGTGAATCCCTTGTACAAGGAAAACTTCATCAATAACTTGCCAACCTCCATTGTCCTTCATGTCGAATTTACTCATTAAAATATTCTTACACCACAATATGAGTTGTTTGGAACAGTTACCCACTATTTTGGTTGGGTACTTAAAGGAGAAAGTTATGATCAACTCGCACGAAGAGGTTGAATGTGCTAATGAATTTGTTTTTTTAACTTAGTCCTTTTTCTTTCCAACTTCTGTGTAAGCTGTACCTAGAAGATTAAAATTGATTACTGTCACAAAAGTTTGTGAAAATAGAGATGACTGTCAAAGGTGTGGAAGAGTATAAGGAGAAAGCTGTAAACTTTGCAAAACTATCAAGCTTAGGTTTCTTGGATCGAATCTGTACAGATGACATAATTCAGCCTGAGAACGATTTTGAGCTTGAAAAGTGGGATTAGCTAGTTGTTTGTAAAGATGAGTTACCAACTCGTACCAGACTGATTACGGGTTTGAATCTCCATCTGGTGTTAAAGCTGCTGCAAACAAATCAGTTAAATAGGCTGTGTAGTTCAGACTGAAGTTGATGATCCTCATTGTTAAAAAAAAAACACAGAGACTTGATGAGAGAATGGGAGTAAATAAATATGATCTTGTTTGAGAGGATCCAGATCAGGGACTTGTTTAGAGGCTTTGGAATAGTTATGGAATAGTTATTGTATTTTTTTTATAAATGGAGAGAGTTGGGGTTTTTGCTGCTTCATTCCATGTGGGTTCTATATTTTTCTTCTGTATTCTGGCTTTTATAGCTGTTGAAGCCTAGAGGCCATGGCCTTCCAACTTCAACACAACAAAAGCTGCAGATGTATCCATGGGAAATGAATTTGGGAGCTCAAAGAGATATGAAGGCTCCTCAGAATTTGTCCACATGAGATACCACAACGGTCCTGTGCTCAAGCCTCACAGAAAATATCACCATTCACACAATCCGGTATGGCAACTAGACTTTCAATGACAAGAGGATCATAAAGGCTTTCTTGCTTGCTCGCTCAGACAACAATAGAAGCGTCAGGAGCAGCAAAACCCCCTCTGTTGCAGAATGGTGGAGGACTGTGCAGCTTTACACAGACCAGACTGGGTCCAACATCAGCAAGAATATTGTGGTGGGATCTGAAGTGAATGATCGCTATTACTCTCATGGAAAGTCACTCACTCGCCTCTCAATCCAGGCTGTGATTAAGAGTGCAGTAACAACCCTTCGCCATCCCTTGCCCATTGATCCCAAGACTGGTCCTATCTCTTGCTCACTTCTACTGATGTAGCAGTCCAGGATTTCAGTAGGGCAGTTTGTGGGTTTCATTATTTTACCTTCCCTTCCACTGTAGGGTATACCCTTTCCTATGCTTGGGTAGGGCACTCTGGAACACAATGCCCAGATGTCTGTGCATACCCTTTCTCAATCCCTTTCATACATGACTGGTATGCATCCCTTCAAGTCCCCTAATAGTAACGTTGGTGTGGATGGCATGATCAGTGTTATTGCCCATGAACTCTCAGAGCTTGCATCTAATCCACTCTGGTGAGGTGAATAGAAAGTGATGTTTGTGTGCAGGAGATTGCTGATGGTGAATAGAAAGTGATGTTTGTGTGCAGAAGATTGTTGATGGTCGTTGTGGGTATGTACATTACGACTGCTTAGATTAATGTTCAGATGAATAGAGATTCCTCTATTGCCTGTGAATCAATGTGGATTATCACTTATCATGTAGATATTTTCTTCCTCTTTAGCTTTTTTGTGGATTATCACTCCAAGAAAAAGTTTTTGGAAAGCAGGGAGACACATAGCAAAAACAGAGAAGGATGCCCAAATTAAGTTGAGCCTCTATCAGCCATCTACGTTTCATGTGATCAATCCATCAAATAAGACAAAGATTGGAAATCCAGTGGGATATAAAGTTGTCACAGGGGGCACTACTGCAAGCTTACTCGATCACAATGATCCTCCTCAGCACCGAGGGGCCTTCACTGACAATCAGGTTTGGATTTGGATGCCCTCAAAGTTCGACTAGTTTTTGTTGTTGAAATTCACACTAAATAATCAAATAGATTTTGTTGTTCAAACAAACTTAAAGTCTCCAGAGACTGTGAAACAGGTAAATTATAATAGATATGGCTCCATAAGTGTTCCCAGTTTGGAAAATTGGAGAAATTTCTCAATAGATATGGCTCCATAATGTACCCAGTTTGGCAAATTGGAGAAAATCTTGAGGTCCTTTTTATGAGCCAAATATCGAGGTGAAAGGGGTCTGCCTATGGTCCCTTGGCATATGTGTATCCTTTCTAAAGACAAGGACGACAACCTAAAACTCTATAAAGCAGTAAACTAGAAACATACAAAACTGTTGGTTTATACACCAAATCTACCAACACTTGTTACTTGACGATACGAACATCAAAAATAAATCTGTAGCACTCAAAAACACACCTCTGTTTTCTTATTAACTAAAAAAAGAAAACATTACAACAGCTCACTCAAAACTGGAATTGTTTGATCTCTCACACCCTTCCTTTCTTTATAGATGAAAAAGGGTAGGAGAAAATACAGAATAGCCCATCTTGTTCTGAAAAAGCAAACTGCTAAGTTTGTGAAGTCAACTTCTGAAAATAATGGAAGCAAGGTCTAAACTTAAACTTCAAAATCTGAAACAATAGTTAACCTACTCCTAGAATAGAATCTAATCTAACACTGAAGAAGGCATCACTTCTGATTTTATAAGAGCAACTAAAATTATATCTACTCTAAGTCTGGCACATGCATGCATGCACCCCTTCTCATTGCCCATATAATCTGTTGTTGTGCGTCATTAACTCTGCTGAAGTCCACAATCAGAAGGCACTTCTTATGCTATGCACAAACCCCAAGGCTAGGATTTGCAATAACCTACTATCTCTACTGAAGTGTGGCATCTCTGCTGGAGGAAGAGAAACGACTGAGCAATCATAGTTAAGAAATAACTCTCCTTTGTAAGGAAAGTGTTCTCCACCAAACTACTATCACAGCATCTCAAACCCCCCCTTTGCTAGGGCCTTCATCATCATGTTGACTATTTGTGAATCTGAAGTAATATAACCTTGGATGACTGCTCCCTTCCACACTCTGAAATCTCTTCGGAGTCTTCAAGGTGTGAATCCCTTGTACAAGGAAAACTTCATCAATAACTTGCCAACCTCCATTGTCCTTCATGTCGACTTTACTCATTAAAATCTTCTTACACCACAATATGAGTTGTTTGGAACAGTTACCCACTATTTTGGTTGGGTACTTAAAGGAGAAAGTTATGATCACTCGCACGAAGAGGTTGAATGTGCTAATGAATTTATTTTTTTAACTTAGTCCTTTTTCTTTCCAACTTCTGTGTAAGCTGTACCTAGAAGATTAAAATTGATTACTGTGACAAAAGTTTGTGAAAACAGAGATGATTGTCAAAGGTGTGGAAGAGTATAAGGAGAAAGCTGTAAACTTTGCAAAACTATCAAGCTTAGGTTTCTTGGATCGAATCTGTACAGATGACATAATTCAGCCTGAGAACGATTTTGAGCTTGAAAAGTGGGATTAGCTAGCTGTTTGTAAAGATGAGTTACCAACTCGTACCAGACTGATTACGGGTTTGAATCTCCATCTGGTGTTAAAGCTGCTGCAAAAAAATCAGTTAAATAGGCTGTGTAGTTCAGACTGAAGTTGATGATCCTCATTGTTCAAAAAAAAACACAGAGACTTGATGAGAGAATGGGAGTAAATAAATATGATCTTGTTTGAGAGGATCCAGATCTTTTGATTGGACTGAAAACACAAGAAAAGAGCTGCAATAAGACTGTGAACAGAGAAGAAAACACTGATCTTTGTTGCTTAGAGCAGTGACCCCTTCATGGAATTTTCTGAAAAAATGTTCCACAGGTAGATATTTGGTTCTTCCCCTGTATTTATTATTAGCAATGATTGGTTTCAAGCCCGTGAAAAGATCCCAGCAAATGCAATTGTGGATATTGGTGAAATTTTTTCTTCTGGGGTAGATCAAGTTACAGATCAAATGCGGACTCAGGGTGACATAGAACAGAACACAAGATCTGACAGGTGCCTCTTGTTACCAAATGTAGTATGTCAAAACAGCCTGAGAGTTGTCTCCATTGTATTGGTCATGTTGGGTACCTGAGTGAATCCTCCTGGTACATGGAAAATTCTTTTGGCAGACGTGATACAAATGATGTTGGGTGCTCTCAGCAGAGAAGAACAGATGCAGGACAATGCGACCTGGGGCTGAGGAAAATAGTATGCCCAACGCACTAATCTTAAGAGGAATATGGCGAACAATGTCATATATGTGTTTGTGAACGTTAGAATAAATGGTGTTGAGCTGACCTGCCAAAATATAATGGAGCTGACCTGTGTAACTGATTTTTGAGATAACTTTAAAGTACATAAATGAGGGCCGACATGAATCATGTGTTCAGCCATTTGCAAATGCATGCAAAGTGGCAGGGTTAGCCCTAGTTTGAGCTGATTCTTGTGACTTAAAAAGGGGGTTTATCATCATTAAGGTTTCTTGCTACCTTGAAGGGTGATATGTCCACATTTTGAGATGCTTGAGGGGAATGTGGGAGTCTGAATTGTTACATGTTGGAGATTTTGTTGAGCTAGACAGTCCACTTGAGGCTTCTGTGCCCACTTTGAAGGGTTGCATGGCAGTTTTGAAGAATGATTGAAGGATTCTTGCACATTTAAGGGCTTTTGTAGGCTGGATGCTGTGCCAGAACACCCCGTATGCGCTTCATTTGTGGGGTTTGGTCGTGTTTGAGGGCTCATTCTCTTTTGATTTTGCACGTGGCAATAAAAATCCCAAATTTTATGTAATTTAGATTATTTAATTGTGCCCCTCCATAAGCTAATTTAGGGTCTTTTAGTATATAAAATCAATATGGCTCCATACGTCTCTGTTCAAACAAACTTAAAGTCTCTAGTCAAGTTATATCAGCTAGTATCATACATTGATCAAATGCATCTGAAGCAACCTGCCTACTATTCTCTGTTTTGCATGTGCCAATGAGAAATATACCTTAAGTGTGATGATGCCTTTTTGTTCTGAAGCTTCTTGCTATCAACAGTATACCACAAGGTTTAGGCTTTTTGATGCCTTTTAGGATCCCTTCAAGTTGTTGGCTTTGTTCTGCAAACCACTCATTCAAGACAGTGTTAATGACTATTATATCATGCCAGCAAACTCTAGAAGATCTTTGTGCTTAGCGAAACTGTATGATCTTCAGAATTTACTCACCGTAGGTATACTTCAGTTAGGCCCATAGGAGGAGTATCATGAACACTTTAGGATTATTGTCATATAAAAGGTTATTGTCACAAGGGTGTTGTATCAAAACACTGCAATGATAGTCTTAAGCAACTGCTGCAGGGCAATGATGAACCTTGAGGCTTACTACTGCAATAAGATAAAGCTATTGTATACAGTGAGACTGCTTGACAACACAACTACTGTGGAAATGATGAGATCTTAATTCTGATTCCCTTTCACTTCTTCAACTTAAATGGTGTTGTAATGTAAATTATGTTTCCATAGTTGAAGATCTGAAGTATTTTGCGATATTGTTATTGTACCATGGCACCTAGATCGGATCCATTGTTTATCAACAATTTTTTAATAGCATGTTTTATTTTCTTCCTGTTGCTGTTCATTGGAAATTCTGAACCACTTTCTCAACTATCAGATTAGATGGAATATTCATGCATATTCAGCTCTGTTAGTAGAAAAGAATGTAACCATTTCAGGAATTAGCAGTTGGTGATATATGGTTGAAGTTGTAATTGTGGGATGTCAGAGCTATTAGCAGTCACAAGGGTGATTGATGGAAAACGTTTTGAATGCCTCCAAGAAACTTCGTCACTTCACTTGAAAGCTTTATCACCCCTTGGTCTGGATGGCCTATGACATTATAACAATAAATCAAGTTATAAATTTCACTCCAACTGCAGAGAAACACAGTATTCAGAGCATGGATGTATGAAAGGGCCAGTATGTCAGAATAAAAACTCACCAATGCTATCCATGGCTTGCTCCAACTTGAAAATATAGTCACGGTTATTCCCACATGGACCAACAGCTTTTGCAATTTGCCTGCATACAAGATGATTCCATCTGTAAGTGAAATTCTGTTGAAACGCTTTATACTTAAAACAAATCTCATATTTCAAACATTTGGGTCAAATATATTGTTGTAAGTTACATACCTTGCCATTTCTTGCAGTGGAGCTGGGCCCAAATAGTACTTGTTTATGTTCTTGTTTGGAGTTGATATGAACCTGCAAGAATTATAAAACCAATGATTATGATGAATCTACCAGTGATTATGATGAATCTGTCTAAAAATCAGGAGCAAAATGTATTGCCATATAAAATAAAGCCAACAAAAAATGAGACAAGCCCAGAGAAATTAAGGCTATGAGATCAAATCTGCTTGAACTCACACTAGGACTCCAGTCAGAAATGGGGTTGCAAATTCTCTTTCCTCCTACAATAACAAATCCACCATTGAAGATCAGACATCATATGAAAATTTCAAACACATGAATAGCTTCTATATATTTCCAAGAAATTGTTAGGCAGTTGCCATATATATGGAGCAATGCAGAGCATCTTACTGTGTAGAAATCTACAAAGGCCTTAAGATCATATTCACATTCCCTCCTTTCTAGATATTGATTATCACATTTATTAGTAAAAACCCATCAGTGTTTTTCCCATTAATAGGCAAAGAAAAACATGCTAAACAAAACAGTGAGACTCCCCTTTCATCTCACCTCCATAGCCAATCTTTCCTTCTCGGGTTATCCTCTCACATAGTAAGCTCTACCCCACTAAGAATATCAACCAAAAATCAGTGTCAGTCCATACATAAAAAAACAATGGAGATGCAGAAAAATACCCTTCACAAGACAAATAAAAACCAATAGAGTTTAAACAGCCTTTACATGGATTGCTTATTGCAAAATATCTAGTATTCCCAGCAATGTACATAGCTCAAAAATTATATGGGAATATAGACAGAAGATAAATGTAAGATAAGAATATTCTCTGTTCTTACACAAATAGCTCCCTCCTGCGCTTCCAATGTACATGTCCGAGTTGGAGACTGTGGAGTCCCACGGTGGTCAGTACAAGCTGCAAAAAGCACAAGGAGGAAGTCCCTTTAAACATCCATTCCAGCAATAACACCATTTTTCATTATTGAATGATGTGAATAACTCATCAGTATGAAAGAAATTTGAACCTAAATTAAAAAGTCTTTGGTAGCCTTTGATATATCCAACAAATTCTTCATCAACATCAACATCCACAAGCCTATACAACCCATTATGTTTTAGCACCGATGCAATCACCTAACCATTGGTCCATTACCTTTATCTTTCACAAAACGATTTTCAACACTAAATGAGGCCTCCAAATATGGACTCTATATTGTTATCTCACTAATTGAGAGAAGATTTTTATCTATATCTGATCAATGGTATGTAATGCACATTCTCAAAAGTACACTTCTTAACATCTAACAATTTCATTTGAACATCCCCACAATTTTCCACAAAATGCACCCAACCAAAACCAAAGACTGTAGTTTCTATTTTGGATTTGGCTTCAATGAAGGTAATAAACCAATCCTTCTTGATGGCCATGTGCTTTAAAGCACCAAAATCAAGGAACCAATTATGTAAAGGCCTACCTCCCACCTAAGAAGAAATTTAAATATATATATATATATATATATATATATGTTCTAGGGATCTTGCTGCCGGGCTGTCATAAGTTTCCTAGCTGTGCAGGTGTTTATTACTATTGTGAATTGTGTGTGGCACTGAATTGGGATTGAGTTTAATACACAGTTCAATGCTTAGATTTTTTTATAATCCAGAGCCAATTCGTACCTTTGTCTTGTCCATTCTCGCTGCATTTCATTATTGAAAGTATGATTAGGTCAAAGTTCATCAAGGGTGAAAACTGTTTCAGTCATAATTGAATTCATCACATCCACGAACAAGTTGCCAGTAATTGATATCTGCCCAGATTTGTCATGCCTATAGAACAATATGGTTCTTTGGGTTATATTTTATTTGGACTTATAAGTTATAACTACCAGATTTGAAAAGATGCATATACTAAAAACGTATCTCTCCTTGTACAAATTTAAAACAAGACAACATTTGTACAACAATACTAGGAGAGCATTGGCAAGTTCTAGAGTGGGCCTCCTCCCCAATCAATGGAGCTATCAGGTAAATACAAGGTGCCACTACTACTACTTGTGGGATTCTGCTACAAACAGATTCATGGCATGGCATGGGCATGACGTGGGGAATGTAGTTTTTCTAATGGTTCTCTTCATGTTGATGGTTATAATTTTAACAAATTTAGTAGGGTGGCTACAACTGGCACATATTCCTTTCAATATCGAGATTTTGAAGGCATGAGAAGGAATAATATTTTGAAGTGAAAAGCAGTTCACCTTATTATAGTTACCATGCTAGGTCTTCCTTTAAGAGCTTCACAACATCAAATAATTTCCATAAATATGGTTGTAAGAGTCATGATGGTGTTGTAATGTAAATTATGTTTCCATAGTTGAACATTTGAAGTATTTTGCGATATTGTTATTGTACCATGGCACCTGGATCGGATCCAGTGTTTATCAACACTTTTTTTTAATAGCGTGTTTTCTTTTCTTCCTGTTGCTATTCATTTCTCCTCAAACTCCTCTCCAACCTCAATATCAGTGTTAGTAGTAGCATGGGCAACAACACTACGCTTAGCAGAACTAGAAGAACGCGTTTTCCAAACTGCACGAGAACTACTTCCCTCACGAGTCACCATGTACCATGCTTGGTCTCGGTGGTTCTCTTCCTTCTACTCCTGGTTCAACTACCATATCTTCATTGGAACCAACACCCCAAAGTCCATTAGACAACGATTCACCATTTTGTAGTAGTGATTCACCATTTGTACTGGTGATTCGCCATGATTTTATAGGATAATATAATCTCGTGAGAGATTCGCCAAAAAATTATATATACATATTATATTATTAATAAAATCGCCTTCCATTTTTCCTATGTATCACGGGGATTCGCCTATTTTATATATATATAAATTTAGGGGGGCTCTTAAAATTATCCCTGCCAATCGTGACCGTCCATTCAACCCAGATCCAACAGCTCACGTTTAATCGCCCTCTACCATGACCGGGTCCCACCACCTAAGGTCCATTTCATATGTTTTCCATTTCATTTTCCCATTTCCTTTGTATTCGCCCAAACATTAAAATGCTAAAAGTTTTTTTCCACGCTAGTTCATGTCTAAACCTCGGTTTCATGGTGTTGCGCCATGTAACCCTTCTCCGCCGCACACGTTTTCTCTGCAATCACTCCTCCACCTCCGCCAAAACCTTTCTGAAGTAGTTTTAAGCCCCGCGCAGGATTTCATAACAGGTTTCTCATATTTTGCAGGTTTAAGAGCATTTTTTTTTTTATCGAAGATCAGGGTTATTGACCCCGACATGAATCCTCCAGTGCCCTTTTTAGCCTATGTATTCACACAAACAGGTCTGCAGAAGTTTAAAGTGTATCAGGAAAAGATTAAAGGGTTGAAAGGCATAATATTGAAAGATTAACACAGCCTTTGAAGACATCAGTGCTAAAATCAGTTCGAGCGATCAGCAAAGTCAAAGCATAAACAGAGCTAATGCAGGTTTAAGTACAAAAGAGACAGAGCAGCTAGTGATGCAGAACAATGACTGACACAAACCTGACCTTTACCCATGCATGCAAGTCTGCCAAGTGGTTATTACACCAGGGAAGCTACTACAAATTTTCAGAGGCAGTTTTTTAGAAGTATGGGAGTCCTCATAGCCCATTCCTCACTTAACTCACATCGAGAAGACAATAGTACCTCTCTGGATGATTTTCTTCTCAAGGACACCCTATGGATGATTTCTATCATATCAAAATGTCCTCAAACAAGCCACAAAGTTATTGATCTTGTCTGGAATTCAATGAAATGTTTAAGGCACAGAATGGAGCATTCGAAATACCTCCTCCTATCACTGATGATCATTAAAACTTTCCTAACCTACTTTTCTCATTTTCTCTATAAATACTCTTCGCAGTCTCATTGTAAAAGGTCAACATTTCGTGATTTCTAAGGTAATACATATTGCTACTTTGAAGAAGCTTTGGTGTTCTGAAAGAGTGTGAAGATCTGTGTTTTTCTGTTGATGAAGGAGGCTGGACCATCGGATCCCTGAGCGTGGTTTGGGTGAAGTACTTCTTTTTGTTAATTTTATTTCCTGTGTTTTAACTTTGTTCCATTATGCTTCGCTTACAGTAGGATAAAAGGTTTCGGTAGAGAAATGTATCTTCGAAGCACCTCTGACTTGTTTATCCTTCACTGTTTATATGTTTTCTACTACTGAATGTGACAGGGTAGTCTAATAGCTCTCTTTATATTCACTTTGTTTTACTTCAGAAATGGTTAATTCGGTTGTGTTAAAGACTGTTTAGGCGTTCCCTCTTTCTTTACCATTGAATATTGTATCTGGAGTCTACCTTTGATTATTAGTGCTGGCAGTTTGACAGTGAGGTTTTGTCTCAATCATACCCTCTGTTCCTTATTGTTATCATTGTGTTGAAGGCCCCTATAATTTTTGTCCTAGACGTTTAAGGCATTCCCTCTTCTTTGAATGCAATTATATGTTTTGTTGGTTAAACTCTCAAAGGTGAACTTGTAGGAGGAAATAGGGTGCTCCCCGAATCCTACAACTCATTTTGAAGGTTTAGTCTGCATTTTTATTTCTTTGAATGCTTAAATTGATTAAGTCCAAAGCAATGAGCTTACTGGAGGAAATAGGGTGTTCCTCGAATCCTTTAAGTCATTGTGAAAGGGTTTAGCTTGTTTTCACTCTTAGTCCTTAGTGTCCATCCCATTCCACCCATATTATTCAACAGATCTTAGACCAAGTTAGATTTTCCCTTTGGTTTCCCTTCCTTCTCAGTCAGAAATATTTGGACTTTACATGACTCCATTGTCCAATGGTTTATAAATTCCCATGCTTTATCTATACCACATGAAACATATATGTCCAACCAAAACAAAACAAACAACCTTGCACCCCATAACTAGCCTAAAATCAACTTCTAAACTTTTCAAGATACATCTTTACAAATATATTGAGAGATCCCTCTCTGAGACTAGGAGGGCTAGATCCTAGAGCTCTAAAGTTTGGTTTGTATGTTGCCTTGTCTTTTGGTAAGCCAATCTATCAAAACGCAGAACCCCCAACACTAAGCACAAAGAAGAGTTTAAAAACAAAAATATCTCCATTTTTAATAGTTTATTTCCAGATTTGATCTGTTGAAAACTCCTAAAATATCGTTTATGGATGTTTTGTAGGTGATTTCGACGAAGATAGCCATTGAATGGAAAGAAAGATACCATGAAGCAAAAGATCATCAAGCTGCCCAAGATCCACATTTCATCAATTCTTTGAGAAATTGCAGATTTCTTAAATTATTTCAAACTTCTAGACTCAAAGCTCAACTTGAGCTATTGGAATATCTCATTGGACTATGGGATGTAGATCATCAGAATTTCATCATCGGGGACCAAGAGCATGAGATAGATATATCAAATATCTATTTCATTACTGGATTATCTAGGAGAGGAGAGAGAATCCAAATCTCTGAAGCTCATACTGAGGGTGAGAGCACAAGTATTCTCATCGAGAGACATTTTCCTGGGGCTAAGAATAACTCAGGAGAAAAGGTAGATATCAAAGTTGTCACCAATCTTCCCCTGAGGACTATTTTACATTCTATATCCTATTGGGGTCCCGTGTTTTGATAGATTGGCTAACCAAAAGACAAGGCAACATCAGAACCAATATTTAGAGTTCCAGTATCTAGTCCTCCTGTTCTCAGAGAGGGATCTCTCAAATTTACTTGTTTGCAAAGGTTTATCTTGTTTGCTTTGAGTATTGGATTTTAGACTAGTTATTTAGTGCAAGTGTTTGTTTGTTTGGTTGAATGACATAAGAGAACATGAAGGTCTAGGAAAGATAGCTAGAAAGGATAAATGTTAGATTCATTGGGAAATGGAGTCAAGAAGGGGTTTATGACAAACTCATCAATGGATATGGGATATCAAAGGGAAAATCTAACTTGGCCATAGGATCCTTTGGTTTTATGAATGAGATGGACATCAATGATTTGGAAAGAGAGTTTGAATTCTCAACAAAGGGAACTTGAAAGCATAACTTAAACAATAAAGAGGTATTTGATAGACAGGGCTAACCATGAATTATACAAACCACAATTTAAGCAAATAATGACTTCAAGACAACTTTTAAAATGAAATCTAAGATTCGGGAGCACATCCTATTTCCTCAAAGATTTTATTTCAAATAAATTATAAAACATAAAAGATTTACTGATAATTGCAGTCATAGAAGAGGGAACACCTAAAACATCTATGATTACAACTATAAAGACATTTAAAACAATTTTTCAGCAAGGACAAAGGGCATGATAAAAATAGACCTCCTTGGCTAACAATAAACAATGGTACTTCAAAGGGAGACTTCAAAAACAGTTTTCAAGTGGCAGCAGATAAGCAGGGAAAACCATGAATCATGCTGAAACCAACTATTTGAACTATTAGAGAAATAAAAAAGCATGAGGACTAAAGAGAGATTTTAAAGACTCTAAAATACCTCAGCAGAAGAAAAATAAAACAGTGAAGGATGAACAGGTCTAAGGTGCATCTAGGAGTCACTTCTTAGCCTAAGCTTTTCACCCTACTGTAGTAAGCATTTATGGAACAAAATGAAAATAGGAAAACATCAGACAGTTCAGAATACATCACCAATAGCCAAGCTCATGGATCCAATGATAGAGCCTTCTCGAGAACAAGCATGCAACAACATCATCAGGCTTCCAAGACTTCAATTTCTTCCTCAACTTCAGATAGACTATGTATTGTTTCAGAGAGTTTCAGTATTACAACTAGTGAACAATCAACCCAACTCTCATCTTCTTCAGAAGTATTTATAGAAGAAATGAGGGGGTGGAAGAGTTTTAGGATTGGAGTGTAATAAATTCTACACTAAATTCAACTCCTAGCCTTGAAAACCATGCAAGGCCTAAGGCAGGAGAGAATTGAATTATGATTCTGTTACATTTACTCTGTTTCTGTCTTTTTAGGCTTAATGGGCAAAAATATTGACTTCGAGGCCTATTTGTCCTTTACAATAACTTCACTGACAATTTGAAATATCTTCTTTTGTTTAAAATAATATTCAGCTCTCTTTAGGCAAATATCTTTGAAATAGGAAATAACTATGCCTTCTTTGATTTCTTTGAGGCTGTAGGTGGCTTTTGGTAGCTAGAGAGGATTCAATTAGCCTCTGATGTGGCAGTGGAGGCCTCCTTTTCTAATATTTTCCTCTATTTCAACTTAAAACACCTTAATCTATTCTTTATCTGTGTTTTAGGCTTAATTAGGCCTTGATCTTCATGTTTAGGCCTTCATTCTATGATGTTGGGTCTGTTTCTTTAAACCTATGGATTAAAACTGTGATCTTCGGGCTTTGGCTTTAATCATCTTTTAACCTTGATTCTTTGTTACTGATATTTTTTGTTCGGCTTGTTTATATAGGTGGATTATGCAGATGGAGGGTTTCTGTAACCCCTGGATCATGATCGAGATGATTGCATGGTTTTAACAACCTACTAGTTCCTTTCCTTCATTGGATTAATCCACAGAATCGTCATTCTGGGCCTTTTTTTCACCTGACTGTGACTGAGAGAAACACAGAGCAAACACCATTTAAAACCCTGCAAAAACACACAAACACATTATAAAACCTTGCATAATTGGTTTAATCTACGCTCAGAGGTTTGGTGGAGGGGATGGAGCTGTGCAAGATGGAGGATTTTGCAAAAAAAAGAGAGAAAAACCCTTGGTGGAAGAAAAATGGGTGCAAATGGAGTTTGGGCACAAGGATGAATAAGAACTGTTGATCTAGAATGATCAACGGTTGAGATTTCCTGATGAATCATTTTGGAGAATGATAGAGGGTGAAAGATTTTGGGGTTTCGATCTAATATGGGTCGTTGGATCAAAACGATCGATGACATAGATCGTTTAATGGAGAGCTTGGGAGCAAGTCAAATGGAAAAATACTCGGGGTCGCGTTAAATCAGGACCGTCAGATCAAATCGATCAACGGCCAGGATCAGACAAGAAAATACACTGCAGAGGAGGGTGGTTTAGCAGAAAGCCATTAATGGTTTTCGCGCAACACTGAGGGGGGTGGGCGGTTTTTTCCAAAAGAACGCGATTCAACTCAGCATTCGACACGTGGAGTTACAAAACCACCCATATCGCATGATTTTGGAATGTTAACGTTTAGGCACAAAAATTGAGCGATATGCAGTTCTGTCCATCGGATGAGGGGCAGCAAATCAAACAGCGCAGATTGAGTGCGATGTTGAGACCTGCGGGTCGGGGAGATAGTGGAAAACACGCGGCAGCTCGTGAGTGGATGGATGTTTTACAAGGCGGGAGGTAGGTCCCAAAGGAGTTGGGCCTATCGGATTGAACCTAGACCGTAGGATTTTTTGAACGGACGACTAGATTTGAATTGGGGCGATCACAAATCAGAGGAGGAAAGGGGAAGGAGCTTAAGAATTTGCGCGATGCGACAGAGTGTTGTCCGTCAGATCTGGGAGTCAGATCGACGGTTGAGACTTAATCAGAGGGGTAGGGAGAAGAGTTATGGGAAGAGTGCGACGAAATCTTAGCTGTCGGTTCTTGTGGATTCGACGGCTAAGATTCAATCGGGGAGATCAGCATCGGAGAAGGAAAAGAGAAAGTCATGTGATCAGGTGGAAGGATGGGGCCCGATGGCCGTTGGTTCATTGGATCGACAGTACAGATTAACTTAAAATTGAAACGTCAGGGAAAATGAAAATACGAAGGAATAAAGGAAATGAGGGGTTATGACGGGGGTTTAGGACCTTTTAGCACCCGATTGTGGGGCTGTAGGTCTTATGAGGTGGAGGTCTAAAGGAAATAAGCCCTCGGGGGCTTAAGTCCTATATAATGTTAAAAGGGTGATTTTTAGACCAAAAACAGAGTTTTTAAGCCAAAATTGGGGTTCCGGTAGAGGAAAAAGGAGTTTATAAACCAAATGTTAGGGGAGAAAAAAAGTTTTAAAGGGATTTTGGAATGATTTAGAGGTTAGATGAAGGGTTTTTGAGGGATTTTGTGAGGGGAAAAATGGGTGAAAGGAGGGGTAAAAATGATGGAAAATAGGGTTTCATAATCAATCTTTCTCTTGGTAAATAGCAGATTTTTCAAGTTTATGAAGGAAACAGTAGTGAATTTTAACTAAAAGATTAGTTATCTTCATAAAAACTTCAAAGATGATAGGTTTTCAAAGGGGAATTATCTCTTGAAGTTTCTAAGAACAAAATTAGCCACTTTTTGGTATAACAAAATTTATCAGTGGCTAATAGTGGCTCCATTTGGGGAAGATAGCTGGTTCTTTAGGTGTCTAGAACCTCGGCTGCAAATCTCTGGCTTTCATTAAACTAGTGCCTTAATCCATTGGGCAGCAACCTTTCTTTTTGATGATCTCTGTAGCAATTTAAAACAATGGAATTCTATCAAAACAACATGTCTACCTACCCATTCCTAATGATCCTAACATTTTTTCTTCTTTTCAGAGTGCATTTAGACAGGAAAAATCTCTTCAACAACATTTTATTCTTTTGAAAAAACAAAAAATAATCTATTTCTAATCTTATTTCTCCATGAACTCAGTTTAAACAGTTGAGTTCATAAGCTTCTCTACCTAACTACTGTCTGTCAGGATTAGACTGTCTGACAGACTTTTATTCTGTAAATTCAAAAACAGAAATTTAAAAGCAAACAAGCCAGGATTGAACATTCTAACTTGTTGCTGATCTATGGCATAAAAAAAAGCTCACATAGATTGTTATTTTGCAGAAAATTAAAACAAAATTTTGAAGGCTTAATATTTGAAAACTAAAACTTCCTTCACTATCTTTTCAGCTCTGATTTTGAATTTGTTTGAGCTATCTTTCTTCTCTTTTTGGTTCAAGTTTTGAGTATATTAGAACCAGTTCTTTTTTAATATCAAAGGTTCAGGATTTGAGCATGTTTGAACCTTCTTTCTTCTAACCTAATCTATCCTACTGATAAGCCAAGATTGAGCTGTTTGGAAAATCTAATTCACTAACCTATCAGCAGTAAATTGAAAAGCTAATTAGTCATGATTAGGCTGTATGACTAACTAGAAGTGTGTTTTTAGAAGTGGCATTTAAGCTTGCACACTTTCAAACTTTGTTTCTCTTTTTTGGTATGGGGCTATACCTTTGTTGTTTTACAATCTGCCCTCTTTTCTCTTTTCTATTGTTTTTGGATTTTTATTTTTCTAACTTTGAATGCAATGTTTAAACAATGATATTTACAATGGAAAATAAAATGCTTTGAAACTCATGACTCTTGGCAGAAGTAATGCTTGAGCATCCTGCCATTGATAGAACCTCCATACAGATCTTCTCCATTCAATTCTTTCAAGAAAAATGCATTGTGAACCCTCTTAGCATGAATAATATAGGGCCCTTTCCACAAGTTCTCAAACTTTCCATGTTTTCCCTTCTCTTCTCTTCTTGAAACCCATTTAAGAACAAAATTTCCAACTTGGAAATTGTTTGCCTTAGTCCTCTTGTCAAATAGCTTCTTGATATTTTCTTGGACTAACTGTGTTCTCTCATAGAATTCTTCTCTAGTCTGTTGTAAATGAATTGTTTGGTTGATTCTTCTCTGCATATCATTCTCTTCAATTTTCACTTCTTGGAGGAGTTTCATGACTGGAACTCCTAATGAGGTTGGGAAGACTGCATCCGTGCCATAGACCAGCTGATAGGGGGACATATTTATTGACTTTTTTGTAGTTAATCTATCAGCCCATAAGGCATGAGCCAGCTTATTGTGCCATGATTTCTGATTCTGCTCCAACAACTTTTTGATGATTTTGATACGGATTTTGTTGGAGGATTCAGCTAATCCATTTCCTTGGGGATAGTAGGCAGTAGAATGGACCAAGGTAATGTGGTATTTGTAACAAAAATAAACCATTATTTTGGACTTAAAGGCAGTAGCATTATCTGTTATGATTTTCGTAGGACAGCCAAATCTGGACAGGATATTTGTTTCAAGGAACTTGATAATGACAGAGTCAGTAGCATTCCTAGAGGGTATAGCTTCTATCCACTTGGTAAAGTAGTCAGTGGTAGTGAGGATCCACTTATGTTGGGTTGATGAAGATGGGTGAATTTCCCCAATAAATTCCAAGCCCCATTGTTGAAAGGGTGTCTCAACATTGATAGGATGCAAAGGTAATGGAAGGAGTTTTCTTTTGCCATCAAAGATTTGACACTTATGGCAAGACGTGACTAACTTCCGAGTATCTGGGAAAAGGGTGGGCCAATAGTGACCATATCTAAGAATTTTGTTTTCTGTGGTCTTCCAGTAGAGGTGTCCTCCACATTCTCCTTCATGCAGCTCATGCATGATTTTTCCTGCATCATCTTCAAGTAAACATTTAAGAAAAATTCCAACAACATTTATCCAATATAATACACCATCTAAGATGCAATAACTCAAAGCTTTCTATTTCAAAAATCTAGCTTTATTTTTAGACAAAGAAGGAGGGGCATTCAAATACAAAAGTACATAAATGATGTCAGCATACCAAGGAGAATTCAGAAATGTTTCTTCAATGAAAGGGGCAGTGAATTCTTCTACTTCTTCCAATACATCTACCATATTCATATCTAGTGCTTGGAAGTTAGATTCAGCCATAAGTTTTGCTAATCTGTTCCCTTTAACTAGTTTGGTGGGCCTGATTTCTAAGTCATATTCAAGAATAGTAGCAATCCATTTTCCCCTTTTACCATCAGGGTCTTGACTTAGAATATCCTTGACAACAGTATGTGGAACAAAAGAAACTACATGAGACTGTAAAATTTAGACTCTAAAGTCCTTTAATGCTTTTACTAATGCTAAGGCTTGCTTCTCCATGATGTTATACTTGAGAGGAGCATCTCTTAAGGCCCTACTAAAGAAGGATATTGGTTGTTCTTGCCCCAAGTGATTCTTTTGAAGTAATATTGCAGCTATTGTATGCTCAGATGCAAAAGAAAAGATATAAAAGTATTTGGTGAAATATGGACTAATCAAGACTGGTGTTTGAGTGAGAGCTTGTTTAACCAGTTCAAATGATTGTTTAGCTTGTGTAGTCCATTTTACACCTACCTCTTTCTTAAGCATGTTTGTAATGTTTTTCAATAGCTCAGAAAGGTTGGGGATAAACCTCCTTAAAAAATTAATCTTCCCAATGAAAGATTGTAATTCTTTGAGGCTTATTAGATGGCTGATTTGCAATATTCCATTTATCCTTTTAGGGTCTACTTTGATTCCCTCTTCTGAAATTATATGACCAAGAATTTTACCTTCTTGGAGACCAAAGAGTGTCTTTTTGGGATCCAAAGATAAGCCAAATTTCCTACATTTCTCAAAAAAAATTCTCAAGTGAATCAAATGTTCTTCATCATTTTTTGAGAAAACGGTTATGTCATCAAGGTAAATGATTATAAAATAGCCAATATCTTCAGAGAAGGCTATTTCCATGGCCCTTTGGAAGGTGGCCCCTGCATTCATCAAACAAAATGGAAATTTGACATACATAAAGGTGCCCCAAGGTGTAGTAAAAGCAGTCTTATGTTGATCACTTGGGAGCACTAACACCTGATTATAACCTGAGAACCCATCCAACAATGATATTCTTTTTGAACCAACTACCCTTTGAAGTATATGGTCCATCTTGGGCAAGGGGTAGTTGTCTTTTAGGGAGGCTCTATTTAAATTTCTGAAGTCAATACAGAGCCTGATTTCCCCTGTCTTTTTTCTAACAGAAACTAAATTTGATACCCACTCTGAATATCTAATTGGTACTATAATCCCATCATCATGCATCTTTTCAATTTCTGCCTTAACTAAAGGTAATAAAACAAGGTTTATCCTCCTTATTTTTTGTTTGAAAGGTTTTTTATTTTCCTTAAGAGGGATTTTGTGTTGAATGATGCTAGTATCATAAGATTTCAGATCTTTGTATCCCCAAGAAAAAACATCTTTAAACTCTTTGAACAGCTCTAAGTACTGCAATTTTATGTGAGTTGGGAGAGTGCTGGATAATTTAATCATCTTGGGTTCTTCTAGGCTGCCTATGTTATGTTCTTCTACATCTATTTCCACAAGCTCCATTCTTGGTTCTTTGGCCACATCATTTAAATCAAAGAGGTGTTCTAAAGGTGTGAGACCCCTTGGAATTGTATTATTTTTGCATTGTAAAATTTCCAAGTATTTCAGGTCTACGATGCCAATTAATTCTGCTTCAAAAGGATTTTCATATTGATTTATATCATCAGAATATGTCATTTCTATTTCTGGGATTTTTTCATTATCAAAACAGTCTTCTTCATGGCTAGTTTCTGAGTCTTCTTCATGGCTGGTTTCTAATGTTGGTATGTCAAAATCATTTTCTGATTTTAGGAAATCATTTATATGTTTGTCAGAGTCGAACACTCACCAGTGATCCTCATTATTAGGTATTGTAGGCCTGTGTTTTACCCTTATAATAATTTGTTCATTCATCTGAGGTATTTGGCAATTGCTGGCATTGAAGGCAAGTTCATTTGCTAGATGATTTTGTGCTCTTGGAATGAAAATAAGTTCATATTTTTCAAAGGTCTTTAATAAATCAAGGGAAACATTTCAATATTCTCTAATTCTTGGGTTTCTAGCTGAATATTCTCTTTTGATTTGTCTTATGATAAGTTCAGAATCTCCTAAGATTGATATCTTTTAGGCTTCTAATTGTTTAAGCAATTGTAATTCAAGGAGAAGGGCTTCATATTCAGCAATATTGTTTGTGCATGGAAAATCCAATTTATATGAAAACTCTTATTTGTATTTTGAATCCATACACCTACCCCTGCACTTGTTTTATTACAAGATCCATCAAAGTTTATTGTCCAAATTATATCTGCCTCATTCTCATTTTCTTGCTGTTGTTGATTTTCAATGTTTTGAATTTGATTTGAGGGAAGATTTTATTGTTCTGGTGAACTGATTTTCTCTTGGTTTTCCTTTTATTGTTGAGTGATTTCATCTTCATTGTACAAGATAAAGGAATATAAACTTGATTGAATGGAATATATTTGAGAGTTATTTGGTTTATCTATATTGCTCACCATGTATTTCATGTGGGATTCCTTGTATAATCTTCTGTTTTGGTTAAAAACTGGGATGGTGGCATAAGACATGTCCATTTGAAGACTCCCCTAAATTTTGGCTCCCCATGATCTTGATAAAAGCATTCCATACTTTGGGGGAATGTTAGCTACAACTATGTCCATTACTATAATCTTAGCAGGGATTTGAGATAATTTAACACATAAATCTTTAATCAAACCCAAGCATTTGACTCTACTTGAGTCAAAGGAATACAAATCCTTGTATGGTTTAGTAATTTCTAAGCCTAATCTTTCCATCACTACTTTGGGCATAAGATTATGTGAAGCTCCAAAGTCTAACATGGCATTGTGTAATATTTTCTCATGTATATTCAAACTAACATAGAAGGGAGGGACAACTCCTTCCTGGTATTTTCCTTCAACTTCTGGACCAAACAACAACTCAGGCTTGTCATCTGTCAAGTTTAAGGTGTCAGTATCGCTTCCTAAGTTCAAAGTTCTTAAAACTTGGATTTTGTACACTTCTTGGGTTACTAGTTCAGCTGGGGGGATGGTAATTTTTATCTTTGCAATCTCTCCCTCAAGGCTGAAAGGAACAATTTATTTGGTCATATTTACATCTGTTTTTTCAATTGAATTCCTTTCAGCAATTTTGATTTTCTGAACTTTGTTTGGACTGCTAATTGGGACAGTTTTATTAGGTCCACTAGCTAACGTGCTAGGGATGCTTTGCTCAACATTGGGATGGCTACTTTTCTCTTTGTTTGAATCTGTTTTCTTAGCCACGATGTTGGGTTTCTCTACTGTCTTTTTAGGCTGATTTTCTGCATTTTTCTTAACAGTAGTGCTAGTGTTTTTTTCTTTTGAATTGATTATGTTCCCTTTGCTCCTAAGATCATATTGTTTGTGCACCTCCATGATTGCATTTTCAAACCCCAATATATAATCATCAGAATCTTCATAGATGTTTGTATTTTGATCAGAGAAGAAACCTTGTTCTTCTTCAGTGAGGAAAACATCATCCCCACTGTCTGATCCAATCAAGTTTACATGAACTTCTCCCAACCTTTCAATCTCCCTATCTTCCTCATATTGATATACATAGTTTTGTTGGAAGGGAGGTCTAATTTGTTGGTCATTTTATTTTTTCCTATCTTGATTGTTTTCTCTTCTATAATTCTGATTTCTGTTTCTATTTTGGTTGTTTTGAGGTTCTCTTGGTGGCATTCTATCATTCAAGTTGATATTTTCAAGCATCTTCTCCATTACCTTCACTAGGTTGTCAATTTTGGTGTCAGAAGATGAGGTTGAGGGTGCAATATCATCTTTATAAGTTACCCTCTTCTCTGATCTTAACCTATTTCTTTTCTCAATTATGTTTGCTTCTACACTCACATCCCCCTTCTGCATGTCTTCTAGAGTTAAGTAATCTCTCTTTCTTAATTGATAGGCCATTTCAGCATCAAAACCTTCAGGGTATCTTACTAAGGCCATGCCTTGGGGAGGTTTCATGTGAGGTGGAAGAGCATTGTAAACATTGTTAAACCTAGTGGAGTAGTCATGAACACTCTCCCTTGGATTTCTTTTGAGACTGCTATACTCTGCTAGTATTTGGAGAGGGTTATTTTTTATTTCCCATTTGTTGATGAATGTTTGATGCAAATCAGGGAGATCATTGATGCTGTTAGGAGGTAAGTTTTTAAACCACTTCTTTACATATCCTCCTAAACTCTGGGCAAAAATTCTCATCTTAATGGTCTCTTCTTCTATCTCCATGTAATCAAATGCATCTTCCATCCTATCTACATGATGTTGAGCTGTGGTAGATTCTTTTCCCTTGAAATGAGGAATTTTGGATCGGTACTCATTTGGTAAGGGAAGTAGAGGTTGTGGTAACACTAATGGGGCATACCATGTTGCCATGGCTGGAAGGAAAGGTGGATTTACAAGGGGGAAAATGGGCTGAAATGGAGTGTTTTGAACAGTGGTAGTATGGATTGGAGTGGAAGAAACGCTTGGGCCAGCAAACTGGTTTTGAACATATTTGTTATGGAAAAGGCTAAAGTGGTGAAGAAGCTGGGAATCAGGAGGAGTAGTAGGTGAGGCTTCTCTACTAAAGATTTGCTGCAAATCTGTAGTTTCAAAATCAGCTTGGTTTAAATCACCTTGAGACTTGGTTCTAAATATGTTCTTTGTATGATGTAAGTCAAAGTGTAAATCCTCCAAGACAACAAGGTTTTCAGGGACATTTTTTGTTCTTGGGTTGTTCCTATCAGTAGTTGGTTCTCCAGGTCTAGAAGTTTGCCACAAAATCCTCTCTGGATTTTCAAATATGGTAGGGGGATTTGGATCTGGAAGGGATCTAGTGTTGATCCTATGTGAAGCCAGTCTGCTTTTTCAAAAATGAGAGAGGCTGAAGTTTTTTTTTAGAACTATTTTGGAAGTATTGCCTCTCAGAATGTCTTATCTAGCATGGGACTAGGCTTCTAAACTTCCTCAAGGCTGGTTAACATAGTTCTAAGGAAATCTGGAGACCTAGATGAGTAATGGCCTACTGGGGCTAGTGGAGTCGCCAGGTGGAAACTTTATAGCTTTTGGTGAAGGTAAAATGTTTATGGTTCCACCACCATGTTTATTATGATGCCAATCTGAAATATTTTTGGATTTTGCATATTTCTATGGTTATGAGAGTATCCTATGTCCGATCAAAACACTTAGCTAAGGTGCTCAAACAAACAGAGTCTACTCTATGGATTACTAACTAATTTTCTTAGGGATTTGTAGGACTAAAGAGTTTATAATAGTTTTCTAGGCTATCATAGATTTAATAGGTCCCACCATGATCGCCATTATCTTGGGGTCATGTGTTTTGATAGATTGGCTAACCAAAAGACAAGGCAACATCAGAACCAATCTTTAGAGTTCCAGGATCTAGTCCTCCTGTTCTCAGAGAGGGATCTCTCAAATTTACTTGTTTGTAAAGGTTTATCTTGTTTGCTTTGAGTATTGGATTTTAGACTAGTTATTTAGTGCAAGTGTTTGTTTGTTTGGTTGAATGACGTAGGAGAACATGAAAGGTCTAAGAAAAATAGATAGAAAGGGGAAATGTTAGATTCATTGGGAAATAGAGTCAAAAAGAGGTTTATGACAAACTTATCAATGGATATGGGATATCAAAGGGAAAATCTAACCTGGCCACAAGATCCTTTGGTTTCGTGAATGAGATGGACATCAATCACTTGGAAAGAGAGTTTGAATTCTCAACAAAGGGAACTTGAAAACATAACTTGAACAATAAATAGGTATTTTATAGACATGGCTAACCATATATTCTACAAACCACACTTTAAGCAAATGATGACTTCAAGACAACTTTTAAAATGAAACCTAAGATTCGGGAGTACATCCTATTTCCTCAAAGATTTTATTTCAAATGACTTAGAAAACATAAAAGATTCACTAATAATTGCAATCGTAGAAGAGGGAACACCTAAAAACATATATGATCACAACTTTAAAGATCTTTAAAACAATTTTTCAAGCAAGGACAAAGGGAATTATCAAAACAGACCTCCTTGGCTAACTGTAAACAATGGTACTTCAAAGGGAGACTTCAAAAATAGTTTTCAAGTGGCAGCAGACAAGCAGGGAAAACCATTAATCATGCTGAAACCAACTATTTGAACTATTTGAGAAATAAACAAGCATGAGGACTAAAGATAGAGATTAAAGACTCTAAAATACCTCAGCAGAAGAAAACATAAAACAGTGAAGGATGAAGAGGTCTAAGGTGCTTCTAGGAGTCATCTCTTAGCCTGAAACTTTCATCCTACTGTAGTAAGAATTTATGGAACAAAATGAAAAGAGGAGAAAACATCAAACAATTTAGAATACTTCACCAACAGCAAAGCTCATGGATCCAATGATAGAGCCTTCTCAAGAACAAGCATGCAACAACATCATCAGGCTTCCAGGACTTCAATTTCTTCCTCAACTTCAGACAGATTATGTATTATTTCATAGAGTTTTAGTATTACAACAAGTGAACAATCAACCAACAACTTCCCATCTCCCTCAGAAGTATTTATAGAAGAAATGAGGAGGTGGAAGAATTTTAGGATTGGAGTGTAATAAATGCTACAGTAAATGCAACTCCTAGCCCTAAAAACCACTCAAGGTCTAAGGCAGGAGAGCATTGAATTATGATTCTATTCCATTTACTCTGTTTCTATCTTTTTAGGCTTAATGGGCAAAAAGATTGACTTCGAGGCCTATTTATCTTTTACAATAACTTCACTAACAATTTAGAATTTTTTCTTTCTTTGATAATAACTTTTTAGGTGTCTTTATGCAAATATCTATGAATTGGGCAATAAGTAGGCCTTATTTTGATTTATTAAGGCTGCAGGTGTCTCTTTGGTAGCTGGGGGATTCAATTAGCCCCTTTGATGTGGTTCTGAGGTGTCCTTGGACTGATATTTTCCTCTGTTTTTTCCTAAAACACATTAAATCTGTCTTTGTTCTATGTTTTAGGCCTAATTAGGCTTTGATCTTCATTTTTGAATCTTCATTCTTTAACATTGTATTTATTCTCTAAATTGGAGGATTAAAACCATGATCTTCAGGTTTAGGCATTAATCCCTTTATCTTTGATTATTCACTGATATACTTCGTTTTTTTTTTTTACACAGGTGGCTATCTGCTATTGGAGGGTTTCTGTGATCGAGGATCATGATCCAGAGGATTTAAATCCAGATTTCTTACCCTGCAGGTCCTTTTTCTTTGATTTAAGCCACAAGATCGTCATTATGGGCCGAAAATGTCACTTGAATATGACTGTAGGAATACACAGAGCAACCACCATTTGAAACCCTACAAAAAACCAAACACTTATTAATAAATCCTGTGGAATTTTGGTTAAAACTGCTTCAGAGGTTAGATGGAGGGAATGGAGCTGTGCGGAATGGGTAAATGCAATGGTAAAAGTGAGAAAATCCTGGCAAAAATAGTTAACCAGGTGCAAATGAAGTTTGAGTGGGGGGTTGAATTGGGGCCATTGGATGGAAAAATCCAACATTCGAGATCACTTGATGGGTTTCAATTGGGAGGCGGTCGGATGAATGAGGGTCAGATTAAGTCCGGGTCATTGATCTAGGTTGATCAATGGCTGAGATCAATCAGGAGTTTATAATGTGGAGGAGGCAACATTATAATAAAATGGAAGAAAATGTAATAAAATAGGGAAAAAACCTTTGGCAGAAGTGAAATGGGGTTAAAATGGAGTTTGGGCACAAATTTGAACGAGAACCATTTGATTGAAACAATGAACGGTTGAGATTGACTAAAGGAGTCTTTCGGGAGGATAGAGGGGTGAAATGGCTTTGGGGTTGAAATTGAATCTGTGCTGTTGAATTAGGATTAATGGATGGTCGAGATTGACTGATGAATCGTTTGGGAGAAAAAATGGAGGTCAAAATGGAATGGAGATGAGGTGTAAGGAGAGCCATCAGATTAAAATAATTGACGGCCAAGATTAAAAGGAGGAAAATCAATGCATTGGGGAATGGTGGTATGGTGGAAAACCGGAATGGTTTTCGCGTGGCATTGGAGTGGTTTCAAAATTTTCCCAAAAAAACATGATATGGGTCTGCTCTCGACACATGTCTTTTTAATACTACCCATATCGCATAATTTTTTGGCATTAACGTTCAGGTGCTAAATTACGCGATATGGAGTTTTAGCCGTCGGATGAAAGGCGAAGAGATATGACGGTGGGAATGAGAGTGATGGGGTAAGATGCGCGAGCGGAAAATGTGGGTAGGGTCGAAGGTGGTTTAGATCCTGACTGTTGGATCCCAGGAATGGATGGTAGAGATATTTCAATGGGGATATATGAAAAGGGCGGTGTGTGAAGAGCGAACGTAATATGGACCGTTGGATTAGAGGAAATCGACGGCGGAGATTTGATCGCAAGATCGCATTGGCAGATGTGATGGTAAAGGGCTTATGACGGAGCGTGATTAAATATGAGCCGTTGGTTCTTGTGGATTCAACGGCCAAGATTTAATCGCAGGATCGTAATTGGCGGAGGTCAAAGGAACTTGATAAGAGTTTTGCGATTGCCGAATTGCGATGGAGCGAGAGCCATTGATCTACAAATATCAATGGTGGGGATTTAATCATAAAGGAAAAGGTGGAGTTAAATGAATGGAGGTAAATTTGAGAGCGAGGATTGGGTTTAACAACAACCGTTGATCTGTAAAGATCAACGGTGGATATTCACCGAAAAACTAACAATCGGGTTTATGAAATAACAAAGAAAATAAAGGAAAAGAGGGTTCCAACGGGGGTTTAGAAACCTTTTAGCGCCTGGTTGTGGGGCTTATGGTTTTATGAGGTGGAGGGCTACATGAATTAAGCTCTCAGGAGCCTAAGACAGTTATAATGTTTTTGGACTGTTTTAGGCCTAAAAAACAATGTTTTTAAGCCAATTTAGTGGTTCCGATAGGGAAAAAAGGAATTTTTAAACCAAATGAAAGGGGAATAAATGGTTTAAAAGGGTGCTTGGAATGAATTAGAGGTTAGATAAAGGGTTTTTGAGGGGTTTTATGGAGGAAAAAAAGGGGATGAAAATGGAAGTTTTTACGAATGAAAGGAGGGGTAAAAATGAAGGGAAAAGTGGGTTTTTCAAGCAGTCTTCTCTTGGAAAACGACATATTTTTAGGATTATGAGGGAAAAAATAGTGAAGATTAAATTAAAGGTTATTTATCTTCATAAAAAATTCATAGATGATGGGTTTTGAAAGGGAATTATCTCTTGAAGTTTTGAAGAACAAAATTAGACACTTCTTGATTTAACATAATTTATCAGTGGCGAACAGTGGCTCCACTTGGGGAAGACAACTGGTTCTTTAGGTGTCTAGAACCTCAGCTGCAAATGTCTAGCTTTCATTAAACCAGTGCCTTAATCCATTAGGCAGCTACCCTTCTTTTTGATGATCTCTGCAACAATTTAAAACAATGGAATTCTTTCAAACAACATGTCTACCTACCCATTCCTAATGATCTTAAAATTTTTTCTTCTTTTGAGAGTGCATTTAGACTGGAAAAATCTCTTCAACAACATTTTATTGTTTTGAAAAAAAAAATGATCTAAGTCTAATCCTATTCCTCCATGAACTCATTTTAAACAGTTGAGTTCATACGCTTCTCTACCTAACTATCGTTTGTCAGGATTAGACTGTCTGACAAACTTTTATTCTCTAAATTTGAAAACAGAAATTTAAAAGAAAACAAGCCAGGATTGAACATTCTAAATTTTTTCTAATCTATGGCATAAAAACAAGCTGCACATAGACTAAAATTGGCAAAAAAATTAAAACAAAATATGAAGGCTTAAGATCTGAAAATTAAAACTTTCTTCATTATCTCTTCAGCTCTGATTTGAGTTGTCTCTTCTCTCTTTCCTGGTTCAAGTTTTGAGTTTATTAGAACCAGTTCTTCATCAAACTCATAGGTTTAGATTTTGAGCTTGTTTGAACCTTTGTTTTTCTAACCTAATCTACCTTACTGATAATCCAGGATTGAGATGTTTGGCAAATCTAAGTCACTAACCTATCAGAAGTAAATTGAAAAGCTAATTAGTCATGATTAGGTTGTATGACTAACTAGAAGTGTGTTTTTTAGGAGTGGCATTTGAGCTTGCATACTTTCAGATTTTGTTTCTCTTTTTTGGTATGGGGTTGTACCTTTCTTGTTTTTACAATCTTCCCTCTTTTCTCTTTTCTCTTTTCTATTGTTTTGGATTTTTATTTTTCTAACTTTGAATGCAATGTTTAACAATGATATTTACAATGGAAAATAAAATTATTTTAAACTCATGATTCTTGGAAAAAGTAATGCTTGAGCATCCTTCCATTGACAAGACCTCCATGTAAATCTTCTCCATTCAATTCCTTTAAGAAAAATTCATTGTGACCCCTCTCAGTATGAATAATATAGGGTCCTTTCCACAATTTCTCAAACTTGCCATGCTTTCCCTTCTCTTCTCTTCTTGAATCCCATTTAAGAACAACATTTCCAACTTGGAAATTGTTTGCCTTAGTCCTATTGTCAAATAGATTCTTGATATTTTCTTGGACTAACTCTGTTCATTCATAAACTTCTTCTCTAGTCTGTTGTAAATGAATTGTTTGGTTGATTCTTCTCTGCATATCATTCTCTTCAATTTGCACTTCTTGAAAGAGTTTCATGACTGGAACTCCTAATGAGGTTGGAAAGACTGCATCCATGCCATAGACTGGCTGATAGGGGGACATATTTATTGATTTATTTGTAGTTAATCTATCAGCCCATAAGGCATGAACCATCTTACTGTGCCATGATTTGTGATTTTTCTCCAACAATCTTTTGATGATATTGATGAGGATTTTTTTGGAGGATTCAGCTAATCCATTTCCTTGAGGATAGTAGGTAGTAGAATGGCCCAATGTAATGTGGTATTTGTGACAAAAATCAACCATTATTTTGGATTAAAAGGGAGTAGCATTATCTGTTATGATTTTTCTAGGACAACCAAATCTGGATAGGATATTTGTTTCAAGGAACTTGATAATGACAGAATCAGTATCATTCCTAGAGGGTATAGCTTCTATCCACTTGGTAAAGTAGTCAGTGGCAGCGAGGATCCACTTATTTTGGGCTGATGAATATGGGTGAATTTCCCCAATGAATTCCAAGCCTCATTGTTGAAAGGGTGACCCAACACTGATAGGATGTAAAGTTTTGAGTGACCCCATTAACACTTATGGCAAGACATGACTAACTTCTGAGTGTCCAGGAAAAGGATGGGCCAATAGTGACTAGATCTAAGGATTTTGTTTGCTGTGGCCTTCCAGTAGAGGTGTCCTCCACATTCTCCTTCATGCAGATCATGCATGATTTTTCCTGCATCAGCTTCAAGTAAACATTTAAGCAAAATTCCAACATCATTTTTACAATACAATACTCCATCTAAGATGCAATAACTTAAAGATTTCTGTTTCAAAAATCTAGGTTTAGTTTTAGACAAAGAAGGAGGGGCATTCAAATACAAAAGCACATAAATTATGTCAGCATACCAAGGAGAATTTAGAAATGTTTCTTCAATGAAAGGGGCAGTGAATTCTTCTACTTCTTCCAACACATCTACCATGTTCATATCTACTGCTTGGAAGTTTGACTCAGCCATGAGTTTTCCTAATCCCTGCCCTTTAATAAGTTTGGTGGGCCTGATTTCTAAGTCATATTCCAGAATAGTTGCAATGCATTTTCCCCTTTTACCATCAGGGTCTTGACTTAGATTATCTTTGACAATAGTATGTGGAACAAAAGCAATTATGTGAGAGTGTAAAATGTAGACTCTAAAGTCTTTCAATGATTTCACTAATGCTAAGGCTTGCCTCTCCATGATGTTATATTTGAGAGGAGCATCTCTCAAGGCCCTACTAAAGAAGGATATTGGTTGTTCTTGCCCCAAGTCATTATTTTAAATTAATACTGCAACTATTGTATGCTTAGATGCAAAAGAAAATATATAAAAGTCTTTGGTGAAATCTGGACTAACCAAGACTGGTGTTTGAGTGAGAGCTTGTTTAACCAGTTCAAATGATTTTTTAGCTTCTAAAGTCCACTTAATACCTACCTCTTTCTTAAGCATGTTTGTAATTTTTTTCAATATCTCAGCAAGGTTGGGGATAAACCTCCTCAAAAAATTAATCTTCCCAATGAAAGATTGTAATTCTTTGAGGCTTCTTGGATGGCTGATTTTCAATATGCCATCTATCCTTTTAGGGTCTACTTTGATTCCTTCTTCTTAAATTATGTGACCAAGAAGTTTACCTTCTTGGAGACCAAAGAGTGTCTTCTTGGGATTCAAAGATAAGCCAAATTTCCTACACTTCTCAAAAACTTTTCTCAAGTGAATAAAATGTTCTTCATCAGTTTTTGAGAAAACGGTTATGTCATCAAGGTAAATGATTATAAAATAGCCAATATCTTCAAAGAAGACTATGTCCATGGCCCTTTCGAAGGTGGCCCCTGCATTCATTAAACCAAATGGCATTTTGACATACATAAAGGTGCCGCAAGGTGTAATAAAAACAGTTTTGTGTTGATCACTTGGGAGCACTAACACTTGATTGTAACCTGAGAACCCATCCAACAATGATATTATTTTTGACCCAACTACCCTTTGAATTATATGATCCATCTTGGGCAAAGGATAGTTTTCTTTTAGGGAGGCTCTATTTAGATTTCCAAAGTCAATACAAAGCCTAATTTCCCCTGTCTTTTTCCTAACAGAAACTAAGTTTGATACCCACTTTGAATATCTAATTGTTACTATAATCCCAACATCATGCATATTTTGAATTTCTGCCTTAAATAAAGGTAATAAAATAGGGTTTATCCTCAGTTTTTTTTTAAAGGTTTTTTATTTTCCTTCAGAGGAATTTTGTGCTGAATGATGCTAGTATCATAAGATTTAAGATCTTTGTATCCCCAAGAAAAAACATCTTTAAACTCTTTGAATAGCTCTATGTATTGCAATTTTATGTGAGCTGGGAGAGTGATAGATAGTTTAATCATCTTGGGTTCTACTAGGCTGCCTATGTTATGTTCTTCTACATCTGTTTCCATAGGCTCCATTCTTGGTTCTTTGGCCACATGTTTTAAATTGAAGAGGTGTTATAAAGGTGTGACACCCCTTCGAATTGTATCATTCTTGCATTGTAAAACTTCCAAGTCTTTCTGGTCTGCGTTGTCAAATAATTCTGTTTCAAAAGGATTTTCATATTGATTTATATCAGAAGAATATGTCACTTCTATCTCTGGAATTTGTTCATTGTCAAAACAGTCTTCTTCATGGCTGGATTTTGATGTTGGTATGTCAAAATCATTTTCTTGTTTTAGGAAATCATATATGTGTTTATTAGAGTCAAACATTTGCCAGTGATCCTCATTATCAGGCACTGCAGGCCTATCTTTTACCTTTACACTAAGCTGTTCATTTATCTGAGGTATTTGGCAGTTGCTGGCATTGAAGGCAAGTTCATTTTCTAGATGATTTTGTGCTCTTGGAATGAAAATGAGTTCGTATTTTTCAAAGGTGTTCAATAAATCAAGGGCAGCATTTCGATATTCTCTAAGTCTTGGGTTTCTAGCTGAATATTCTCCTTTTATTTGTCTTATGATGAGTTCATAATATCCCAAGATTGATATATTTTGGGCTCCTAATTGTTTAAGCAATTGTAAGCCAAGGAGAAGTTCTTCATATTCAACACTTTTTTTTGTGCATGGGAAATCCAATTTATATGAAAAAATCTGATTTGTATTTTGAATCCATACACCTACCCCTGCACTTGTTTTATTAAATGACCCATAAAAGTTTATTGTCCAAGGTATATCTGCCTCATTCTCATTTTCTTGTTGTTGTTGATTTTCAATCTTTTGAATTTGATTTGAGGGAAGATTTGATTGTTTTGGTCAACTGATTTTCTCTTGGTTTTCCTTTTCTTGTTGAGTGACTTCATCTTCATTGTATAAGATAAAGGAATCTAAACTTGATTGAATGGAATAGATTGGAGAGTAATTTGGTTTATTTGTATTTCTCACCATGTATTTCATGTGGGATTCCCTATATAATCTTCTGTTTTGGTTAAAAACGGGGATGGTGGCATAATACATGTCCATTTGAAGGCTCCCCTGAAGTTTGGCTCCCCATGATCTTGATAAAAGCATGCCATACTTTAGGGGAATGTCAGCTACAACTAGGTCCATTACTAGACTATTAGCAGGGATTTGAGATAAGTTTACACCCAAATCTTTGATTAAAGCCGAGCATTTGAATCTACTTGAATCAAAAGAATTTAGATCCTTGTATGGTTTAGTAATTTCTAAGCCTAAGCTTTCCATTACTACTTTGGGCATAAAATTATGTGAAGCTCCAGAGTCTAACATGGCATTGTGTAAAATTTTCTCATGTATATTCAAGCTAACATACAAGGGAGAGGGACAGCCCCTTCTTGGTATTTTCCTTCAACTTCTGGACCAAACAACAACTCGGGCTTGTCATCTATCAAGTTTAATGTATCATTGTCACTTCCTAAGTTAAAAGCTTTCAAAACTTGGTTTTTGTACACTTCTTGGGTTACTAGTTTAGCTAGAGGTATATTAATTTTTATCTTTGCAATCTCTCCCTCAAGGCTAAAAGGAACTATTGATTTGGTCATATTTACATCTGTCTTTTCAATTGAATTCCTTTCAGCAATTTTGATTTGCTGAACTTTGTTTGGACTGCTAATTGGGACAATTTTACTAGGTCCACTAGCTAAAGTGCTACGGATTCTTTGCTCAACATTGGGCTGGTTACTCTTCTCTTTGTTTGAATCTGGTTTCTTAGCCAAAATTTTGGGTTTATCTGTTGTTTTCTTAGGCTGATTTTCTGCATTTTTCTTAACAGTATTTCTAGTGTTTTTATCTTTTGAATTGTCTATGTTCCCTTTGCTCCTAAGATCATATTGTTTGTGCACCTCCATGATTGCATTTTCAAACCCCAATCTATAATCATCAGAATATTCACAGGTGTTTGTGTTTTGATCAGAGAAGAAACCTTGTTCTTATTTAGTGAGGAAAACATCATCCCCACTGTCTGATCCAATCAATTTTACATGACCTTCTCCCAACCTTTCAATCTCCATATCTTCCTCATATTGATCTACATAGTTTTGTTGGAAGGGAGGTCTAATCTGTTGGTCATTTTCCTTTTTCTTATCTTGATTGTTTTCTCTTCTATAATTCTTATTTCTATTTCTATTTTGGTTGTTTTGAGGTTCTCTTGGTGGCACTCTATCATTCAAGTTGATCTTTTCAAGCATCCTCTCCATTACCTTCACTAGGTTGTGAATTTTGGTATCAGGAGATGAGGTTGAGGGTAGAATGTCATCTTTATAAGTTACCCTCTTCTCTGATCTCAACCCATTTCTTTTCTCAATTATGTTTGCTTCTACACTCACAGCCCCCTTCTGCATGTCTTCTAGAGTTAAGTAATCTCTCTCTCTTAATTGATAGGCCATTTCAGCATCAAAACCTTCAAGGTATCTTACTAAGGCCATGCCTTGGGGAGGTTTCATGTGAGGTGGAAGAGCATTGTAAACACTGTTAA
Source organism: Pinus albicaulis (assembly GCA_034641835.2). Lineage (NCBI taxonomy): Eukaryota > Viridiplantae > Streptophyta > Pinopsida > Pinales > Pinaceae > Pinus > Pinus albicaulis. Next base: position 438,093,092 of record CM076579.1, read on the forward strand.
ACATAGTGGAGTAGTCATGAACACTTTCCCCTAGATTTGTTTTGAGACTACTATACTCTGCTAATATTTGGAGAGGGTTCTTTTTGATTTCCCATTTGTTGATGAATGTTTGGTGCAAAGAAGGGAGATCATTGATGTTGTTAGGAGGTAAGTTTTTAAAGCACTTATTTACATCTTCTCCTAAACTTTGGGAAAATATTCTCATCTTAATGGTCTCCTCTTCTATCTCCATGTAATCAAATGCATTTTCCATCCTATCTACATGAAGGAAAGGTGGATTTACAAGGGGTTGATTTACAAGAGGGTTGATTTACAAGAGGGAAATTGGGCTGAAATGGAGTGTTTTGAACAGCGGTAGTATGTATTGGAGTGGAAGAGACACTTGGGCCAACAAACTAGTTTTGAGCAGATTTATTATCGAAAAGGCTAAAGTGGTGAAGAAGTTGGAAATCAGGAGTAGTAGGTGAGGCTTTTCTACTAAAGCTTTGCTGCAAATCTGCAATATCAAGATTAGCTTGATTTAAATCACCTTGAGATCTATTTCTAAAGATGTTCTTTGTATGATGTAAATCAAAGTGTAAATCGTCTAAGACAACAAGGTTTTCAAGGACAGATTCTATTCTTGACAGGCTCCTATCAACGGTCGATTTTCTAGATTTAGAAGTCTGCCACAGAATTCTCTTTGGATTGTTAACTATTGTAGGAGGATTAGGGTTTGGATGAGATCTAGTGTTGATCCTATGTGAAGCCAAACTTCTTTTTCAAAAATGAGAAAGGCTGAAGTTTTTAGGGATTGTTTTTTGAAAATTTCTCCTCTCACAATGTCTTATCTAGTATGAGACTAGGCTTCTAAACTTCCTCAAGGTTGGTTAACACAATCCTAAGGAAATCTAGAGACCTATATGAGTAATAGGCCTACTAGGGCTAGTGGAGACACCAGGTGGAAACTTTTTAGCTTCTATGAAGGTAAAATATTGGATGGTTCCACCACCATGTTTATTATGAAGAAAATCTGAACTATTTTTGGGTTTTCTGAGTTTTTGGGTTAGGAGAGTGTCCTAAATCTGATTCAACACTTAGCTAGGGTGTTTAAAACATACAGAGTTCACTGTTATGGCTTGGTAACTGATTCCTTCAAGATTTGATAAGGTTCTATGAGAATCTTAAGGGTTACTTAGTTTGCCACTGATTCAAATAAGTCCTATCATGATTACCATTATGCTTGATAGTGCTTGAAGAAGGCTACTTATGTTATATTAGACAATGAGTGCTTTGTTTTAAGGATTTTACTCAGCGTCCCACTGTGATCACCATTATGTTGGGGTCTTGTGTTTTGATAGATTGGAAAATCAAAAGACAAGGCAACATCAAACCAATCTTTAGAGTTCCAAGATCTAGTCCTCCTGTTCTCAGAGAGGGATCTCTCAAATTTACTTGTTTGCAAAGGTTTATCTTGTTTGCTTTGAGTATTGGTTTTAGAATAGTTATTAAGTGCAATTGTTTGTTTGTTTGTTTGTTTATTTGGTTGAATGACATAGCAGAACATGAAAGGTCTAAGAAATATAGATAGAAAGGGGAAATGTTAGATTCATTCGGAAATGGAGTCAAAAATAGGTTTATGACAAACTTATCAATGGATATGGGATATCAAAGGGAAAATCTAACTTGGCCATAGGATCCTTTGGTTTTGTGAATGAGATAGAAATCAATGACTTGGAAAGAGAGTTTGAATTCTCAACAAAGGGAACTTGAAAACATAACTTCAAAAATAAATATTTATTTGATAGATAGGGCTAACCATACATTCTACAAACCACACTTTAAGCAAATGATGACTTCAAGGAAACTTTTAAAATGAAACCTAAGATTCGGGAGCACATCCTATTTCCTCAAATATTTTATTTCAAATGACTTAGAAAACATAAAATATTCACTGATAATTGCAATCGTAGAAGAGGGAAAACCTAAAAACATCTATGATCACAACGATAAATACCTTTAAAACAATTGTTCAAGAAAGGACAAAGGGCATGATCAAAACAGACCTCCTTGGCTAACTGTAAACAATGGTACTTCAGAGGGAGACTTCAAAAACAATTTTCGAGTGGCAACAGACAAGAAGGGAAAACCATAAATCATGCAGAAACCAACTATTTGAACTATTTAAGAAATAAACAAGCATGAGGACTAAAGAGAGCGATTAAAGACTCTAAAACACCTCAGCAGAAGAAAAAATAAAACAGTGAAGGATGAAGAGGTCTAAGGTGCTTCTCGGAGTCATTTCTTAGCCTAAAACTTTCATCCTACTATAGTAAGCATTTATGGAACAAAATGAAAACAGGAGAAAAAATAAAACAGTTCAGAATACTTCACCAACAGCCAAGCTCATGGATCCAATGATGGAGCCTTCTCAAGAACAATCATGCAACAACATCATCAGGCTTCCAAGACTTCAATTTCTTCCTCAACTTCAGACAGACTATGTATTATTTCAGAGAGTTTTAGTATTACAAATAGTGAACAATGAACCAACAACTTCCCATCTCCCTCAGAAGTATTTATAGAAGAAATGAGGAGGTGGAAGAGTTTTAGGTTTGGAGTGTAATAAATTATACACTAAATGCAACTCCTAGCCTTGAAAACCATGCAAGTTCTAAGGCAGGAGAGAATTGAATTATGATTCTGTTCCATTTACTCTGTTTCTGTCTTTTTAGGCTTAATGGGAAAAAAGATTGACTTTGAGGCCTATTTATCCTTTACAATAACTTCACTGACAGTTTAGAATTTGTTCTTTCTTTGATAATAACTGTTCAGGTGTCTTTATGCAAATATATTCGAATTGGGAAATATGTAGGCCTTTTTTTGATTTATTAAGGTTGCAAGTGGCTCTTTGGTAGCTAGGGGATTCAATTAGCCCATTTGATGTGGTTGTGAGGTGTCCTTGGACTGATATTTTCCTCTGTTTTTCTCCTAAAACACATTAAATTTGTCTTTTTTCTGTGTTTTAGGCCTAATTAGGCTTTGATCTTCATTCTTTAACACTGTATTTATTCTCTAAACTGGAGGATTAAAACCCTGATCTTCAGGTTTAGGCATTAATCCCTTTATCTTTTATTCTTCACTGATACACTTCGTTTGTTTGTTTACACAGGTGGTTATCTGCTATTGGAGGGTTTTTGTGATGGAGGATCACGATCCAGGTGATTTAAATTCATATTTCTTACCCTGTAGGTCCTTTTTCTTTGATTTAAGCCACAGAATCATCATTCTAGGCCGAAAATGTCACTTGACTGTGACTGTAGGAATACACAGTTCAACCACCATTTGAAACCCTGCAAAAAACCAAACACTTATTAAGAAATCCTACGGAATTTCGGTTAAAACTGCTTCAGAGGTTAGATGGAGGGAATGGAGCTATGCATAATGGGTAAATGCAGTGGTAAAAGCGAGAAAATCCTGGCAAAAATAGTTAACCAGGTGCAAATGAATTTTGAGCAGGGGGTTGAAGCGGGGTCGTTAGATGGAAACATCCAACATTCGAGATCACTTGATGGGTTTCAATTGGGAGGTGGTCGGATGAATGAGGGTCAAATTGAGTCTGGGTTATTGATCTAGGTTGATCAATGACTGAGATCAATTAGGAGTTTATAATGCAAAGGAGGTAACATTATAATAAAATGAAAGAAAATGTAATAAAACAGGGAAAAAACCTTTGGCAGAAGAAAAATGGGGTTAAAATGGAGTTTGGGAACAACTTTGAATGAGAACTGTTTGATTGAAACAGTGAACGGTTGAGATTGACTAAAGGAGTCTTTCGGGAGGATAGAGGGGTGAAATGGCTTTGGGGTTGAAATCTAATTTGTGCCATCGGAATAGCATTAATGGATGGTCGAGATTGACTGATGAAGTGCTTGGGAGAAAAAATGGAGGTCAAAATAGAATGGAGATGAGGTGTAAGGAGAGCTGTCGGATTAAAATAATTGGTGGCCAAGATTAAAAGGAGGAAAATCAATGCATTGAGGACTGGTGGTATGGAGGAAAACCAGAATGGTTTTCACGAGGCATTGGAGTGGTTTCAAAATTTTCCCAAAAAAACACGATATGGGTCTATGCTCGACAAACATCTTTTTAATAC